>CM040243.1:169688871-170003537 GCA_022545495.1 Chrysanthemum lavandulifolium | reverse complement strand
TCTCATTTTGATGATAACATCACTTCTTACATCACCATTGTTGTCTTAAGCTCTCGCATGCACGGATCCCCGCTTTTGCCTAGATGGATCACTCCTAAGATGGAACCGTGGGATTTTCAATATACACATGAAGACTTTGACACCCTTAGCTAGAGGGAGCTTCGTGTCAAAGCAAAACATTGCAAAAATCATTTGCAATATAATTCACATTAGGATTACATTACATGACGTCCCTTGCAAAGTTGCAATCATCAAGGGGGAGCATATTCGTCACATAGACGAAATCATTTGCGAACATAGTTGCAATGCATTAGGTTAGTATTTCTTCTTACTTGATGCCCTCACAAAGGGGTGGACTCGTCAAGGGGGAGCTAAGTTGAGAATTCTTCTCCTCACTTACTCTCTATTTTTCATATTTTTCTTTCACATATTTTTCTTAAAACAAGGTGTTAGTTTCTTTTCGACGCTCTTTTGTTTCGACAAAAGGGGAGAAGAGTAAAACTCAATTCAATCTTTACTTAATTTTAGTTTTTTCTTAAAATAATTTTATGTTTTGTCATCAACAAAGGGGAGATCGTTAATACAAATAAGCCAGAAAACGCTTATTTATATTTTACGATATTCTAATATTTTGTCGATAACAAACGTAAAATCATTTTAACGAAACAAATATAATTGGTAAATGGTTTGAGTCAATAGTTTACTAACACACTTACATTTTTCATATAAAACACTAAACAAGTAATGGTGCTTGTATGATTTAGTAATATATATGTACAACAACTAGTGTTTACATATTGGGTGATATATACATAATTAGTATGTATTGTAATGGGTAACCTGTGGGTAGAAGTTTAAATATTTGACCAATTGACCAAATATATTGAATGTAGTTGGTTTCACCCAAAGTCCATGACCCATACCCATGGAGCATAACCCATTGCATGACATCATGCATAAGTCATAATGGGTATTATCCATGACCCATGGAGCTAACCCATGACCCATGAACTAGATGCATTACATCTACTAGATACATTGTATCTACTTGGATACCCATGGTCCAAAGTCTAGGACCCATGACCCATAACCCATGACCCATGACCCAAAACCCATGGGCAAAGAGGAGTCCTACGCTCCCCAGTTTACATCGGCGGATCCTCAAGTAAGGGATCCGTGGGATCCGTAAAAAAGTACATTTTCCTTTATAAATAGTGAGCCATTTCTTCATTGTAACACACCCCTTTCACATATATTTTCTCTTTGAGTTGTAAACTCTCTAACCACATATCCAAGTGATCTTTGTATGTAGTTTTGTATTTGTGTGATTCTCTAGGTTCCTCTTAAAGGCGAGATCACCACCTCTTGAACTCAAGCAAGCTCAAGCCCATGGGTTGCCTAGCTTCGTCATCATCAAGATTACAATTAGTATCTTGTTGATAGTTCTCTTCTTTCTCATTAGAAGTGTAGTGTCGAAGACATTAGTTAAAGATGTCTAAAGGGTCAAGATGAAGACATTGGTGAAAAGTGTCGCATAGTCAAAGTAAAGGCATTAGTGAAAGGTGCCGAACGTCCGTGTTGAAAGCATTAGTGAAGGGTGCTTAGAAGTCAAGTCAAAAGGCATTAGTGAAGGGTGCCTAGAAGTAGAGTCAAAAGGCATTAGTAAAGGGTGCCTAGAAGTCGAGTCAAAGACATTAGTGAAAGGTGCCTAAGGTGTACATTCGATATGATGTGTTGATGTTGCCATAAGGAGCGGATCTCCTTAGGGATAGGATTTGTGTAGTGTTGGGTAGTAGTTCCTCTTTGTAATGGAACTCGATATCTAACCTTGTACCGGATAAAGTGTAGGCGACGTGATAGGTGTGGTTCTACCTTGTGGAAAACCCCGTGTCTAGCCTTGTACCGAAAAAGAGTAGGCGACGTTGTGAAGGCTTCTCCGCCCCTAAGGAGTTGTGTCATGTAGTGATTACGAACTCGAGTAGGTGACTCGGGAGTGGAGTAAGGCAAGGAAGGTGTTCTTGTAGCCAACCACTATAAATACTCGCGTTGTGGTTTTGTGCTTCTACTCTTTATCTTAGCTTTTACTTATCTATACGCTTGTCTATTAACATCCAACACACTCCTACAAATAGATTGACATAAGTCAATCTAAATAGTTTAAAACCAAGTTTTAATCGTTAAAACTATTCAACCCCCCTTCTAGTTTTCCACCAGCTACAACTACTAAACAAATAGAAGTGTTACCAGTTTTATCTAGATGCTCTAGGTCCTCCTTTTCCACTAATACCACAAGAAGCTCGACGAATTTAATGTTTTGGGTTTGAGTTGCTATGTGAAGTGCAGTTTCACAATTTTCGGTAATGCTATATCCTACCAGCATCAAATGAAAAAAGAAGCTAATCGAAACACTCCTTGTACCTCAAAAGAATCATGTCATATGAGCTCATAAGCACACTTTTGAATTAGTTTTTTTTTCTTTCTAGAATCAGATCTTGATTCGGTGTCATCAACATTGATTCGAAACCGTATTTTGGACCATAGATAGATAGAAAACGGCAAGAAGCTATATGACGTTATCGCATATATCAATACTTGCACGCGTGAGACGTCCCGGAATTTTACGTCGTCCTCTCCAAGAAGCCGCATCGTGGTTGAGCCGCTGTCCGCATGTGTTTCTCTTGAACATGTGGTGCACGCCTCTGATATGCCTAGAATGACAGTAAATATTTAGTAACACCAAATTAATTAAAATATCTATAGTAACTATGGAAAACATGCATCCACTAACTGTCACTTAAAGGCTTTTACAAAATTGATTGGATGCCATTTAAAAGATAGGAAATATCTAATTAGAAAACACATACGTTCCATAACATATATAGACAGACAACAGAGATGAAATACCAATATGCAATCTTTTTTTCGTAGGGCTTGGTATTTTGACCCAAAAAATTGGGAATTTCAAATCACGTATACATTAATTATAAAAAGATAAAGGGTGGTGACTCACGCCTGCGTGACATTGATGGTGGTGCCGATGTTTGTGGATCAATTGTTGTATGCCATCCTTCTGAACAATGTCCACCTACAATGATGGGAACATAAAGAATTTAATAAGGAGTCACTAAAATTTACTTAACCATTTACAACGGATTTGTATCGAAAACTACTGCGGACATCCGGGTAAGCCTCGTTTTTCTAGTACCATACCGAGCCACTGCTCGAGACCGCATTGTCAAATACATTTGAATGAGGTTGTATCAACCGTGGTCGCAATCACACGAATAAGAGAAACAACCGAGAAGTGTGCAATACATGTACTAACATCTAAACCGACTAAAATCTAAAAGAACTGGACCTTCCGCCAAAGGCACTTGTTGCTCCACCATCCTTTGTCGCGCGCGCTTTCAACGGTCTAGCTACTATCATGATCATGCTCAACACATGCGTAGTAGCACTCCTTCTTGAGGTCGAACAATGGATGGAGTGATCACATCCTTGTCTGTCATTGTTATTGACTACCGACCTTGTGAATCATCTCCACCTACAATGAGAGGAACATAAAGAGATCAATAAACAGTAACCGAATTGTACCTAAACATTTACAATAGATGTGATAGTACTGAAAAACACATGTGGGCATAGATAAGGGATTATATTAGCAATCATATGTGATAAGTAACACATGACATGTAAACTCAGGAACATTAAATAATGAGCGTCCGAAGTGTGGTTGCAAAGTATGGTAAATCATCATATTAAAGCAACACATGGGGCATATGTTTGATGATTTTTTGTGACGGCTACCTTCAACACTAATTTGGATTGAACTAATTATAATGAGATGCTATCATATGGGTTTATTTGAATTTGGAAAAGCTCATAAGCTAATTTTTCAACTTATCAAGTTTATCAGCTTGAGCTGACTTATTTACGTCTATAAGCTCCACTTGAGAAGATCACAACTCGAAAAATAAGCTAATCCAAAACAAACCATAAACGTACTAAATAATCCAAATGACTAATTAAAGAGCTATGGATTTGGGGTCTTGGACTTTGGACCAACCGGTCATGCAATTGGTTTATTAAGTCAAGAAAGATGTCCTAAAATGCTATAAATTTGAAGTGCGTTTTAGTTTACCACACTCCATCTCCAAAGAAGGAGGAGAGCAAGTTAGACTTTATATTTTGTAAATTTTGGATTTGTTTAGATTTTTCTTCTTCAAGCTTTAAGTTGTGTGGATTGCTATATGTAGTAATGTAAGTGGTGGTGCTTTTTTTTCCTTCAATACTAATCACGTAAATATGTTACTAATCATTACCACAAGAAATATGAAATATGTAATAAAACCACAAAAATATGAAAATATGTAACTAATCACATAAATATGATATAATGTTTTTTTCTTCAATAAACACTTTTGACTAATCACAAAAATATGAAATATGTAATTGGTGGTTCTATAATGGTATATGGCATTGGAACAACATTTACTGATTTACATCACACGGAAATAGGTGATCAGTTTCTGACGGAATATCATGTCCATGACTAAGAAAAGAAAAGAACAAAAGATAACTAACTAAGCTTACCTATAGTTGTACATTATTTTCACCATTTTATCTTCGCCATCTTTCAACCAATCAAAAATATCTTGATCACCAAACCCTGCACAGAGAACATTGTAAATGAAGGCCAACTAAATTAACACCTTTCTAAAAATAAAGAGAACATAAACTATTGGTATGCCATGATTCAACGGTTTATTTAAATTTATATTACAAATATAAGAAACTCACACGTACTGCCTCTCATGAGGCTTGAACGTTAATTGCTTCTTTGCACAAAATTATGCAATGACTACTTTCTGTGTTTTCTCTTTATATGAACAAAGGTTGAATAAACATTACATGTACCTTCACCAAGGGCTTGATATCCAATCGACCTACCAACATATTCGATTTAGAGTAAAACATTGGAGTACTCGAGGCACCAATGTAGGTATGCTTGAAGTTCCAAATGTTGTGCACCAAAGGGAGTGTTTGCATTCTTGGTGATCTTCCCAAAAACCATAGCTCTTCTTACTACTTCACAATACACGTCCAAAAATAATCTCCTTGTCTCAAATTCTGTAAAAGAAAAAAAATCAAAATACATATAAATTACAAAACATCTTAGAACACTCTGTCTACATCGCCCGCATCTGCAATAGGTATTTTACACACTTTCAGGGATAATAGCATAAGTCAACTTTAGAGAGTTTCAAAGTTTTACCACTTGGACTGAGTGCCCAATGGACCGATTGATTACACCTAAAGCATACTATATGTAATGTTAGAACCCTATTAACGGTGGGAATAAGTAAATCCTAATGCGCTCACTTGAAGCTACTTCTATCATCCTCAAACAAACAAATAATTATTAATAATATGCGCCTATCTCACTAAAGTTAAATGAGGCAACACAAATACGAACTGTGTCACATACAGCAATTTAGATGTGGTCTAACTTTGTAATCTTAATTATACATTCAATAGTTCGTTAGATAATAAATAAAAGATGAATACAAATTATAATATACATGATGTTCTACATGCATATCGAATATCTTTGTTCCTGTATCTTCTGACTGGTGGCCATCCAGGCACTTGTGATCTGCCATTACATAATCAACACATTCATTAGTAAAAAAGTTTTGTTGCTTCACATATTTTACAAAAAAAAAGGTCATGATCATTAGATATGTACATGAAAAGATGATATTAGGGTTTTGATTTAAGGTAGAATGATAATTGAATTCGTATAAATGGCTTAGCTTGGTTTATTATTATGTGGATATCAATTTATTTTAACAAATGTCTATCACAAAAACGTTTCTAGTACACTGGTTGAAACACTTGCTTGCGGATGTAAAAACCCATGTTTGAATCCAAAATCATGTATTTTTTGAAAAATTAAATCCGAATTCTATATACAAAATTGCTTAGGTGGCATGCTATTACTTAGGTGGCTTTATGACGTAGCATTATGGGATGTCACGTGGAATAATATGTGACATACCTCCTCTTATTAATAACGTGTATATATATATATATATGAGAAAAGTGAATATGAGGCTGTTATGCATATAAACTTAGATGCGAAACCCTCCTAAACTACACAATTTTGACATAATCTCCTTCTAAATTGTCTTATGAGACTTCACATCTTTCGTAACAACCATTCATAAGAAAGAAAAAAAAATCACGTCACACTCGCCTAATTGATTTTTCATATTACAAATTCATTTAGTTTCTCAATGTGATCGTTTATGTAAATCATACATTTGATCCATCTGGGCCTAATATATGATATATCTATCAATATTCCAGACCATCATTTTGATCGCAAATTTTATTACTTACCTTTTCTTACTTCCATGGATATTGTAATTAAAATATAATGATACTCATATCAGTGAAGTTGTTTTGTCCATCGATAATGCATTTCAAAAACTCAACGTATTACAGAATTTGAATTATTAAGAAGCCCGATAAATGCGCTTTATATGGTTGAATAAATTTAGGAGATTAAAACTACGTGGTTTGTAAAGATTTCAATCAAAACGACGTGGTTTAGGAGGGTTTCGCATCTAACCTTAATGTAACGATGTAATAAATCATATTCACTTTCATATATATATATATATATATATATATATATATATATATATATATATATATATATATATATATATATATATATTAGGATCAAATAAGAAGAAAAAATAAAATGAGAATAATAAGAAGAAACTACAACCACATTTTAGATACATCTATTAAATAGATGCATCTCCACTGAAAATATCTCCTTATTTAAAGCGTGGTAGAAATTCTTCTTATTCTTCTCATTTTAGTTTTTCTTCTTATCGTATCCTTCCCTATATATATATATATATAAATATATATAAATATATATTTATATATATATATATATATATATATATATTTATATATATATATATATAGGAAGGGATCCGTGAAAGAAAACTAAAATGAGAAGAATAAGAAGGATTTCTAGCCACACATTTCAAATAATGAGGAGACTTTTAAGGGAGATGCATCCATTTTGTAGATGCATCCGAAATGAGTGGTTGTAGTTTCTTCCTATCATTCTTATTTTAATTTTTCTTCTTATTTGATCCTAACTATATATATATATATATATATATATATATATATATATATATATATATATATATATATATATATATTTGATCCTAAGTTTCTAGAGTAGGGATCTAGTGAAAGTAAATTAAAATAAAAAGTGGTGAGAAGTGACCAAACCATGCATTTGAGATGCAACGACTTGCATTAGATGCATTTCTATTCATTTAAATGCAACATCTTGAGTTTCAAAGTTAATTTGATGTATAGATGGTGCAAATTGATTTTTATGATTTCGCACGTGTAGAGGAACAAAAACAAGTGAAATCATGAATTGCATCTAATATAATGTATATGCATTTGATTAAAGCTAGAAAACACACTACGGTGCGTTATAATGCATCTAAGATTATAGGGATGCATCTAATTTAGGTCGGTGCATCTCGAATTTGCGGTTATAGTTCTTCTTATTCCTTCTTATTAAGTAATCTTCTTATTTGATCCTAACTCTATATATATATATACCTATTATATAAATGAAAACCTCTCTTATAACTGTTGAGCTTTGAGAAGATGACACCTCAGCCAAAAACGAGCTTTGAGAAGATGACACCTCAGCCTAACACAGTAGCTAACTTTTCCATTTGTTATCATCTTCTATATACTCATATTGCTTAACCAAAACACACTTTCATTCACCCACTTTCTTGCTTGCTCTCTCGCAACTTCTTCCTTTCTCTCTACAACTCACCAACATCCATTCTTTTCCGTGAGCCAAAGCACATATATGCACGACACCACCTCTCGCCTAATACTTGAACTCATTGTTATCATTTTTTTAACGACTTTCCACGAACTCGATCATGTAAGTTACTTTAGGTTTTGGTCTTGCTTTTAATTTGATATTTTTGTTGATGTGTTTGCAAAGAAATATATGATTTGGGTCTTCAACTCAAGTAAGATGTTGATTAGCTTGGAAGAAAAGAGTTGATAAAGCAAAGGTAAAATTCCTCTCCTACTGTTTGCTTATTTGGTAGATGTACGGGTAGATCAACAAGAAAAAAGGTGATTACTTTTGTTAGCCTTAATAGTTTTATTAGAAGTGATGGTCATTCACGTTTAGGAACTTTGTAACGTGTGTTAGATATCGTGTTAGAATAATCAACGGGCTCGTGGATTGGACTAAGCTAAATGGGTATTAGTTTAGTTAAGCTTGCCTTATATCAATCCATGTCCAATCCAATCCAAACAAGCCCATGCCAAGCCCATTAGGGCATCTTCTACTTGTACTATATAAACCCCTCAAAGTCTCATTTGAGGGGTGTGCTTGAGTGTGTGTGTGTGTGTTTTTCTTTGAAGCAATATAACATCTTATTGTTTTCTTTCTTCTATCTATCTCTCTAAATACATACGAATACATATTCAAGTCACCATATTTCTTTACTTAATCTTTCTTATACGCGTATGTGTTAGTGTTTAGTATTTTACGCATAACTGTTACGTGTTTGTGTTGGGTTTGCTTGGTAAAGTGATAAGGTATACGTGATAAAAGGGGCTTACAATTGGTATCATTCGCCTAACAATGGTTTAGGAGTGTTTGTGTTTGTTTTGAAGTTTTGGTACTGTTTCGTAAAGCTCACGTTTTACATATTTCATACGCTTAAAGCTTTGATTTTTTCATCAAAAAATTCAAGATTCTTGTGGTTTAAGGTTTATTTGGTGTTAAAGTTTCAGTTTTTTGCAAAAAGTTTCAAGCTTTACGGGTTTAGATACGTTTTTTAAACTCATTTTGATTCGTAGTTCATTTCTACGCGTAAGCATAAAAAGCTTTTTGGGTGAAAACGGTCAATACTTTCGTGTTATCCGAGTGTTTTTAAGGTTATCTGTGCATCAGAAATCTGTTGAATCTTTGGAATTTTTTTACGCGTAGGTCAAAACCCTAGTTCTACGCGTAAGAAAGTCAAAACCCTAGTTTTCTCGCATAACTTTTGGTGCGATTCTTCGTTGCTTCAACGGTTACTCGGTGCTTCCCTCACTTGGATAAGTGTGTGGAACACCGACTTGTGGATATCTTTTATCTTTGTGTGGTGTAAAGGATTTTGGTTTTACACCTAAGTTTACGATAAGCATAAACGCTACGAGTAACACTTCACGATAAGCTCACACTTACGCGTAAGGTTTTTACGACTAAGTCTTTTCGCTTACGCATAAGCCTAAGGTTACGCGAAGATACTTTCACGCATAAGATCCCACGCCTAAGGAATCCTTCGCCTAAGATCCCACGCATAAGATCCCACGATAAGCACCAACTCTACTCAGAACTTCTTTCTCTATGCCTAAGCTCTTCATTTTCAAAACAAAAAAAAAAAAAAAAATTTTATTTTGGTCAAAAAAAGTTTTTCATGGGAAAAGTTGAGTAAAATTTATTTTTAAGGGGAGACTAAACGTTCAATTTTTACGCGAAATTCAAATTTTGGTATAACTTGGAAAATTTTGGTCAAAAATTCAAATTTTTGGGCCTAAATTCAAATTTTTTCGGTAAAATTTGGCGTCAAAATTGTTATAACTCAAATTTTTCATACGTCCTTAGAATTGATTTTTACTGTGAATTTCAAATTTGGGGAGAGAAATATTTTACGCCTTCGAACAGTTTACTAGTAAGATTCATCGAAAACCTCAACCGAGCTTAATCTTCTTCAAACA
The DNA here is from genome assembly GCA_022545495.1 of Chrysanthemum lavandulifolium. Lineage (NCBI taxonomy): Eukaryota > Viridiplantae > Streptophyta > Magnoliopsida > Asterales > Asteraceae > Chrysanthemum > Chrysanthemum lavandulifolium. Next base: position 169,993,688 of record CM040243.1, on the reverse strand, counting down.
CAACTCCTTTATCGTTGAATCGATCCTACATCAACTTTATCATACATACCTTCCTCAATGGCAACTCGCGGATCGTCTCAAAACGCTTTCTTTGATTCATTCTTCAATGACCTAAACATTAGTCCAACTACACCAAATAACAACAACCAATGGATTTCATCGTATAATCCGCAGTTTGCTCAACCAAGTATGCATATGGGTCAAGGAGGACAAATGGTTGATGTTATTGGGAATCAGAATGGATTTGCTACGGGTATACAAATGGGGAATCAGATGCAATATGCAGGACAGTTTGATGGACATCAAGGGGGTCAGATTGTGAATCAGAATATGGGATATCAAAATGGGAATAACTGTTTTATGACTTCGGTTCAGCAAGCTACCTCTAACAATCACAACAAAGATTCAGGGTATTTTGATCCAGAATGCAGTGTCAAACGACTGACGAAGCTTGAAAGGATCCAGTACATGTTGATGTTAGCACAGAAAGAAGAATCGGGAATTGAATTGACTGATGCAGAATACGAATTCATGAATCCAAGACGGGCACATAAAGCAATCAATACTGCAAATTCCAGTCATACAATCAATCAGCAGGACTCAACATCAAGCGGTACTTTTGACTCACCTCCTGCTCACGACACGATTCACTCAATGAGGTACCAAATTATAGTAATGTTGCTAATTGCTTACTCATGAGAAGCCACATTATGTGTCTCCGAACCTAATTATGACACATATGCGGGGAGCAAGTTAATAGCAATGTTAACTATGAAACTCCATATATGGATCCTAATGGAGGTCAAGTTGCACAGAATGGTGCTAATGATGAGGAAACACGTGCTTACTTTGAAACATTAATCAATAATTGTGGTATTGAGATTGAGAAAGTTAGAAAGGTCAGTCGCGACGTTAAGGCCGCGAATGTGAAATTGACCGCTGAGCTTGAGAGTTACAAGGAGAACGCAAAAGCTTTTGAATTTCACAAAAACAAAGAGTCAGAATTAGAAATTGGTTATCGAGATTCTGTTTTAAGAGAAAAAGAATTGCAAATCAAGTATAACACACTTGATGTGAATTTGAACTTGAAAATAAAATCTTTAAAAAAGGAAATTTCGATCTTCAAAACCAACTTTCTAAACAACAAGCAACGTATTCTAATCTTGAAAAGAGAAGAAAGCAGTTGATTGTCGATTTTCCAAACGAGAAGATTCTCTTCTTGATAAAATTCTTGATAAAGATGAAAAATCAAAAATTGGAAAATTTGCTTGTTACAACGGGTCATTCATTAAATCAACTAATATGTTGATTAATCAAACAAATCCGTATTTTCATACAACACAAAAAATGGCTCTTGGTAACTCACCTCCTTGTTTTCTCAAGAAAGCTCAGAAATCTCAGAATGTGTTGAACAATGGAAAACCTTTGCATGAACCCATAATTGTGCATGATTCTCTTGAAACGTTGGAACTATCTGAGGAGAGTAGATCAAAAATGAAACAAAAGAATTCTGAAATCAAACCGATTGATTATAACAAATGGAACAAAATTAATGGAATCACTTTTGTGTCTCAAATGAAAAGTCAAAGTTTTCCATCACACCAAGTGTTTCAAACAAAGAGTCAACACCAGTTTCAAAATTAGTTTCAAAACCAAGAGTTGTCTCAAAATCTCTTTCGAACATTGAACAAATGTCTTCAAACAATCCTTTTAACACAAGTGATGCTAGAAGTATTTTAGAAAATGTGAAACGAGAATTGCGGGACTTCAAGAGATCATAAAACTAAAACCACTATTACACCTAACAACCGGTTTTCTAGTTTGATATCGAACAGAGAAAGTTTTTGAACAGAATTGCCCTCACCAATGCCATCAACTCAAGGGTAATTCATTTTGAACAAGCATTTTTGAAAGAAACAGCTGACTTTGTCAAGGACCACAAATCCCTGGTAAAGCAAGCTAATGAAAGTGTTGAACACATCAAAGTTTTGGAAAATTTAAATGATTCTCTCTTCGAAGATGTTATGTCTACCGATATCATGTCCATTATTTTACAAACATATTCTGTTGAAGATCATGAAAGACTCCAGTCCGCAATTGTTTCAAAATATGAAAATGCTCTTGAAAAACTTGAAAAAGAAAACGTGTCCTATTTTAAACAGCTTGATCGAAAAACAGAGGAATGCAAGTATGACAAACTATCGTATGAGCGTGCCTACAAGGACATGCAAGAGCAAAATGATCTTTTGAGAGCTCATTGGGATGTCTAAAAGGAAAGGTCATGGATACTAAGTTTGCAAAACCATTGACCGAGGAGAATACAAATGTTCCAAAACCGGTTTTCAAACCAAAATGTCTATTTCTCACCCTCCTCCAAAAGTCAATGAGAAATATGATTTGTCAAAACAGTCCCACAGTCCCCCGCCTATTAAAAAGAGGATTATCAAAGGTTTTGAAAAAGAAAAGCGATTCTTGAAAAACCTAAAGTGATTACACCGGCATTTCTAGGAATAGTACACGAATGTGACCAAAAATCCGCTTAAAGAATCATCGGTTCTAACAACATGGTCAACAATCACTATCTAGAAGAAGCTAGGAAAAAGGCACATACTGAAAAGACGGAATTTTAGGTGCAACATCTAGGGTGATGAATTCTACAAGATTTCAAAACCGCTAGTAGTAGTAAACCATTACCTAGGAACACTCTACAAAAGACTAGGGATTGGCTTGCATCTAAGAGTAGTTGCAAAAAGAAAATGCTATGCCCTTAGAAAACAACACTAGGAATTCTAAGTCTTTTTCGAACAAGAATCAATGTCCACAAGATCAGTAGTGACAAAGTTAAAGTCATTGCTTTTAAACAAGAATATTGAATTTATGCGTACTACATGTAAAAATGTGTCTTTTCACCTAATCATGATGCATGTGTCTCACAATATCTCAAGAAAGATAATTCTCGTGCCAAGGCACAATCCACTAAGACACCAAATAGAAACAAATCCGTTGACAAGATGAACATCAAAAGGAAACCTAATAGGTGGATCTCTTGGGGACGTAGTTTTTCAAAAATGAGTCTTCCGCTAAATCGATAAGAAAACAACTCCTAGATCTTACCTTAGGTGGATACCCACGGAAACGTTTTCAACAAAGTAGGTCTTAGATGGATTCCCACAGAAAGATTTTTGATACTTGCTCCAACACGATAATAGTGAAACTCATCAAGTTAAGGAAGTAGAAACCACTACAACCGTTGATAGTGATCACCCTCACCGTGAGGAATCTTGTACTTCTAACATTGTTATTTGTGAAAACTCTTCTTCTTTGGTTGCGGTGAATCAAATATCTCGAACCCGACTCATCGGAGGGTTCTAATTGTAAACTCTTCTTCTTCATTCTTCTATCTTCATCTTTGATTTTCCATTTCTTTTATAAAACTAACAAAAGCAAAATACAAAAATAGAAAATTTTCAAAAATACAAAAACAATAGAAAATCAAAATCCAAAAATATTCTTCTACGACATGTCTCTCGATAATTGATATATCAGACGTTTCTAGAAATGTCATTCAACAATGATACGGGCATGTATGATGCTTGAGCGAGAGTTCTTTAAATGTCTTCCAAAACATGTCGTTTCTCAAAAATTTCTAAAAACATAATGGCTTTCGTATACTTCAAGACGAAACCGACTTCAAAATAATGGCTTCGGACACATCAGCTCAGGACCCGCTTCAAAGAAAGGAAAGTGCTTAACCAATACAAAGGTTTTAAACATTTTTCAAGCATTTTTCCTAAAACATAATGGCTTACGCTATTTGATCAGTAACCCGATCTTTAAAGAAAGGAAAGTGCTACGCAAAATCGATTTTCATAAATATCAAGCACTTATCCTAAAACAAATGAAGATAATTCTTCCAATATCTTCAAAAGATTTTTAAAATCTTCATCTTGCACTACCATTGATTCGAAATTTTCAAAATCTCTCACAGCTTGGTACCAAGATAACTCCTCTAAACCCTTAATTGATTCTAAATTTTCTATATGAAAAATATGCTTTCGTTATGGGGAGTTTAAAACAAAAATTTGTTCCAAAATTCATGCTCAATCGGTTTCTCTCAAATGCTTTCGAAAACATATCTTTTAATCATTTTGTTTCAAAACATCATGGATATGCTATTTTTGAGGGGGAGAAATGTGATTAAAATTTGATCAAAAAGTTTAATGATCGTTGTTTGAATCTCAAATGAGCTTGACTCAGATGCAACCATTGAATTGACGAGGAATCATGTACCATCTCGAGAAACTTTCTATGGACTTGACCAGACGGTAATAATTTCAAGCTAGTTCTCTAGTGATGTAAACGTGTCTCGAATCGGTCTTGTTCATTTAAAGTCGATCAATTCAAAAGTGCGAACTCGCCTCTATGTGCGATTTCATCAAAACATATAAGCACATGTGAAGGGGAGTGTTTCAAAATATAAAACTCACGGAGTGTTTCAAACATGTTTTCTATCATAAACACTCGAGAGATTTTCAAGAAAATGGTTTTATGGCAACAATAGGACAATCATGGAGTTATAAGGTGACTAAGGATAGAAAATCCGTCCTATGATCTGCCAGAGTTTGAGGATCTACCCAAGGACATCACATATAGTTAGTATTAGAAGTCCTTAGGAATGATTGAAAAAGGAGTAATGTCGAAAAGGAGAAAGAAGGGGTTGAAGAATTAAAAGAAAAGTAAAAGAAATGGTGAAAATAAATAGCCCTCCATAATCAACCTTAGGGCGTAAACCGGGTTCAATTCATCTGCTACTAGTTGTCACTAGATGACACCGGTATTGAAGACAAAGACGTCATGGACCCAAAGGGCACACCGCACTAAACCTTCTAGCCACTCAATTCCTCTTAAAAGGATTTGTTTCATTCTCACCGAACCCTACATAATCTATCGACTTTCTCTTGAGATCGTTGATATTGAAGAAGGAGACCTTCTCCCTAGTCTCCGCCGGGAAAACCAAAATGCACTAATTGAGTCTAGATCCACGAGATTCATCAAAAGATCTCATAGGAACACTTGTCATGACATCGCTTGTTGTTCATCAATAAGGGCACAAGTGATATATTATAGAGTCCCACGCAGATCTTAGCAATCGCCGTAACATTTATGAGAAGTTTCACATCCGCGATCTTCATGATTGAACGGAAACTCCGCCAGGTCAACATCAAGCGCCCGACAAGTGTCACTTCGGTAACTCCCGTGGATTACGATAGTGTGTCTCAAACGGTCTACATCGTGAAGTGATGCTTGGTATACTTCACTCACTCATCCGAATCAGAGGTGTATTTCGACATCGCGTTATCTCACTTGTGGGACTCAGGTTCAGAACGGCCTCTGTGAGAATTAGAGACGTGTTTCACTCTATGTCATTAACACCTCGAAATTCAAACTTGTAAGTGCTTGAACCGCTTATTACTAACCTGCTTTTATGTTTTCTTCTTATGGAAGCTCTGAGCGGATTGATCGTGCAGATTCTCCACATGCTCATACCAACAACACATGAAAGTTCTCATCAAAATTAAAGGCAACACAAAGTTTAAGATGATTCTTCGTCAATGTCAAAGAATCTACAAAGTTTAAAGACTCTAGAACTACATCATTGGTAACCAAAAGACAAATAGAAGTGTGAGCATGGTGGAGAATGACGCGGAGACACCTAACCAACGAAGTTGACAACGGCAGACAACCCCATTAACTGATCACAAAGCATGAAGGAACAAAGAATTAAGACTATTCTCTATCTACACGCAAAGTTCAAGCTCAAGGAAAGTATAGACCTAATCAAGTGGAGCATCATTTGAATGACCACCCCTTAGGGGGAGATTGTTAGCCTTAATAGTTTTATTAGAAGTGATGGTCATTGATTCGCTCCCAAACAGTCAAGTTTATCACACAAGCTAACCACTTGTGAATGGTCAACCGTGATAAAATTCAAACGGCTTAGAAACAAATGCAATTAAGATCCGGAGAGTATAGTGTTTCCACAGTGTCGTTAAGTCCCACTTGAGGATGAATGGTGCTCAACACTTTCGGATGTTGAGTAATCACTAAGGATAGTGATCGCAAGGATTTTGATGAATAATTACACTACCGATTGATTGGAATGTATTTGGATACGTAATTGTAAAGCACAACAATCGATAAGACAAACGAAAACGACGTATATTAAAACGTAAACGTACAAAACAAAACGTGAGTTCTAAGAAATAAAAGACCTAAAATATGAAAATGATATTTTGGAATCCTAAAATAAAAGAAAATTATTGAAAATTAAAATTATTTTTATAACTATTTATTTAATTATTATTAATTAAAACTATTTTTAAATATTTAATAATACTCTAAAATATAATAAAATATAAAATAAAGCTAGAAAAATAAACTTATGACTTAGAAAATCTAAAATATTATAAAACTTATTTTAAAATTGAAAATTTATTTTTACACTTTTTATCTATTTATTATTAATTAATTACTATTTAAAATACACTTAAATACAAGAAAATATAAAATTAACCTCGAAAAATAAAATTTTAACTTGGAAAAATCTAGAATATTATAAAACTAATTTTAAAACTAAAAGATATTTTTATGCTTTTTATTTATTTTTATTAATTATTTAATACTTTTAACTATTTAAAATTTTAATAAATACTAAATAAACAGAGAAAATTATGAAACTATTTCTAAAAATATCTTATGATGACGTAAACTAAGAAAATATAAAACAGAATTTGCTTAATAATAATTTGAAAAGAAAAATTAAAAGCTAATTTCTATTAAATAAACGCTATCACTATATTTAAAATGATGTTTTGTGATTTTATTTTTGAAAACTATTTAACTACTTGATATTAAGTAACTTTAATGAAAACAAAATTTTGAAACCTAAAATAAGCTTTGTGAGCTTATTGGTTTAACAGCTTGATTTTTAGCTTATTTTGATGTTTAAGCTCAAATATGCCTACAAACTGAAACAAAGGTAGATTATGATTCAAACTAGCTTAAGCTACTCAAATTAAAATAAAAGGCACAAATAACAACACCGATAAGCTTCTAATAAGCTATAATCCTAAACTATGCAACCAAACAGCTCGCTTGCCATATTCCCAAGCAAATTAAGCTCACTAAATAAGCTTAAAAGCTCAAAATTAAAACCGAAGTGTCAAGATGGACCGGTTAGCTTTCCAAAAGCCAAGGTTCAATGCCTGGGCCCACTATTGAGCTCTAGACAAGCTTGTGAAAGTGGCTTGTGAGCACTGAGTACTTTAGTTCACACAGAAATGGGACAAACTATAAGCTATAAGCAGCCCTATCAAACAAGCTACAAAATAGAAAATAAGCACTGGAATAGCTAGACAACTAGGTTAGCTTTACAAAGAACCAAAATACACAAGATTTGACCAACTAATAAGCTCTTGACAAGCTCATGAAAAAGCTTGCTAAGACTGTGCACAGAGCATGCTTTTGGAAAAGTACTTAAAAGAAACAAAGAAATAAGCAATCTATAAGCTAAGTATATATAAGCTAATATTTTTCTAATTAAGATTAGCAGCTAAACTTTAATATCCCAAAAGCTTATATCCTAAATCTTAATATTATGTCCTATATAAAATTATCCATTTTATTCAAAAACGACTATATTGAAAAGTTTGACTTTTTAAGATTACACTAAAGGTTGACTAAGATGAACTTTGAATTAATACTACTCACTCATTATGATATATTAAGCTATAATAAGATTAAATTAAGCTAGGTTAACAAGTTTTAAGCTAATATGATGATTTTTATAACATAAATCCTAACAGTGAATTACTAAGGTGCGATTGAAAGGTATTTTGACTTTCTACCAAATAAGGACTGGTTTTCTTGGTTTCTTTGAGTTATTTAGACCAAGTTTGACAGATAATACCCAAGAACACTGTCTTGAACAACCACCAACACAGTTAAACAAGTTAAACCAAACACTACTTATTGAGACTGTTTTGAGATTTTTCAAAGCTCAACACTGATTTAGACCATGCTATGGATTACAGACCTTATATTATTATATATTAAGGCTAAATAAGCATTAAACAACAGTACTAACAACATAAAACTCAAGTATGGTAATTATGCTATCTTGATTTGTTAAATAAAATTTTTATTAACTACAAATTAAAAAGAACAAGTGATCGGTTTTAACACTTAATTTTACTTAACTACAACTAGGAAACATGAACATAAAAAGCTTTAAGCTAATGATCACTTAAACAAAGAAATGCAAAATTGGAATAAAAGGCTTACAAGACGGATTTGGTAACAATGAGAACCGAGGCACACAAACACAACCTAAAGCTTCCCAATAAGCACTAAACCAAAGGGCAATCCTTTATTAACCCTGCTCCAGCTTTGACCTTCACTTCCATGGACTTTTTAATTTTTTACTAATTTATTTGTATTTTTTGTATTTTCTCTTTTGATACTAGACTGATTTTAAAGGTTTCTAAAAGCTTAAATAAGCTTTCTGAGGAGCTTATGTTGGCTTATCAGTCCTTAATAACAACTAACAACATCATTAGAACACATTGAGATTTTGAACAAAAGTAAGATTTTGCATAAACAGAAAATAAGACTTAAACTTGAAATTGATTATCACAAAAGCTTTATTGTACACTGGAAACTTGAAATACAAAGTTCAAAAGCTAAAACATACACTGGAATTTAAATTTAAGCTAAAACGACATAAGATAAACTAAATTACACTAGATATTGCTTCACATTGCTTCCTTTTCTCTTTATAATGATCATTTCCACTCTTGTGTCGACATCTGAATCTTTCCCACCTCTCTTGAGCCATTGGATCTCTCTAATTCAACAGAATCGTCCACTTGGAATTTTGGCGCAAATATCTCTTTTAGCGTTTTCTCAATTAATGAAGTTTGGGATATTGTGAAGGTGGAGGGAGTGGGTAAACAATCGGGAAGACAGTGGAAAGGTGGTAGGAGCAAGTGGGATGAAACCATGGTGGTTTGATGGGTCACCGGTTTTGCGGGTATATGTGAGGAGATGCACGCCAGCATCCGGGTTTGACTTATTTTGACCGGTATTATATTATTACGGGGTCCAAAATGGGGGTCACAGTTTGACAGGGTTCTTTTTATTTTGGCTGGGGTTTTAATATTACAAGGGGGTCATTTGGTTTTGAATTATAACAAGGACCATTCATGTAATTTCTGCAAATTATAGGGGCTGAACCTGCCACTTTTCCAAACTTATCACAAGGACCAAATTTGCCAATCTTTAATAGTACAAGGACCACTTTTGATTATTTTCCATTTTTATAAATCCAAGGACTATTTTTGACACTTTTTAAAGTTGAGGGACTAAAGTTGTCATTTTGCAATTTTAAATTTCAAAGATCACATTTGACAACTCATGAATCCCTAGGACTTTAAATAACATTTTCTTTATTTTGAATTACAGGGACTGTTTTTGACAACTTTTGAAACTTGGGGACTAAAAGCGCCAATTATGCAAACTTGATCGCTTTTCATCTGTTTTTATATTTTGCATTTAAAACACATAAAACACTTATTTATGATATTTTTATCATTTTGATGCATTTACGAGTGTTTTCGGATGTTTTGGCATTCTAAACAGATACAAAATGATGAGTATTTGCACACTCATCAATCCCCACACTAAGATATTGCTAGTCCCTAGCAATGTTTTGAGAAAAATTAATGGATTTCATCTCTTTACCAAAAGCCATTACTTCCGAGTAGCCAATTGTTTTAGTTCAAGTAAGAACCTTGGTACAATGATAACCAAATGATTTTGAGCAAATCACCGCCTTTCAACGGTTTTGATTTGTCTTTACCAAGCCGCTTGCTTCGGACTAGCCAACTCTTAGATAAATTATCAATATTATCTTTGGTGAGCTGATTACCAATTATGGCTTTCCAACCGCCTTTACCACAAGCCATAAACTTGCGGGCTAGCCAACTTTTCACTAGTTAAAGATATGGCGAAATGAACACCATACAATTTTGGGCAAATTGCAAGCCATAAACGGATTTGAGATATCTTTACCAAGAGTCGTTTGCTCCTAGATTAGCCAATCCTTATGTGGGTTAGACATGGTGGATGACATTATTTCTTGAGTAAGTGCAAAACACTTACTCCAAAAAAAAAATTGGCCAAAACGGGAATTGGGTGGTATAATTACATGATAAAATTCGTGAGAATTCCCCACACTAGAAATGAATATTGCCCTCAATATTCAAAGTACCACTGTTATGCCGAAACTTAGAAATGAAAAGGAAATATTACGCCATTTTTTTTTTTTTTTTATTTTTTTTTTTTTTTTTAATAGAAAACTTATATACAACAATGGGCAACTCCCCACACTAGGGTGGTAGAAAGATAGAAAGAAGTCGAAATATGGGTGAAAACCCATATGGTATGTGCTACTGTTTTTGATTGCCGAGTCACTAGCTTGACTCGATCCCCGCATTCATTGGTTCATGGGGAAATTTTGTAGATCCGGGACAATCACAGGTGGAATGTCCTCTCCAAAATAATGCTTCAATCGATGACCATTTACTTTAAAATTTGGACCATCGGGCTGAGATAACTCAATGGTACCATAAGGATAAACCTTAGCAATGGTAAATGGACCGCACCAATGGATTTTAGTTTTCCGAGAAAATCTTCAATCTTGAATTGAAAAGAAGGACTCGATCACCAACGTTGAAAACGCGGTTCTTGATTTTAGAGTCATGAATCTTCTTTGTCTTTTGTTTGTAGATCAAAGAGTTCTCGTATGCTTGATCACGAGTTCATTTAGTTCATTCATTTGAACTTTTCGTGATCACCACCGTCTCAATATCAAAGTTTGCATGTTTTAAGGCCCAAGATGCCTTGTGCTCAAGCTCAATCGGCAGATGACATGCCTTACCGTACACTAGCTTGTATGGAGTACACCGATTGGTGTTTTATAAGTCAGACGGAAGGCCCAGAGTCGGCCATCCAGTTTATCCGACCAGGATGCACGATTTTCGCCACCGTCCTCTCCGAATTCTTTTAATACCACGGTTGGAAACTTCCACTTGCCCACTTGTTTGGGGTGGTATGCAGAGAGACGGTGGGTTACACCATACTTTTGCATGACACGATCAAATTGATCATTGCAGAAATGTGTACCACGATCACCGATTATAGCTCGTGGAGTTCCAAACCTAGCAAAAGAGATTTTAAAATTTTCACAACAACTCGGGCATCATTGGTAGGTAAAGCTTTTGCTTCAACCCATTTTGACAAATAGTCAATGACCACAAGTATGTATTTGTTTCTCTAGATGATGGAAATGGCCCATAAAGTCAATACCCCGATGTCAAAGATCTCACAAACTTGAATGGCGTTTTGCGGCATTTCATTTCTTTGAGATATATTTCCGTGACGTTGACAAGCGCCACGTGCTTTGACAAATTCGTGGGCATCCTTGTAAATTGTGGGCCAATAAAACCCGAATCAAACACCTTTTGGCGTGTAGTTTGACTATGATGGCCCCGTGGGTCCAAAGATGGCAAGCTTTGAGAATGTCCATAGCTTCTCGTCCATAAACACACCGCCGGATGACTTGATCCGCATGATTTTGAATAAGTAGGGTCGTCCCGAGTAATGTTTAACATCCTTGAAGAATTTGTTCTTCCGCTGGGTCGACATCCCTTTCACTATGAAGTTACCCGCATGGTAATTTGCGGTCAAGAAACCATGGGGTAGTAGAGTTTCCACGAAAAGAAACCGCATTGAGTGTCTCGAGAGGAAATGTTTCATTTATTTCCTTTTCTCGAAAACATCTTGGTGAGGGTTCTCTAATCGGGACAGATGATCGCAGCCTGTGTTCTCGGCTCCTTTTTATCACGTATAATGATATCAAATTCTTGCAGGAGGAGAACCCAACGGAGCAATCTCGGCTTTGCATCTTGTTTTGCAAAGAGATATTTGAGAGCCGAGTGATCCGTATACACCACACATTTGGTCAAGATTAAGTATGGCGAAACTTCAAACGCATACACCACGGCTAATAGCTCTTTTTCCGTGGTGGTGTAATGGGTTTGAGCTTGATCATAGTCTTACTCGCGTAGTGGATAGGCCGAAAATGCTTGGATCTACGTTGCCCTAAGACCGCACCGATAGCAAAATCACTTGCATCCCGATCAGAGCAACGAGAATGGGTGCTTTAGTGCTTTTTCTTTAATGTTTCAAAAGCTTCATGCACTCGGTGAGAAGATAAAAGGAGCATCTTTTTCAAGAAGATGGGTCATAGGTCAGGCGATTTTAGAAAAATCTTGTATGAATCTGCGATAAAACCGCATGACCTAAAACTCCTAATACCTTTGACGGTAGTAGGATGAGGCAATTTAGCAATAACATCGACTTTTGCTCTATCTACCTCAATCCGTTTTTGAAATCTTATGGCCAAGGACTATGCCTTCTTTGACCATAAGTGGCTCTTCTCCCAATTTAGACAAAGATTGGTGTCTTCACACCGCTTTAGCATTTTATCTAAATGGGAGAGACATGTTTAAAACGAGTCCCCAATGACCGAGAAGTCATCCATAAACACCTCCATTGTTTCCGATCATGTCGTGGAAAATTGCCATCATACATCGTTGGAACGTGCATGAGCATTACATAAACCAAAAGGCATACGTCTCAGGGCAAAAGTTCCGTATGGGCGTGAATGTGTCTTCTCTTGATCCCGTGGATCAATGGGAATCAAAATAACCCGAGAAACCATCAAGGAAACAATAGTATTCGTTCCTCGCTAATCTCTCAAGCATTTGGTCCATGAAGGGTAGAGAAAATGGTCTTTTCGGGTGGCGCCATTCAACTTGCGATAGTCAATGCAAACACGCCATCCTGTTACCGGCCGAGTTGGAATTAACTCGTTATCTTCATTTGTGACAACAGCTATGCCACCCTTTTAGGAACACAAAGGAATTGGGCTAACCCAAGGACTATCTCGAGATCGGGTAAATTAATCCCGCATCAAGAAGTTTGATAACCTCTGTTTGATAACATCATGGATTTTGGATTTACTCTTCTACGATGTTGAACTATACGGTTTGAAGTCATCCTCCATCAAGATTTTGTGAGTACAAAACTCGTGGTTGATACCCTTAATGTCGAGAGTTTCCAAGCAATTGCTTGCTTGTGTGACTTCAAGACCTTTATGAGAGCAGTCTTTTCATCTTTACTCAAATCTCGAGCAATAATGACGGGTAATTTATCATCACCTTCAAGAAATGCATACTCGAGATGAGGTGGTAAGTCCTGTTCGACTTGAAATTCTTCGCTTTCTCAACCGACTTGACTTCCTTGTTATGAAGCTCGACGGGAGGGAGTGATGATGGATCATCATTAAGCAACTTCTCAATGAGAAGTATGTCCCCTCGATGTCGATGGGAGCGTGATCAATTTCCCATGGAACAGAATCATCGGACAAGTATGCTTCAATCTCTTCTTAGATGAAGTCACTTTCCTCAAACGGAGTGAGAGAGGAGTAGAATTGGCGATGATGGGTTGAGATGAATGAGTGAGATTATCACCAAGAATTATGATCATAACCAAGAACTTCTTGAGAGTACTCTTGAAGCAACATCAATGATATCTATTCGTTAACCGATTCGAATCATAGTTTGCGGAGTACCTCAAGTTTGATCAAGGTTAAAGGTGACACTTCATTACCAACACGTAATGTGATTTCTTGCTCAAATACATCAATGAGAGCACGGCCCGTTCTCGTGAATCCTCGACCAACAATGAGAGGAACCCGATGATCGCATCGAAATCAACAACCACAAAGTCACCGGAAAATGGAACTTTCCTACTTTCACAATACGCCCTCGGCAATGCCAAGAGGATGGGATATTGTACGATCCGCAAGCTCGAGAGTCATGCATGTAGGAGTAAGGTCCGGAAGAAAGTTTCTTCCATATCGAATAAGGCATCGATTGATGCTTGCACCAAGATCGCTAAGGCAAAGCATTCAACCATTCCCGGAAATACACAAGGTAAGAGAAATTTTCCAGATCTCCAAGCTTCTCGAAGCTTTTCAAGATAATCGCAGAAAGCGCTCGTTCGAGGAGTTTTGCCATCTCAAACAGCTTTTCCTTGTTGCTTAACATGTGTTTGAGAGTTGATGCAAACTTGGGCATCGCATGATAGCATCCGTAAAGCTTATGTCAAAATGTAGTTCTTGGAAAATTTGAAAAATTTGTCCATTTGATGACCGGCTTTTTCATGAGCTTTGCTCATTCAAACGTGATGGGTAAGGAATAGAAGATTTGGATTTGGAGTTTTCAACGAAGCTACAGGAGGTTCAAAACAACTCGGATTAGATTTGGGTTTCGGACAACTCGAGGATGGACATTGTTGGTACCTCCGTTATTAGTAGGAAGTTCCTTGTCCTTTGTAGCCTCGTGTTCACTTTCCACTACCTTTGGGAGAGAAGAAGAAGAGGTAGTAGGAATAGCGGGTCCATTGTATGAAACACCACTTCGGTTGTGATCGCTTTGCATCGCCCTCGGGTTAGCGATCGTGTTGCTCGGAAGTTTTCCGAGCCCGAGGGTTGATCATTTAAAGACTTTTTAAGATCAACGATCCGACCGACCAACAACCTGCTCATTTCATCTTGGGATTTCATGAATTGCTTCAATAACTCATCGATGATGGTACTTGGAGGAACCGGAGGAAATTTTGAGGTCGGATGTTTTGATTATGACCTTGTTGTTGAAAATTCCTTGGTTAGGATTCATATTTCCACAAATTGATTCCCCGATTGAAATTGTTTTGATTAAGGTTCCTTGATGTTGGAAACCTTGATTTGGTCCGGATAAAATTACCTTGGTTTTGATAACCTTGGTTCATTCTAGGTTGGTTCGATTCCGGTTCAGATGTTAGGATTCTGTTAAACCGGGTGGTGCTCGATAAGTATTAGCACGGTAACTTGGTTCATTTTGAGGACGGTATTGATTACCTCCCGATGTGAAGTACCGCTATAGCATTGGCTTCAAACGGACTACCATCGGTGGCGAGACAGATTGTAGTATGCATGAGGGCCACCACAAGTAACACAGACTCGACTTTCTTCACTTCACCATGTGATGGTGTCGTGTGAAAGTGACTTTCTTTGGTTAGCAAGAACCAAAGCTCGAACAATATCCGTGAGTTTGTCAATCTTAGCATCGATTGCTAGATGTATTCACGGAGATGAAGTAGAAGGTCCCGCATTAGATCGAGACCGATATGTCTTTGTTCGGAAAAGGCGGACCGGGACTTGTTTTCTATGATTTGCAAGGCTTCTTTTGTGGCCTTGCTCAGAAATTACCTCCATGGAGGCATTTAGAGAGTCTTGGTCACTTGTCTCGCACCATTGTAGAAAGTATCCATTTGCATTAACTCGGTAAAACCATGATGCGGACATCATGGAGCAACTCTTTGTAACGATCCCATGCCTCCCGAATGATTCATCAAGTCTTTGAGAAATTTCATTATCTCATTCTTAAGACTTGTAGTTCGGGATGGAGGATAGAATTAGTTAACAAACTTGGTGACAAGATCCTCCCATGTCTCAATGGAACAGGGGTTGTTTCTCAAGCCAATTTGGGCTTGTCCTCTGAGAAAATGGGAATGTAAGAAGCTTAATTGCTTCATGTGGGACATTCTTGTATTTGATGGTTGATGCAATCTTGTTGAACCATCGAATATGTGCATGAGGATCATCCCGCTCAAAACCATAAATTGGCTTTGGGTTACAAGATTAAGCAACCCGGTTTTGAGCTCAAAAGTATCGCCCACGATGGTCGGGACAATAATGGCATCTCCGTAACCCTCGATGGGTGCTTGGAGAAGCTCATTCATAGGCTTATCTTCCGCCATTACGGCGGGGTGGTTGTGCTAGACGCCTCACCACGGTCAAGGAGCGAACGCCCTCTACGTCTCACGAGGAATATTTGCAAGCTCGAAAGTGGACTTGTAGAATCGAAGAACGAGCGCATGCACTAAGTATAAAATCCGCCAAAACAAATGCGAGGCAAAACGACAAATGACCTTAAACCAATAATCACAAATGAAATGGCTTCTTTGAAAAAGGTACACCAAATCACAAGGACACAAAGGCAAGTTTTAAATCTTTTGTTCGAGAATTAATTAATGTTCACACCCCCAGTTGGTAGGTGTACTGCCTTGATTTGCGGTGGTTGATTTTTATGTATTTAAGTACCACTGAAAAGACGTAGGTATGGATATGTGCTAAAGGTTTAAAAACTTTTGGACAATATTTTTGGTATCGTCTCGTTTGACCAAATTGTATCTCTTTAAGAATCACCTTAAAGGAAACACAAGCTAGAAAACGTTACGATTGTTTTGTTGTTTTATATTTTGTTTGGTGTTGTTAACACTTTAGGAAAAGTGTTAATGAACTTTTTGATTTTGTTATAACTTTACAAAAACTGTTTACAAAAGGTGGTATATGTGCAAGAATGGATCTGGAAATGCTTAAAACACGCTTACAGCCTCCCCGGCAGCGGCGCCAAAAATTTGATTCGCTCCCAAACAGTCAAGTTTATCACACATGCTAACCACTTGTGAATGGTCAACCGTTATAAAATTCAAACGGCTCAGAAACAAATGCAATTAAGATCTGGAGAGTATAGTGTTTCCACAGGTCGTTAAGTCCCACGGAGGATGAATGGTGCTCAACACTTTCAGATGTCGAGTAATCACTAAGGATAGTGATCAGTAAGGATTTTGATGAATAATTACACTACTGATTGATTGGAATGTATTTGGATACAGAATTGTAAAGCACAACAATCAGATAAGACAAACGTAAATACGTACGTATATTAAAAACGTAAACGTACAAAACAAAACGTGAGTTCTAAGAAATAAAAGACCTAAAAATATGAAAATGATATTTTTGGAATCCTAAAAATAAAAGAAAATTATTGGAAAATTAAAATTATTTTTATAACTATTTATTTAATTATTATTAATTAAAAACTATTTTTAACTATTTAATAATACTCTAAAATATAATAAAATATAAAATAAAGCTAGAAAAATAAACTTATGACTTAGAAAAATCTAAAATATTATAAAACTTATTTTAAAATTGAAAATTTATTTTTTACACTTTTTATCTATTTATTATTAATTAATTACTATTTAAAATACACTTAAATACAAGAAAATATAAAATTAACCTGGAAAAATAAAATTTTAACTTGGAAAAATCTAGAATATTATAAAACTAATTTTAAAACTAAAAAGATATTTTTTATGCTTTTTATTTATTTTTTATTAATTATTTAATACTTTTTAACTATTTAAAATTTTAATAAATACTAAATAAACAGAGAAAATTATGAAACTTTTTCTAAAAATATCTTATGATGACAGAAAACTAAGAAAATTATAAAAACAGAATTTGCTTAATAATAAGCTGAAAAGAAAAATTAAAAAGCTAATTTCTATTAAATAAACGCTATCACTATATTTAAAAATGATGTTTTTGTGATTTTTATTTTGAAAACTATTTAACTACTTGATATTAAGTAACTTTAATGAAAACAAAATTTTGAAACCTAAAATAAGCAGTTTGTGAGCTTATTGGTTTAATAGTTTGGATTTTTAGCTTATTTTGATGTTTAAGCTCAAATATGCCTACAAACTGGAAACAAAGGTAGATTATGATTCAAACTAGCTTAAGCTACTCAAATTAAAATAAAAGGCACAAATAACAACACTGATAAGCTTCTAATAAGCTATAATCCTAAACTATGCAACCAAACAGGCCTGCTGCCATATTCCCAAGCAAATTAAGCTCACTAAATAAGCTTAAAAGCTCAAAATTAAAACTGAAGTGTCAAGATGGACTGGTTAGCTTTCCAAAAAGCCAAGGTTCAATGCCTGGGGCCCACTATTGAGCTCTAGACAAGCTTGTGAAAGTGGCTTGTGAGCACTGAGTACTTTAGTTCACACAGAAATGGGACAAACTATAAGCTATAAGCAGCCCTATCAAACAAGCTACAAAATAGAAAATAAGCACTGGAATAGCTAGACAACTAGGTTAGCTTTACAAAGAACCAAAATACACAAGATTTGACCAACTAATAAGCTCTTGACAGCTCATGAAAAGCTTGCTAAGACGTACAAGTAGCATGCTTTTGGAAAAGTACTTAAAAGAAACAAAGAAATAAGCAATCTATAAGCTAAGTATATATAAGCTAATATTTTTCTAATTAAGATTAGCAGCTAAACTTTAATATCCCAAAAGCTTATATCCTAAATCTTAATATTATGTCCTATATAAAATTATCCATTTTATTCAAAAACGACTATATTGAAAAGTTTGACTTTTTAAGATTACACTAAAGGTTGACTAAGATGAACTTTGAATTAATACTACTCACTGATTATGATATATTAAGCTATAATAAGATTAAATTAAGCTAGGTTAACAAGTTTTAAGCTAATATGATGATTTTTATAACATAAATCCTAACAAAGAATTACTAAGGTGAGATTGAAAGGTATTTTGACTTTCTACCAAATAAGGACCGGTTTTCTTGGTTTCTTTGAGTTATTTAGACCAAGTTTGACAGATAATACCCAAGAACACTGCCTTGAACAACCACCAACACAGCTTAAACAAGTTAAACCAAACACTACTTATTGAGACTGCTTTGAGATTTTTCAAAGCTCAACACCGATTTAGACCATGCTATGGATTACGACCTTATATTATTATATATTAAGGCTAAATAAGCATTAAACAACAAGACTAACAACATAAAACTCAAGTATGGTAATTATGCTATCTTGATCTGTTAAAATAAAATTTTATTAACTACAAATTAAAAAGAACAAGTGACTGGTTTTAACACTTAATTTTACTTAACTACAACTAGGAAACATGAACATAAAAAGCTTTAAGCTAATGATCACTTAAACAAAGGAAATGCAAAATTGGAATAAAAGGCTTACAAGATGGATTTGGTGAACAATGAGAACCGAGGCACACAAACACGACCTAAAGCTTCCCAATAAGCACTAAACCAAAGGGCAATCCTTTATTAACCTCGCTCCACTTTGACCTTCACTTCCATGGACTTTTTATTTTTACTAATTTATTTGTATTTTTGTATTTTTCTTTTTGATACTAGACTCGATTTTAAAGGTTTCTAAAAGCTTAAATAAGCTTTCGAGGAGCTTATGTTGGCTTATCATCCTTAATAACAACTAACAACATCATTAGAACACATTGAGATTTTGAACAAAAGTAAGATTTTGCATAAATGTAAAATAAGACTTAAACTTGAAATTGATTATCACAAAAGCTTTATTGTACATCGGAAACTTGAAATACAAAGTTCAAAAGCTAAAACATACACTGGAATTTAAATTTAAGCTAAAACGACATAAGATAAACTAAATTACACTAGATATTGCTTCACATTGCTTCCTTTTCTCTTTATAATGATCATTTCCACTCTTGTGTCGACATCTGAATCTTTCCCACCTCTCTTGATGTAACACCCCCAAAATTATCGCAGCGGAAGATTGTGTCACTGGGGTATTACTTCATAGTTCACAGCACAAGTTACAGAAAACGACTCTAAATGAGACGTTTTGAAATAAATTATCATTCGATTAAAATATCAGAGTTTACAAACCGGTCCCACAAGTTTGTATAAGTATAAAAGTACAACATAAAAGTTGTAAAGTTTTTGAATGATAATATTTGCATTGTTTTCAAAATATTTTTTCGCGCCTTCACATGCCATGCCGCCTAATTCTTTCGAACCCGAGATAACATGCTAAAAGTGTCAACACAATGGTTGAGCGAGTTCATAGGTTTGTAAGCAAAACAATTGATCACAAGATATCAAGTTTATCAAAGTAGTAGGCTATGCCCATAGTGCGTTTGATTGCTTAACCGGTCAATACAAACGATAAAAACCTCATAGGTTTGAAAACAGTAGTGGACAATATAGTTTGTAGTATAATTGCAATGTGTACAATTATCTTCTTGAAAATTATTATTGCTCTAAGCTCATGGCACTCACGACTGACTGTTGTATATATATCACCGGACGATATATATAGATAAGTAACTTGCCCCGGGTAGGTATTTTGCCCTATACCTAGATAATCTCAAATATAGTGCGCCTTGTTATTTCCGATAACATAGACGGGTTCGTCAATTCCGATAGGCCTATCCACAATATTTGCGCCACTCCCAAAGTGATTAGTGGTCCATGATATTGGGGACTTTTGGCAAAACAACTTAGTGGCAGCAATAATACAATCAAGGCATTCAGTTTACAAGTAATTGTCCATAATAAAGCATTTTAGCATATAGTAAAAGCAGTAGCATGTATCTCCCCCAAAAGAGTTTATAAAACAGTTAAACAAAAGCTGGGGCTATGAAACTCACTGTAGTGAAACTCACTGTAGTGAAACTCACTCTAGTGATCTCTAGTGATCAGCAGCGGAGTGTAACGATATATTGTATGTCAACAATAGAGTATGGCAAGACCACGATCTTTAACGATTACCTACGAAAGTATAGTATTTTCGTTTTAGTATGGTGTATGATATAAGTGTACAAGTATATGTAGTATGTTGGCTTATGATGTTGTACATGAATCTTAAGTTAATGTATCCCTTAAGTGTTGTTTGGCCTATAGCCTTTTTATAAATAACCTCGTACCATCGTTCGGGCTATCAAAATCAAGAGGTCGTGTAGTGAACGTATGAGGAGCCGGACACTTTAAATCGTAAATCCACAACTCGTCGACACGACACCTCAAGAGGCCTCTTTATGATAATGAAATTCCTACTATTGTAGTACTTATCATTTATAAGTAAGTATTTGACGAGACAAATGTTGTATAACACATGTGTCGTGTTTCACAAAGACTATTGAGGAACTTGTGTGATAATATGATGATATAAGTTGTGTGTCGTGAAGTAGTTTAACATGTCATATGGTTATTTCTTAGTTTGCCAAAGTCTAGCAAAGTCCAATCCAAGGAACCAAGTTTTTAAACAAGACTCGACCATTAAGTCCAAACTAGCCGTGCGGCTAAATTATGTTTAAACAACTTGAGATGATATTCAAGGTCATTACTATGGTTATGTATAAGTTTAAAGACCTTAAGACAACAGCCTCGGCTTAACCTTGGCTTCGTTTCGGCCTCAAAGGATCAAAATACACTAAGTTTCCATGACCATGGTTGTTTTCTAGTCGCAACAGGTCCGATTAGTATTTGTTGTTTTTTTTTAAAACTTTCCGTTCACTTTCCGCTTATGTGCTCCCGAGTTTTGTAGAAAATTGCATTCGAGCAACTTTCGTGTTTTACACTTTTGCCGATTCGGACCGGAAAAGGGTTTAAATCACGTTTAAAATCGTTTCAAAGAACTTTTGACTCAATATTAAGTTTTCATCTAGCCACCTTCTTTTAGCCATAACTTTCTAACCATAAGTCCTTTTAAGTGATTCAAAAGCCCAAGCTTTAGTTTTACTTTCTAACAGCTTTTCAAGCTTAATCAAGTCCAAAGTCCAAATTTTACTTATATCAATTGTCTAATAACAAGTAATTACCTATATTTCATTGCGAAAGTTTGTCTGCACATTCATGCCAAAACGACCATAAGTTGAGTTCTACAACTTGTTTTGACACGCTGCTTCGCCAAACTTCAAGTTTATGTCTTAGCTACATTTCATAAACTGAGTCGACTTCCGAAATGACCAGAACCATGGGCTTTTCCCAAATGAAATCTGGTGTGCAGATTTTGACATGTTTACCATTTGGGCTCTCATTTACTCATCGGGATGAGTTATGAGGTCGCCACCAATGAAATGACCATAAGACATAGCTCTACAATCCTATCTTACTGAATTAACCTCAAAGTTTACTGAGATGATCAGTTTAATAAATCTTTGGGCCTGTTCCAGATTTCAACTTACAAAACCCACCTAAGGCTTGTTTAAACTTCTTTTCATGTACAACATCAATCATGCCATATTACATATACTACTTATATCAAATTACATCCAATAATTATAGAGATTTTTACAACCATATTGAATAATAATGAAAAGTAAACACAAATCTTACAAGGATTTGGTTGGAATATCACAAGAATTACAACTACAAATCAAGTGGCAATAGTTCATATAAAATATGACTATTGGTGATATTTGAGTATTTTGAACACCTAGACTTATCGTAGTCTTGTGTTGACCATGAGGAAAGTTTACACGATTAAACTTTAGTAATTATTAAAGTCACAACTTTAAATAATTGTTTATAGCCAAAGGTGAACAAAAATGTTCAGAGTGTAATAATTCGAAACAGATTGAATTATTTAACTTGGGAAATTACTGTTTAACTTGGGAAATTACTGGTTACTACCAGTTACAACATTTGCTTTTACGTTACGGTAAAAGTCAAATAGTAAAAAAGTCAAAGTCAACTTTTAAGAAGTCAAAGGGTAAAATAGTCATTTTACCTTATGAAAATTTACGGGTTGCTCTGACCTCCACGATTCTGAAATCATGTCCTCATGATTTAGTTCGTGTTATGAGTTAATGATGTTCCAGAAGAGGTGGGGTATCAGAATGGAACTTCGTCACAAAGTTCAGTGAGTGTTATCTACTAACAGTATATTTGTGTTCATCTTCACGTTCCTACGCGAATTCAGGACCTCTTCTAGAGTTCCATTGAGTTTTGACAATAGGAATGCGACTTTTCTTAAGTCGTTTGACCTCATGGTCCATGATCTTAGTAGATTTTTCCGATAAGATCAAACGTAAATCAACTGGATTCCTTCCGAGAAATAGGAGTGTCTCATTAGTATGACACTTCTTCAGAATGCACACACGAGAGGCGGTGTGTACCTTTGCTAAGTTCGGTAGTAGCTCGAGTCCAGTAAGCTACCGTGCCAATTCTTGCTAATATCATATAAAGTCCAATATATCTTAAGTTTGGTTTTTCTAATTTCCCAAATGAATCATACCTTATCGCAATGAGGCTTTCAACAAAACTTTAATCCTAGTATGATATTTTGAAAGTTAACACTTACATCCGTAACCTTTCTCGGTGATAATGTGTGGCCTACTATTGCGGGGCCATGAAGTAAATGTTGTACTAGATTCCTTACATGGATTTCGTAGCGAGAAAGCTCGAAATTCTAATCCGCAATTGTGCTAAAGATTGCAAAGTCAAATATGTTGCAAGCATGCTCCTAGACAATGCTTTGTCCGGCCAAAATGTTGTTGCTCAATCTATTAGTTATTGAGAATACTCACTAGATTGCTTGGACTAAGTTGAAGAAATTGTAATCAAGAAGTATTAACTTCAAAATGAGGTGCAAGAAATGAAGGTGAAGTTTTCTTGTTGTCAGTGGTGTTGATATCACAACTTATATTCGTCGCTTTCAAGAGTTGGCAATAGTGTGCCCAGTGATGATCTCAACCAATGAGAATTTATGGGAAAAGTTCATCTGAGAACTTCTACTCAGTATTGAAGAGAATGTAACTTTGTTTGATCACTCACACTGGATGAAACAATTCAGTTGTCTCGTAACCTAGTGGATCAAGTTGTGCGAGCTTAGACTGCTCAAGGATCTAACAATAGCAAAATAACAGCAGTAACAACAATAATAACAAACGGTGATGGGATGTGGAAAGTGAGAACATTTCGAGAAATAATGTTCCCAAAATAATAACCAACACATCGGAGGAGCTCATGGGAAAGCTTATGTGATGGAAAATGGGACATCATACCCAGTTTGTTAGTTTGAGACTGAACTAAGTCCATTAGTTCAAGAGTGTAACAAGCTCGTTAGCTCAATAATATGGAATACTTTGACTTATGCGACTCATGCATAATCAAGTCCGTGGCATCCGAATTATGTCCTTGAAACATCTGATTCCATCAGGTCGGGTTTCAATTATGTTCTTGAAACATCTGATTCTATCAGGTCGGTTTTCAATTATGTTCTTGAAACATCTGATTCTATCAGATCAGGTTTCAATTGAATTTAACCAATTTTGTTAGCTCAACAACCGGTTCATGTTTGTAAGAATTTGTAACAGCAAAAGTGATAACTTACGAATGAACCTAGGTTGTTCAAATGAGGTCTTAAGATTTTTGCTGAGTGGTATAACACTATCGTTTTTTTTTTCTAGATCTTTTCAAAGAATACTAGTGATTCTCGAGTCCGAGTTCATACTCATGTCATATCGGATACAAATAAGCCCACTCATTTATAATTCATTACTTACATAAAGAAGCGTCCCAATTTATGTAAGTAAGAAATCATAAACTTATGGTTCGGCAATTTGAAATTTCTTTATTTAAATGAAAAGGCGTCCCAGTCCATTTAAATAAGGATATTCCAAATCATCCTACTTAAGAATTTCCGACACAACACTCATACATAATCGATGAGTTATAAGGAGGTGTACTATGAGACGTCAAAAGTGTTCCAAGAGTATGGAATGAATGTTCTCACTCATCTTCGAAGATGAGGAGTAAAATAATCATAGAAGGCAACATAGCGTTCAAAAGAGTCGATGAGTTCATAGTTATGAAGTAGTTTTCTCACAATGTTTGAGAAAAGATAAAACTATTATGTATCTCTTAATGTCTGAGATATATCTAAGGTGAACTGTGTATCTCACGATGTTTGAGATATAAGAAAGACCATTGCATACTTACAATGTCTTAATAGTAATGTGACCATTGTATCAACTACAATGTCAAAGAAAGTTTCGTAGATCACAAAATGAATGTATATGATCGAGGATATCTGGTTGTGCCATACTGCCTTGGAATAGGCATATGCAGTTATGTTTAGTCAATCGTTTATCTAAACAGTCTTTATACAAATAACATAGTATTGTGTTAAGGAGTAGGCATGGCGCACGGAATGTTGAAGACAACAATGAGTGATACTGAGTTTAATGTAAGATGTAGTTATAGCCTAGGTTTAAATGCAACTGGTTCTCTATAACTGAAGCTCGATACCAATCAGAACACCCCAAAATTATCGCAATGAAGATTGTGTCACCGGGTATTACTTCATAGTTCACAAAGACAAGTTACTGAAACGACTCTAAATGAGACGTTTTGAAATAAATTATCATTCGATTAAAATATCGAGTTTACAAACCGTCCCACAAGTTTGTATAAGTATAAAAGTACAACATAAAAGTTGTAAAGTTTTCAATGATAATATTTGCATTGTTTTCAAAATATTTTTCGTGCGCTTCACATGCCATGCCACTAATTCCTTTCGAACACGAGATAACATGCTAAAAGTGTCAACACAATGGTTGAGTGAGTTCATAGGTTTGTAAGCAAAACAATTGATCACAAGATATCAAGTTTATCAAAGTAGTAGGCTATGCCCATAGTGCGTTTGATTGCTTAACCGGTCAATACAAACGATAAAAACCTCATAGGTTTGAAAACGATGATGGACAATATAGTTTGTAGTATAATTGCAATGTGTACAATTATCTTCTTGAAAATTATTATTGCTCTAAGCTCATGGCACTCACGATCGATTGTTGTATATATATCACGGACGATATATATAGATAAGTAACTTGCCCCGGGTAGGTATTTTGCCCTATACCTAGATAATCTCAAATATAGTGCGCCTTGTTATTTCCGATAACATAGACGGGTTCGTCAATTCCGATAGGCCTATCCACAATATTTGCGCTCACTCCCAGTGATTAGTGGTCCATGATATTGGGGACTTTTGGCAAAAACAACTTAGTGGCATGCAATAATACAATCAAGGCATTCAGTTTACAAGTAATTGTCCATAATAAAGCATTTTAGCATATAGTAAAAGCAGTAGCATGTATCTCCCCCAAAAGAGTTTATAAAACAGTTAAACAAAAGCTGGGGCTATGAAACTCACTGTAGTGAAACTCACTGTAGTGAAACTCACTCTAGTGATCTCTAGTGATCAGCAGCGGAGTGTAACGATATATTGTATGTCAACAATAGAGTATGGCAAGACCACGATCTTTAACGATTACCTACGAAAGTATAGTATTTTCGTTTTAGTATGGTGTATGATATAAGTGTACAAGTATATGTAGTATGTTGGCTTATGATGTTGTACATGAATCTTAAGTTAATGTATCCCTTATGTTGTTTGGCCTATAGCCTTTTATAAATAACCTCGTACCATCGTTCGGGCTATCAAAATCAAGAGGTCGTGTAGTGAACGATGAGGAGCCGTGACACTTTAAATCGTAAATCCACAACTCGTCGACACGACACCTCAAGAGGCCTCTTTATGATAATGAAATTCCTACTATTGTAGTACTTATCATTTATAAGTAAGTATTTGACGAGACAAATGTTGTATAACACATGTGTCGTGTTTCACAAAGACTATTGAGGAACTTGTGTGATAATATGATGATATAAGTTGTGTGTCGTGAAGTAGTTTAACATGTCATATGGTTATTTCTTAGTTTGCCAAAGTCTAGCAAAGTCCAATCCAAGGAACCAAGTTTTTAAACAAGACTCGACCATTAAGTCCAAACTAGCCGTGCGGCTAAATTATGTTTAAACAACTTGAGATGATATTCAAGGTCATTACTATGGTTATGTATAAGTTTAAAGACCTTAAGACAACAGCCTCGGCTTAACCTTGGCTTCGTTTCGGCCTCAAAGGATCAAAATACACTAAGTTTCCATGACCATGGTTGTTTTCTAGTCGCAACAGGTCCGATTAGTATTTGTTGTTTTTTTAAACTTTCCGTTCACTTTCTGCTTATGTGCTCCCGAGTTTTTGTAGAAAATTGCATTCCGAGCAACTTTCGTGTTTTACACTTTTGCTGATTCGGACCAGAAAAGGGTTTAAATCACGTTTTAAAATCGTTTCAGCAACTTTTGACTCAATATTAAGTTTTCATCTAGCCACCTTCTTTTAGCCATAACTTTCTAACCATAAGTCCTTTTTAAGTGATTCAAAAGCCCAAGCTTTAGTTTTTACTTTCTCTAACAGCTTTTCAAGCTTAATCAAGTCCAAAGTCCAAATTTTACTTATATCAATTGTCTAATAACAAGTAATTACCTATATTTCATTGCAGAAAGTTTGGCTGCACATTCATGCCAAAACGACCATAAGTTGAGTTCTACAACTTGTTTTGACACGCGGCTTTCGCCAAACTTCAAGTTTATGTCTTAGCTACATTTCATAAAACTGAGTCGACTTCCAGAAATGACCAGAACCATGGGCTTTTCCCAAATGAAATCTGGTGTGCAGATTTTGACATGTTTTACCATTTTGGGCTCTCATTTACTCATCGGGATGAGTTATGAGGTGCGCCACCCGGCGAAATGACCATAAGACATAGCTCTACAATCCTATCTTACTGAATTAACCTCAAAGTTTACTGAGATGATCAGTTTAATAAATCTTTGGGCCTGTTCCAGATTTCAACTTACAAAACCCACCTAAGGCTTGTTTAAACTTCTTTTCATGTACAACATCAATCATGCCATATTACATATACTACTTATATCAAATTACATCCAATAATTATAGAGATTTTTACAACCATATTGAATAATAATGAAAAGTAAACACAAATCTTACAAGGATTTGGTTGGAATATCACAAGAATTACAACTACAAATCAAGTGGCAATAGTTCATATAAAATATGACTATTGGTGATATTTGAGTATTTTGAACACCTAGACTTATCGTAGTCTTGTGTTGACCGTGAGGAAAGTTTACACGATTAAACTTTAGTAATTATTAAAGTCACAACTTTAAATAATTGTTTATAGCCAAGTGAACAAAATGTTCGAGTGTAATAATCAAATGATTGAATTATTTAACTTGGGAAATTATTGTTTAACTTGGGAAATTCTTGGTTACTACCGGTTACAACATTTGCTTTACGTTACGGTAAAAGTCAAATAGTAAAAAGTCAAAGTCAACTTTTAAGAAGTCAAAGGTAAAATAGTCATTTTACCTTATGAAAATTTACGGTTGCTACTGACCTCCACGATTCACGAAATCATGTCCTCATGATTTAGTTCGTGTTATGAGTTAATGATGTTCCGAGAAGAGGTGGGGTATGCACGTAATGGAACTTCGTCACAAAGTTCATGAGTGTTATCTACTAACAGTATATTTGTGTTCATCTTCACGTTCCTACGCGAATTCAGGACCTCTTCTAGAGTTCCA
This sequence comes from Chrysanthemum lavandulifolium, assembly GCA_022545495.1. Classification (NCBI taxonomy): domain Eukaryota; kingdom Viridiplantae; phylum Streptophyta; class Magnoliopsida; order Asterales; family Asteraceae; genus Chrysanthemum; species Chrysanthemum lavandulifolium. The sequence continues at coordinate 169,965,333 of CM040243.1, read as the reverse complement.
TTGAGTTTTGACAATAGGAATGCGACTTTTCTTAAGTCGTTTGACCTCATGGTCCATGATCTTAGTAGATTTTTCCGATAAGATCAAACGTAAATCAATCTGGATTCCTTCCAGAGAAATAGGGAGTGTCTCATTAGTATGACACTTCTTCAGAATGCACACACGAGAGGCGGTGTGTACACTGCTAAGTTCGGGTAGTAGCTCGAGTCTGTAAGCTACCAGGCCAATTCTTGCTAATATCATATAAAGTCCAATATATCTTAAGTTTGGTTTTTCTAATTTCCCCAAATGAATCATACCTTATCGCAATGAGGCTTTCAACAAAACTTTAATCCTAGTATGATATTTTGAAAGTTAACACTTACATCTGTGTAACCTTTCTGGTGATAATGTGTGGCCTACTATTGCAGGGCCATGAAGTAAATGTTGTACTAGATTCCTTACATGGATTTCGTAAGCGGAAAGCTCAGAAATTCTAATCCGCAATTGTGCTAAAGATTGCAAAGTCAAATATGTTGCAAGCATGCTCCTAGACAATGCTTTGTCCGGGCAAAATGTTGTTGCTCAATCTATTAGTTATTGAGAATACTCACTAGATTGCTTGGACTAAGTTGAAGAAATTGTAATCAAGAAGTATTAACTTCAATCCAATACAAACGGTATTAGTTTAGTTAAGATTGCCTTATATCAATCCATGTCCAATCCAATACAAACGAGCCCATGCCAAGCCCATTAGGGCATCTTCTACTTGTACTATATAAACCCCTCAAAGTCTCATTTGAGGGGTGTGCTTGAGTGTGTGTGTGTGTTTTCCTTTGAAGCAATATAATATCTTATTGTTTTCTTTCTTCTATCTATCTCTCTAAATACATACGAATACATATTCAAGTCACCATCTTTCTTTACTTAATCTTTCTTATACGCGTATGTGTTAGTGTTTAGTATTCTACGCATAACTGTTACGTGTTTGTGTTGGGTTTGCTTGGTAAAGTGATAAGGTATACGTGATAAAAGGGGCTTACAACTTTTTCTGCTAATGAGATTTGGTTGTTATATTTGTTGTTTTTGTGGTGGTGCTAGATTTGATACTTAGGAAATAGTAACAAGGTATTTGAGAACTCCCTTTGAAAGTTCTCTATGACTCTTATCTTCTATTAACTTGGGCGACTTTTACTTTTGTTTTCTTATGATACTTGGTAGAAATGTTAAGCAAAAATCTTAGTTGTTGTGCTTCTACATCTTTTTTTTTCCTTCACTCAGTTTATAATTTTTTTATGTGCATATCTTAAATTAGTTATTGGTGTTTGTTTTCCATTACACTTGTTCTTTGAAAGTGAGAAAAAGAGTGATGAATGATGAATGGAGAGTCACCTTATTTAAAATTAAGATGATGATGGACGCCTTCAAATATATACCTAATGGTACGTGATCATTTTTTCAAGAAAACATGTTAAAATGACTATACATGGCCACTTTCCCCGCTTCATTCTTTGTATAAAGCTTCTTATTAAATTTTGATCCATAGCTCTTCTTCACAAGTTCTCTCATTTCTCATTTTATGCATTTACTTACTTGCTAAGATGCGTTTTCCTATGGTTTATTTAGCTTTAGAGATTTTCTATAACTATTTTGCTTTGGTTTTTATGGTGTGATGCAATGACAGTGGGACTTGAAGGAAGAAACTAGATAGTCTTCAAAGAAGATAAACTTAATTTTGTTGGTTGACCAAACGTAGGAGACATCATACTTGCTTAAATCATAAGACAAGACTTTTTATTTTTGTTTTTGCAATTTAATTAGTTGTATGTTGGTTTGGTTGTTTGTAATGATTCCTATCTTTCATTCAACAATTATAGATCTTTAGGGTCCGTTTGGTTTATAAATGGGTTTGAATTTGGATTTGGATTTGGTTTAGAAAGAAAGAGAAAATATATTTATTAAATGTATTTTATAATAAAATTATAATAAAAAAATATTATTTAAAAATTTAAATAAAAAGAGTATGTGAGAGTAGAAAGTGGTGGGTCCTGCGGGTTTTGCCAAAACCCTCTAAATTCATGTGGAATAAAAATTCATTCCATCTATCATTTCTTTTAGACTAAAATACACCGTTGGTCCCTAAACTTGTAGTGGAGGATCGCGATGGGACGAAACCGGCATAATCATCGCCATACGGGTCCAAACAGACTGATTAAATGCCGATTGGTCCTTGACCAATAACGGCGTTGTCAACGTTCCGTTATACCCAAAATAAACCCGTAATCATGGTACCGCTGGGGTAGAATAGTCATTATGTGGTATACATCGATAACTTGTCTTGTCCAATTTCCGCCATATTGTACAATATAACAAAACCGGGTACTCATTGCTCATCCCCAAACTTGTTTTGAAGCCTACCCAGAAAACCCTAAGGCAATGTCTATCATAAAATCAAATAACTGAGTAAGAAAATAACAAACAACCACCTTGGATTTACTCTGTGGCGAGTAAGGGAATATCCTTTATATGATGATCGTGAAACGGAGGAAAGATCTGCAATCGTGAGATATTGTAAGTCTTTGTTGGTTAGAGCCTATTACAATCATATGTTAGTACAGTGATTAAGTTATTCCCTTTAGGTAACTTTAGCTTAACAAAGTTTTGTACATTTTTTATCTGATGGGTGAACTCGGATCGTTTAGCATGATGTTCCATTATGAAGGTACATTCAAATACTTTCCGTAGGATATATCAAGGAGGCAAGAAATGCCTCGTTGATCTTGTTGAAATAAAAGAGGTATCTGTTGATGAAATGGATGCTCATGACCCAAATCGGTTATGAGTCCGGACAAACCAATTATTTCTACTTTCTTAAGCACGGTTGTACATTAGACGACGGTTTGTTTTCTTTCCGTGAACTCGCTAATCTAGACTTGTTGAAAGATGTTGTCATCTGACATAAGTCGATAGACATGTATGTTGAAATAGGAAGACTAGATTAGAATTTTGTGAAATGTCCCCACAATCAATTAAGACGTGTTTTGGGAGATGGATGAAGATAGGAGAAAAGTTGCTCTGCGGCTATTCAATCATGTTGTAGACGGTTGGTGTTAGATGATATAGATAATGAACACGCCTAGATCGGTTTATCCAACTTACACAATTGCTCGTGGACGTCAATGATATTGGTGAAGCTAGCAATTTGCCAAACATTGAGCCACTCTTTTCCACCTTAGATCGCTCATTTGCTAGCCAACCCGTTCAAAACAAAGGAGCGTGCTTTAGTAGTTGTTGATGAGGACAATGCTCTAAAGGAGCCTCGATAATGTTGAGGTTAATCTGCTTAGAGTGATTCGGGAAGGACTTTGACAACGGTGGAACAAAGACTAGTTGATGTCAATAACACCTTTGAGGAGCCCGAAAATTTTGAGGTTAACTGTTTCAATTGACACAGACAAGCATTTACACAAAGCGTGCAGACCACTACTTGATGTGAATAACGACTTTGAGGAGCTGATGTGGATGTAAGTCTGTTTAACCGACTCGTGATAACATGGAAGAGGATCCTTGTTGATCTTAGTCTCGTTACAAGCGAGTGACACTAGTGAATTTGCAATGCAATTGAACCAAATCAAGATAACACTTGTCAAGAGAATGATGCAACTTGGTATGGTACAAGTAGGTCGACTCTTCGATTCGGTGAAGAAGGAACAACATGTTATATAAGTGATGATGTACGCTTGGTAAATGATTTACCCGTGATGGTTGATGAAGTATTTTATGGTGACCATGTTAGTTTCCAACACGCACACTTTGCTAATGGCGTTTATACCACTTTTTTCTATATCTTCGTCGAGTTTGCTACTGCGAGGGAAGTAAAAAGCTAGTAAGAGAGCATTCAATAGAAACTAGGAGGAGTTGTTTTTTTTGAAGAATGACAAAACAAGAATAAGGGTCGGTGTAGGGGTTGTGTTCCGGTTTGAGCCCAGTGAAGGTCCTGATCAATATTGGCCCATCTAGAAGTCCATTAAGCGGAAGGGTATAAGAGCATTGCTTTCGCCAAAAGGACCCTTCGAAATACTCGCCATGGCTATTGTTTGTCGGCGGGAATGGTGAGACAGTATCCGGTCGGTCGAACATATAATGAGCAACACAATTGTTTGCAATCAAGGGAAGTCGAGCTTTTGACCTTCGCTATATCTCACGAAAATTACAGACAAGTTGAAACAAATCCAGAGCTTCCTGTCGGTCGGTGCATAATCAACTTACCAACCAATACGACCTTCAAGTGTCCCCGCAGAAGGTATTATGGCCAAAACCTAGCTATAAAAGCCATCGGGGTCAATTCAAGCTTCAATTTACCATGTTGAGAGATTATGTTCAAGAGTTGCGAAGACAAACCCTAATACGACGGTGGAGATGAATGTGGAACGACCTCCGGATGAGTCTCTTCCAACCGAGAATTCAAGAGAGTGTATGTTTGTTTAGGTGCACCAAGCAAGGATTTAAAGATTGTGGGAGATCGTTGTTGGGGGGCGCTTCCAATTCGTGGTCCTTTCAATGGTCAACTGATGACACCGTAGAATTGATAGCAACAATGGTATATACCCTTTCGCTTATGCTTTTGTTGATTCGATAACATAGGATCTTGGACTTGGTTTCTTCATTGTTTATCCGATGATTTAGCACTTGGGCCAATTTCAAGCATCACTTTTATTACCGACATGAATAAGGTACTCTCTTACTCTGTTCATGAATTTAAGTGTCACTTGTTTTGAAACAGACAGAAAGATATTTGATTTTGTGCAGATATAAGTAGAGTCAGAGTGTTTTTGAAAGTGCGAACACGATTACAGATTAAAAGCATACATGAGAAAATGAAATTGCAATGGAAAGGTAGGGCCTACAAAGACCATCTCAGGAAATGTGCAATGACCTCAACTGTTGTACAGCTTCAAAGCTATGGTCGATCTCAAGAAACTTAATCAACCACCCATGATTGGTTAAGTAAGATACCACCGATCCATTGGTCAAGGTCACATTTTCATGTAAGTGATCTATCTGTTTCACTTACTTTGTCATCGTAAATGCAGATAAACATTCACAATTAATACATGTTTATTACTTGTCATCTTTAGGAGAGCTACTTGATGTGTTACTTAATAACATGTGTCAAGTGTTTCATGAGAAAATTAAAGAGGGTTAAGCAAACCTATTATTACTGACCTTAGAATACATCGAATATTGTATGAAGAGGATAATGCATGTTCTTATGGTGATTGAGAAGAGTGATGGGCCATTAACACCAACCGCACAACACATGCTAGAGGCTATTAAGAAAGAGGTCATAAGTATAATGTGTTATGGAATGGGGATCTAAGTTTGTGTTAGTGGACCATGGGGTGACCAATGTGTAGTTAATGTTGTACAAAAGACTTGTACTTGCGAAGGTGGAGATAACAGTTTACCATGTAAACATCTTTTTGCTACCAATTGAATATGGCTTTAAATGGCCAACAAGTCTGAGTCAGAAAACATGGGCTCATCCTTGTTACTATCTTCTCACTTGGGAGGCTACCTACAAACACCATGTCCAAATTTATAACTAGCAAAGGTACATTGGGAAAAATCAACTATGCCAACAACAATTGTTCCACGAAATCCGAAACAAACCCGCTTTGCCGCAAAGGTAGAAAAGAGTTAGGATAGCACCAAATCAAGAGATTGTGAAGGATGGTAAGTGTCAAGGGCTTGGAAGAGTGTCGTGTAGTATTTGTGGCATTCTTGGACACAACCGGTAACATGCCTAGGGTATGGTGGAGCTCAACATAGTGGAAATGCCAATAAGGTAAATGTCAAAAGGTGCCTACTAAAGTCTGCAGGAAAAGAAGACATCCTAAATGTAAAAAGGTAGCGGCGGATAAAGAAGTCAAGGTACGGGTGTTGTTCTAGAAAGCCAAGTTAGTGCAGGTTCAAGGAAGTGGTGTTCAATCTACAAATCAAGAGCCGAACCAAGATCCCATCATACATGATGCATCCTGTCACAATCCCAAGAACTTCAAGTGAACCATTTGCCGATCCCATCATGCATGAGCAATCCTCATCATGGATTCACTCAAGTGATGTTCAAGCGGTTTACGCTTCAACCCACTGCTACGAAGAATGACTAGGAAGCAGTGCGACTGAAAGAATGATGGCCTCACCATAGGTCAAATCATATGCTAATTATCTAGACAATGTTTCATCTAGTTTACTATTTATTTTCTATGGACAAGTTATGTAATCTAAAAACATATCCGTGTGTGTGTGTAAATCAGTAGCGCTCATGCTTTGAAAAGTATGCAATTTTATGCACCGGAATTATATCCATTTGCATTAACTATGAAACCATGTCATTATTGTGTATTTTTGAAATTGACTAAGCTTGATGTGTGAATTGTTTGCGTCAAAAGTAACCAAAGCTAAAATAGAACATCATAAGAATGTTGACATTTAAAAGTCAACCCCTAAACACATTGCAAACCATCTGGCATAGCCATGAGGCATAGAAAATCGAAACAAACAAAATCGAATACTTCATAACAAGGTTACTACAATTCAAGATACACAACATTAACCAACTAGCCTCATTACATAAAAGGTTAAAACGTTATCCCAATGCATAAACAATGAAGAACAACATCCAACTTAGCACCATGTAAATCTTCCACTTCCACACATCACCTTGAGCAGCTACTAATCTTGCCTCAAGCTCATTTCTCCCCCTCAAAAGTCCTGGTATGATCATTCTTGAACGAGCACGATTTCGGGATCATACCATCTTATCCAATCGACAAGAAGACCCTATTGTTGGTTATGACAAGTCATTAAACAACCACCATTGTTACAAACTTACACAAGAAATATTAAGACGACTTACTTGAACAGACAACCAAAGAATCGACGCCTGGTTGGCGGAGGTCCATGGTACTGAATAATAGCTTGCTTACCACACCAAAGAACGTACCATCTTGAAACAATTATCTTTTGAAGAGGACGGTTTTGAAGGATAGTTTAGGGATGGGTCATAAATGTAGATCAAACCTTGTTACACACATATACTAGCTACATTCATCGAGAACGGTTTTATTTAGTACGCTACGATGAAAGACGGTTTTGCCCTCAAAGAAATAACGTTGACAACGGCGAGATTGGTCGAGGACCAATCGGCATTTAATCGATCTTGTTTGGACCCGTGGCGATGATTATGCCCGTTTCGTCCCATCGCGATCCTCCACTACAAGTTTAGGGACCAACGGTGTATTTTAGTCTTTCTTTTATCAAAAGAATGAACCAAACAAAATATTATTGTCACATCAAATGTAAAACCCAATCCAAAGTATCCAACCAGACGCACCCAGGGCCCGTTTGGTTTGTAAGTGGGTTTAAAATTGGATTTGCATTAGAGAATGATTTGAAAGATTTGAGAAATGTTTGTCAAAAGTATGAAAGAAAAAATATATTATTCTATATAATTTATTAAATTTATATTAGATCTAAAATAATATAAATAAATTTTAAAAAACATAAATCAATAGTTAAAAATATAGATGTACACACAATAAAAAGGTGGGTCTTCCTCGCTTTTTACAAATCCTACTAAAATTAAGTGAAATCACATTTCACACAATTCTCATTTCGTACATTGACTACCAAAAATCAAAAAATAAACCAAACATTAATTTTAGCAACTAAATGATTCTATACCCCTTGAAACCCACAAACCAAACTGGACTTTAAAATTGAAACCAGGTTATCATGGTATGTTTCATACCAACTCCCGTTTCTTCTTTCATTTTATAGAACATGACTCACCTCCACTTTATATTGTACAACATAAACACTTTAATATACCGACGCATACGAGGTGTAGATCGAGTAAAAAGAAATTGGTGGACCAGAAAATTTACAAACAAGAAAACCAATATGGCAACCAAACAATTTTATTCACTATCATATACTTTGTTTTATCGGTGCTCTTATTCTATCCTCTAATCAAACCTATATACGTAAAGTGAAACACATCCTATATATTCGAAGATATCAAAGGTTCCTCCACTCTGCCTTCTTATTTATCTTTTTCACTACAAAATTAAAAGAAATCTTTTATATAATAAAAGAATTACATCATTTCGGAGTGTTTTTGCAAAACCCTTCTTATTGAAAAAAAATTAAACCAATAGGAAGCTCGAATTTGCCACGTAGGCAAAATCGAGCAATATGATTGGTCAATAGAAAGTCAAAATTAAATTGGTTTTGGTCAAACTTAATAATTTTGGTGGAGAAATTTGGTTAAGAAAAAAAATGCATAAAAATATAGGTGTCAAATTTATTAAAACATAAACTTAAAAAAAGAGGGAGTAATTAATAAAATTTTAGTGGTTGATTTTTAAATAAATTATATAGAGTTAAGTGTAAAATTACAAGTTTCCATATTTTTAATAACTTTAGAAAAAAACAAATAACCCTTACACTTTATACCCCTATACTTTATAATATTAGTAACGGAATATAAATATCTAATGGTAAGCACGAGTTCTTGTGATATGAAAATAAATATCTGCGATTCTACTTATAACAACGACTGTGAATTATTATTTAAAATTTATATATGGATATCCATAAAAACATTTTAAAAACTTTACGAAACATATTTTAACTTCATCAACGCTCATTATGTGCTACTAAACTCGCACATTTTGTACAACATGATATCAATAGTTAAAGTTAAACAACAACATCAACCTCAACTTCAACATGTATGTCAGTTAAAAACGTTTTACAAAACTAATTATTAAAAAAAAACAAACAAACACATGAGTTAGATAGTCATTGGTTAATTTAGGTTAATTTAGAAGGTGTTTTCTTAAATTATAAAAAATTCACGCATCACAATCCTTATTTCATAACAATCACCTCTAAATAAAAAAGAAAAACTACGTAGGTGATAACCTAACTTTATTCATTGACATGATGTTTCATCAAAAAAAAAAAAAAAAAAAAAAAAAAGTAATAGTTGGCGTTGTAAAGAAATAAAAGTATGTACATGAGAATTATTAAGCAAGAATATATAGTTTTAATCAGGTTATTACGTTACTATCTTGCGATAATGTTATTGAGTTGGTAATCACGGATGTGAGATACAACCATTCTTCTATACTTATGATTTATATGTTAACCTCTTTTGCTTCGAATAGAATCCGAAAGAGACTTCAATGAACTTTGGCTTATGCCTTATCTAGTGATAGTTTTTAGTAACTTTTTATGGTTTAACTTTTTGTTATACACACCAACTTTTAGTAACTTTTTTTAATGTTTTATTGAAAAGTTCTACGCTTAATATTTTGTTTTTACTATAAACACACTAAGCTATGATAGAATTAGTTGTGAGTTCGGGTTTTTTACTAAGCTTCTAAAAAAGCTTATAGCTTTATCATAAACTTATTGTGTTATGGTAATTGAATAAGCCAATAAGCACATTTAATAAGCATACCAAACACCCTTTAGTTCTAATCAAGTTTTCTTATTTGATGTTATGACTAACTTTGTTGTTATCCTCACTATAATGCAACATGTTAGTGGTTTTGCGCTTTATGATCTTATCGCACATATTAAAGTGTAATGCAATTTTTTTTTGTACGTTTTTTAGAAGATGATTAAGTATCAACACTTGATTGTCGTGGAAGGATTTTCTACGCCTGTTCAAGGTATGAATGTATAATTAAGTTGAGTTGTTGATTTAGATAATATATGAATGTATTTTAATGTACCAAAGATGTGTTTTAGTGCCTATATAGGGAATTTTATGGTAGGAATGTTCGAATATGTGAGTCGGATACGCATGTTATACGGTTAGAAATACGTGAGCTTATTGGGGCACACACGTAAGCAAAATCGTGAGATGTGATTGGTTAATAAAAGTCAAAATTAAATTGATTTTGGTCAACCTTTAAAGCTGGACACAGTCGTGACCCAGGTCACCGGGTGCCACATCAGCTTTCTCGACAAAATAACTTTGAAATGACCAATGTGGGGTGTAGGTCGAGGATCGATCGAGGCAACCCAAAAACGAAAATCGGTTTTTCTTTCAACCGATATTTACACACTTTCCTTTCAATTTTTTTTTTTTTTTTTTTTTTTTTTTTTTAACTTAGTCATCGATCGTGGCGCAGTTAGTGTCGGTCATCGGAGAGAATTCATTATTTCGCCACGTATGCAAAATCGTGTGATGTGATTGGTTAATAAAAGTCGAAATAAATTGATTTTGGTCAAACTTTAATAAATTTGGTGAAAAATTTTGGTTGATAGAAAAAACACATAAAAATATAGGTGTCAAATTTGTGAAAAACAAAAACTTAAAAAAAGATGAGGTAATTAATAAAACTTTAGTGGTTGAATTTTTAAAAATTATATAGAGTTAAGTGTAATATTATAAGCATCCATGTTTTTTAATAACTTTGGATTATAAACAAATAACCCCTGATACCTTATACCTTTTATACTTTATATCTTAAAAAATTCAATGTATATGTTGTTTTAAAATAACAACATATAAATTTGCATAAGATTATAAGTATAAATTTTTTTTACTTTTTACGTTCAATAAGGACCCACTTATTTCATTTTTAAAAGCTTAACTTATGTGGACACGAGTTTACATTTTAAATACGGCTAAATTACTGAAAACGATAATATAATTATCAAATTGTAAGCACGGGTTACTTTAATATAAAAATAAATATACGCGATTATACTTATTACAATATTTGTAAAAACAAAACTTAAAAAAATATGAGGTAATTATTAAAACTTTAGTGGTTGAATTTTTAAAAATTATATAAGGTTAAGTGTAATATTATAAGTTTTTATATTTTATGAGGAGAGTTATTTTACATACCAAACTTTTCTCACATACCAAGGGACTCATCTCCACCATCCATTTAAAAAGAAATCAATGGATGAGATTAAAAGCATTTTATTATTTCACATATTTTTTATAATTTAAATATCTCTTAAACCGTTAATCATTAAGCGAAAATATTTACACCGTCGCAACGAGCATTTAATTATCTTTCTATAGACGGGCACTTTGATATACTTTCGAAAAAAAGAAAAAAAAATCGTTTTTTTCACCTTTTTTTCTTCTTTTTTTCTTTTTTTTACGTTACTGAAATTTAAATAAAAAAAAATCATATATGATAAAACACTAAATTGAATATCAAATGTGATATCAGTGTTAAATCATATATGATATGTAATATCATATATGATATCATATGTATATCATATGTGATTTCACTAATATCACATGTGATATTACATATTATATATGATTTAACACTAATTAGTGTTTTATCAAATATGATTTTTTAATGCAAATTTCAAAAACGTAAAAAAACGAAAAAACATTAAAAAAAGGTGAAAAGTACCGAAAAAAAAAATTTTTGTCGAAAGTATATCAAAGTGCCTATCTGTAGAAAGATAATTAAATGCTCGTCGCAATGATAAAAAATTTTTCGCTTAACGATTAACGGTTTGAAAGATATTAATATTTGAAAAAAAATTATGAAAGTGGGTTTTTTTAATTGTTGTGATTAATCTCATCCATTAGATCAAATAAAAATGAAGGGTGGAGATTGATCCCTTTGTATGTAAAGAATCTTTTGTCCTCAAATGATCTTAAATCATGTTTTATAATAACTTTAGAAATTAAACAAATTCACCTTTATACTTTATACCCCCTATACTTTATATATTAAAAATACAATATATATGTTGTTTTAAAATTACAACATATAAATATGCATAAGATTATAAATATCAAAATATTTCTTTTACTATAAAAGTTCAATGGGACTCATTTATTTTATTTTAAAAGTATGATTATGTGGACACAATTTGAATATTAAATACGGCTAAATTTTTGAAAACGAAAATATAATTATCAAATTGTAAGTACGGGTTATTGTGATATGAAAAAAAATATACGTGATTGTACTTGATGAGTGTGTAAATACTCATCATTTTAATCAATCTGAGCGCAAAACGTTTAAAAATGCTCGAAATGCATCAAAATCATCGAAAATATTCCAAAATTGCATTTTATATGTTTGGATGCAAAATGTTTAAAATCGGATGAAAATGAGCAAAGTTTGCATAATTGGCGCTTTCAGGTCCCAAGTTTCTAAAATTGTCAAAATAGTCCACGAGTCATAATTTTAAAGAAAAATCACCAAAGGTCCTTTTAATATCATAACTTGTCAAAATTAGTCCTTTGGTGAAAAATATCAAAAGTTTGAGAAAATTACAAGTTTGGTCCTCAAGTTTCAAATTTGGCAAAATGGCCCTGGAAAATTGGAAAATGTCAAGATTGGTCCTTGCATTATTGAACTTTGTCACTTTTAGTCCTTGGAGCAACTTTGTTGAAATAAATCACTTAGGTCCTTCTAATTTGAATTTACACATTTAGTCCTTGTGTAATTAAGACCTTTACACATTTTGGACCTTGAACCTCTTGGACCCCGCCATATAAGCATTTTGAACCCCTTATTACTAATATCTGGTCAACCATTCCAACAAAAAGAACACCCCTTGGCGCCAAAAGTCCTCCTTCTCCACTGATGTCACGAAACAACTCAACAAGCCCATCCCCTCCTCACCTTATCCCTATCTTGTTCCCTCCACCTCCACCTCCTTCCAAATGCATTTAATGCACCCTTCCACCCTTCACTCAACCCACAGCTGTCAAAATACCAATTGGCGCCAAAATTCAATCCAAAGGCCAAAAATAGCTCTGCTGATCCAATGGCCTCAAAAGAAGGTGGGAACTGCTCATTTTGGAGAGAGAATGCAAGCTGAGCTATAAAAGAGGAAGAAAGAAGCAAGATAGGGTGTAGCTAGTTTTATTTATTTTCTTTAAATGTCGTTTTATTTATAAATGTTTTAGCTTTAGTCATAATGTTGTAATCTTTGTTTTATGTATTAAACTAAGTTGTTTTACAAGTGCAATCCAGTTTTTAAGTGGTAATTCAAGGTTTAATATCATTTTATGTTTTCAAGTCCTTCGTTGAACTTTTCGCTTTCAAACTCTATTGTCCAAGATTGTTAAAGGCTTATTTTAAGCTTTACTAAGTTTATTTAAGCCATTGAAAGCTTTTGTAAGCTTGTGCATTAAGATTCAAGCAGTTTAGTTGATGGTCAACAAAAGTCAAATGTTGATGCAAATTGGGTTTGGTAATGGATATTGGGTTGATCGACTTGAAATTGGGTCGAAATAGGTTAGGGTAGTGTAGGATTGGGTCTGGTTTTAGCTTGCATAACAATTCATGGATAAGTGGTAGTAATTTCTCATTTTCACTTTTCATGCCATTTTGCATTTCATGCTTATATGAATATATGTGGTCACCAATAAGTTAAACTTGTTAATATAGTTTTATTTAGGTCTTTAATCTCGGTTTGATCAATGATATATGATAATCCAAGAGTTAGTTCTTTATTTTGCAAATCGGTGATAATAAGGGATGTTTGGATTGCTTGTTTAAACTGAAATTAGAGGTTACATTATTGGATTAGATCGGTTTGTTGAGGCTTGTTAAATTTATCTGCATCAATATCTCTGCTTGTTTTGAGCTTGCCTTAATCAATAGTCAAACATTAGCTTTAATCGCTCTAGGTCTTTATCTGTTGAGATCGATCCTAAGCTTGTTAAGCATATAGGTTTAGAATCGATAAACCAGCTTGTTGTAGTTATATTTCATCATAATTCATCTACATCAGTCCAAATATTGATCTCAAATCTCAAATAAGTCAAGGTTCTTCATCTTTTTAAAAGTCAAATGAGTCTAAAATCGGTTTTGCGAGAAATTGCGATCAACTGCATAGTCTTCATTTCAAGTAGATGGGGTCTCATATTTGGTCCGATGATAGTCGACTAGGTGGTCTTTAGAACCATAGTTTTGTTTTCGGTTTAGCTTATTGAATAAGCGATTGCGATAGTAGTAAGTAGGGGTAAGCCGCGATTTGTATCGATTCTAAATCATCTGCTTGCATCGGTTTTGCCCATTTCCTTATGCTTCTAATCTTCTCAAATTAAGTCCTTATTAGCTGAAAATTGGTACAAATGATCTCTGGTTGGTGGTCTTGAGGACCACACTTTTAGTTTTCTCTGTAGCTTTTTAGATAAGCGGTTTCATCACTTATAGTAGGGGTCGACTCTGTTTTGCTCATAATATCGCTTGGCCTTAAACTTGGTAGATCACTTATTAGGTGTTAGAATAAGCTTGCAATAGTTCATTTAGAGTACTTGTAGTCTTATTGTAGCTTCTACATCTGTTGGTGCTTGTTGTGCTCCTTTAGCTTATTATAAAGTGCTTATTTCATAAGCACTTGGCACATCGCTTCTATTTCTCCACACAAGCCCTTGTTTTATAATTTTCCTAGCTTCCTAATATTATTTTAGACTTTTCCTGAAATTTTCATAATTTTCTTAGCTTGTTTGCTATTTTTCTTAATTTAAATTAGTTTTAAGCATTTTAAATAGCTTTAATACAAATAATTAAGAAAAGGTTCAAAAAATAATTTTTCAATTTTCTTAAGTTTAGATAAATATAAAAGCTTAAAAGTATTTTTCCATAATTTTCTTGGTTTAAATAGTATTTTCTAGCATTTTAATTAGTTTTAAATAGTTTTAAATTAATAATAAATACATAAAAGTCTAAAAATATATTTTCAGTTTTAAAATAAGTTTTATCATATTTTAGATTTTTCTAAGTCTTAATTTTATTTTTCTAGCTTTATTTCCTATTTTCTTGTATTTTAGGCTAATTTTAAATAGTTAAAAATAGTTTTAATTAATAATAATTAATTAAATAGTTATAAAAATAATTTTCTTTTTCTAAATATTTTCTTTTATCATTAGGATTGTAAAATGTATTTTTCATATTTTTAGGATATTTTATTGTATAAGTTTCACTTTTTATTTTGTGCGTTTACGTAATTTTATTTTTAAACGTAAGTTTTAGGTTTTAAACGTTCATCATTTTAAATATAGTGATAGCGTTTATTTAATATATTTTATCTTTTAATTTTCTTAATTTGTATTTAAGTCGCTTTAATTTATAAACTTTTTCAAGAGTGTAATATTCAATCTAATCCTTTCTCGATCAATATCATTAGTGATCATTCTATCGTCGATCAAGTGTTTACACACCATTGAGTCTCCGTGGGACTAAACGACCGAAATTCATTCTATTCTCCCGGACTTCATTGCATTTGTGTTAAAATTGTTTTAAGTCCATTACGGTTGGCCATTCACAAGTGGCTAGCTGTGTGATTAGACTTGACTAGTTCGTACGCAGATCAAATTTTAGGCGCCACGCGGAGGCTTTAGCGTGTGTTTAGCCTTTTCAGATCCATTCTTGCACATATTCCATCTTTTGTAAAAGTTTTTTTGTAAAGTTTTCAAAATCCAAAAGTTCATTAACACTTTTCTTGAAGTGTTATCAACACCAAAATATTTTCATTCTTTGTTTTATAGCATTTTTTCAAAAATCCAAAATATCCATCTTTTATCCTCCAATCTTAATTCTACATTTCTTTATCCTCAAACTGTTTAATTCTCCATTCCTTATCCTCTATAACCGTTTAATTCTTCATCTCTTATCCTCTTATCCGTTTAATTCTTCATGTCATGGTATTTGACATGTTCACAGTGTGGAGGTCCATTTAACGGTGGAAATTGTCGGCGATGTACCAATGTGAGTTTGGAGACAAGTTTGTCGGTAATCCCGATCCCATTTCAAATGAAACACCCGATTTTTCCTACCTACCTCCACAGCCCCAATCTGAATCCTACTCATGCGAGTTTTGTGGGAATGATTCTCATTACGGTTTTGATTGTCCACCACGGGTCCCGCTTGTCTATGAGCCGGAACCGTGTTACAATCGAACTTTGGTGAAAGTTATTTTCCCAATTATCTCTGTTGTGAGAATTGCGGGGTCCTCATGCGACTTTTGAATGTCAACCGATGAATCAAAATTTTCAAAATTCCAATTCTCCGGTTTTGACAATTTCCAACCCCACAATATTCCATCGGTCATCGGACTTCCGAGCCTTCACATCATTTCAATGATTACGAGGAGTGTAATCTTCCTCAAAGTTCAAGAAATACGCATTCGAAAGAAACTACAAATGAAAAGAATGGTGTGTAAGCTTGAGAGATGAATATAAGAATCGATATGATGGCGATGATGATGAGGATAGTATTCAAATGAGGGAATATTATGAGGACGACGAGGAGAGTGTTATTCCTTTGAAAGATATCATTTCTCAACTCCCTCGGTCTATTGCTATCACACCTATCTTACCTATTATTGCTTCCAAAGACTCTCTCATAATGGAGGATGATCATCTCTAGCACTATTTGAAGCGGAATCATCTAGTGTTGAGGATCTTGTCCCAATCCCAAGTGAGTCCGAGGATATATCCGATAGTGATTGTGATTTGCCTTTTGTGATTCTCTTGACATTTACGAGGTTACTTAGGGATTTTCTCAAATCCTCTTTTGAATTTGATAATGACTACACTTTTGGGAAAGTAAATCCTCTTTTCGATGAAATGTCCGAGGCCGATCTGAGACCATCACGGAAGTGGTGGAAATTGCTAGCTCTCGAGCACACCACTTGTCCCACCTCTCTGTATTCTATCTTATCTCTTCCATCATGTGATGATGATTCTATCCTCATCGATGAGATTCATGATCCAAAATCATGAATTCTCCTTCGATAATGAGGAGTTAGTCATGATCATCATCATGATTCTCCTTCTTTTCTTCACATACGGTGTGACTTCTCCATGTCTTAACTCCTTCGGAATGAGGACACTATCTTGATCCCGGCATTTTCATTTATCATTTTGAGCCGGTTCTCTCTATATCTCGTCGGTGTGGAACTTTCATACTTCAAATGTTTATCCAAACATCTTGAATGAAAGTCCGATGGAGATTGTTTCTTCCACTTTGCTTCCCATGAACCAATGAATTGGGGTCGAGTCAAGCTAGCGACTCGGTAATCAAAAACAATGCACACACTATATGGGTTTTCACCCATATTTCGACTTCTTACCCCTTTCTACCACATAAGTGTGGGGTGATGCCCACATGTTATATATATATATAGTTATATATATATAAAAAAAAAAAAAAAAAAAAAAAAAAAAAAAAAATCTAAATAATGGCCGTAGTATTTCCTTTTTCGTTCTTTGTTTCGGCATAACCGCGGTACTTTGAATATTGAGGCAATATTCATTTCTAAGTGTGGGGGAATTCTCACGAATTTCATATATTATCTACCCAATTCCCGTTTTGGCCAAAATTTTTTTTGGAGTAAGTGTTCTACACTTACTCGACTTGGTTATCGATCCGCCTTATGCAGAAGACAAAAGGATTGGCTAATCCAGAGCAAACGGCTCTTGGTAAAGATATCTCAAATCCGTTTATATGGCTTGCAATTTGCCCAAAATTGTATGGTTCTCAACTCACCATATCCTAAAAGTGAAGAGTTGGCTAGCCCGCAAGTTTATGGCTTGTGGTAAAGGCGATGGAAAATCCATAATTGGTAATCACTCACCAAAGATAATTCGATAATTTATCTAAGAGTTGGCTAGTCCAGAGAAAGTACGGCTTCGGTAAAGACAAATCAAATCCGTTATATGGTTTATGATTTGCTCAAAATCATTTGGTTATCGTTGTACCAAGGTTCTTACTTGAACTAAAACATTTGGCTACTCCGAGTAATGGCTTTTGGTAAAGAGTTTTCAAATCCATTAAGTTTTCTCAAATCATTGCTAGGGACTAGCAATATCTTAGTGTGGGGATTGATGAGTGTCTAAATACTCATCATTTTGTATCAATCTAAATCGCAAAACCATTTGAAAACACTCGAAACACATCAAAATGATCAAAATATCACAAATCGCATGTTTTATATGTTTTAAATGCAAAATATCAAAATCGGATGAAAAATATCAAAGTTTGCAAAATTGGCGCTTTAGTCCCCAGTTTCAAAACTTGTCAAAAATAGTCCTATGAGTCATAATTTGAAAGAAAAATCACCAAAGGTCCTTTTAATATCATAACTTGTCAAAATTAGTCCTTTGGTGAAAAATATCAAAAGTTTGAGAAAATTACAAGTTTGGTCCTCGAAGTTTCAAAATTTGGCAAAATGGTCCCTGGAAATTTGGAAAATGTCAAGATTGGTCCTTGCATTTTGAACTTTGTCACTTTAATTGGTCCTTGGAAGCAACTTTGTTGAAATAGGCAAAATAGGTCCTTGAAATTTCGAATTTACATTTATGGTCCTTGTGTTATTAAGACCTTTACACCCTTTGACCTTGAACCTCTTGGACCCCATCCATATAAGCATTTTGAACCCCTTACCCGCCCTAATATCCAACCCGATCAACCATTCACCAAAAATAAACACCCCTTGGCGCCAAAAAGTCCTCCCTCCTCCACCTGAAATCACTCAACAAACCCATCCCCTCCTCACCTTATCCCTATCTTGTCTCCTCCACCTCCACATAAAACAAAAACCATTTAATGCACCTTCCACCCTTCACTCAACCCACAACTGCTAAAATACCAAATTTCCGCCAAATTCAATCAAAGGCCAAAATAGCTTGACTCATCCAATGGCCTCAAAAGAAATAGGTGGGATATTTTGAGAGAGAATGGAAGCAATTTATAAAAAAGAAGAAAGAAAGCAAGAAAAAGTGTAGCTAGTTTTATTTAATTTTCTTAATGTCGTTTTCTTTATAAATGTCTTAGCTTTAGTCATAATGTTGTAATTTTGTATTTTATGTATTAAACTCGAGTTAATTACCTTTGTAATCCAGTTTTAAGTGGTAATTCAAGGTTTGGTTATCATTTTATGTTTTCAAGTTTCTTGTTGAACTTTTCAAACTTCAAACTTCTATTGTCCAAGCTTCAAAGCTTATTTCATCTTTAATAAGTTTATTTAAGCTCTATATAAGCTTTTGTAAGCTTGCATTAAGATTCAAGCAATTTTGTTCCATGGTCAACAAAAGTCAAATGTTGATGCAAATTGGGTTTGGTAATGGATATTGGATTGATGCGACCTTGATTTGGGTTGGAATAGGTTAGGGTAGTGTAGGATTGGGTTGGGTTTTAGCTTGCATAATCAATTTGGATAAGTAAGTGAGTATTTCATTTTCACTTTTCAAGTCATTTTGCATTTCATGCTTATATGAATATTTGTGGTCACCACTAGTTTTAAACTTGTTTATATAGTTGTATTTAGGTCTTTAATCTCGGTTTGATCAATGATATATGATAATCCAGTTTAGCTTCATTTTTTTTTCATCGGTGATTTTAAGGGTGTTTGGATTGCTTGTTTAAATGAAATTAGAGGTTACATTATTGGATTAGATTGGTGTTTTAGGTTTGTTAAAGTTATTTGAGCTCATATCTCTGTTTGTTTTGAGCTTGCATTTGCATCAATAGTCAAACATTAGCTTTAATCTGCTCTTGTACTTTTAACTGTTGAGATCGATCCTAAAATTGTTAAGCATATAGGTTTAGAATCGATAAAACCAGCTTGTTAAAGTTTCATTTCATCATAATTCATCTATTTCATCCCAATTTGATCTAAATCTCAAATAAGTCAAGGTTTATCATCTGTTTTTGAAAGTCAAAATGAGTCTAAAATCGGTTTTATGAAATTGCGATCATTGCATAGTCTTCATTTCAAGTAGATGGGGTCTCATATTTGGTCCAATGATAGTCGACTAGGTGGTCTTTAGAACCATAGTTTTTGTTTTCGCTTTAGCTTATTGAATAAGCGATTGCGATAGTAGAAAGTAGGGGTAAGCAACGATTTGCATCGATTCTAAATCATCTCTTTGCATCGGTTTTGCCATTTCCTTATGCTTCTAATCTTCTCAAATTAAGTCCTTATTAGCTGAAAATTGGTACAAATGATCTCGGTTGGTGGTCTTGAGGACCACACTTTTAGTTTTCTCTCTAGCTTTTAGATAAGCGGTTTCATCGACTTATAGTAGGGGTCGATTCTGTTTTGCTCATAATATCGGTTGGCCTTAAACTTGGTAGATCACTTATTAGGTGTTAGAATAAG
The DNA here is from genome assembly GCA_022545495.1 of Chrysanthemum lavandulifolium. Classification (NCBI taxonomy): domain Eukaryota; kingdom Viridiplantae; phylum Streptophyta; class Magnoliopsida; order Asterales; family Asteraceae; genus Chrysanthemum; species Chrysanthemum lavandulifolium. The sequence goes on along the minus strand of CM040243.1, from coordinate 169,945,164 downwards.
CTTGCAATAGTTGTTTTAGAGTAGTTGTAGCTTATTTAGCTTCTACATCGCTTGGTGCTTCTTGTGCTTATTAGCTTATTATAAAGTGCTTATTTCATTTTAGCACTTACACATCGATTCTATTTCCTCACATAAGCCCTTGTTTTTCCAATTTTCCTAGCTTCCTAATAAGATTTTAGACTTTTCCTGAAATTTTCATATTTTTCTTAGCTTGTTTGCTATTTTCTTTATTTAAATTAGTTTTAAGCATTTTAAATAGCTTTAATACTAAATGATTAAGAAAAGGTTCAAAAAATAATTTTTCATTTTTCTTAAGTTTAGATAAATATAAAAGCTTAAAAGTATTTTTCCATAATTTTCTTGGTTTAAATAGTATTTTCTAGCATTTTAATTAGTTTTAAATAGTTTTAAATTAATAATAAATACATAAAAGTCTAAAAATATATTTTCAGTTTTAAAATAAGTTTTATCATATTTTAGATTTTTCTAAGTCTTAATTTTATTTTTCTAGCTTTATTTCCTATTTTCTTGTATTTTAGGCTATTATTAAATAGTTAAAAATAGTTTTAATTAATAATAATTAATTAAATAGTTATAAAATAATTTTCTTTTTCTAATAATTTTCTTTTATATTTAGGATTGTAAAATGTATTTTCATATTTTTAGGATTTTCCTTCTTTATTTTCACTTTTTATTTTGTACGTTTACGTAATTTTATTTTTAAACGTAAGTTTTAGGTTTTAAACGTTCATCATTTTAAATATAGTGATAGCGTTTATTTAATATATTTTATCTTTTAATTTTCTTAATTTGTATTTAAGTCGCTTTAATTTATAAACTTTTTCAAGAGTGTAATATTCAATCTAATCCTTTCGATCACTATCATTAGTGATCATTCTATCGTCTGATCAAGTGTTTAATACACCATTGAGTCTCCGTGGGACTAAACGACCGAAATTCATTCTATTCTCCGGGACTTCATTGCATTTGTGTCTTAAACTGTTTTAAGTCTCATTACGGTTGGCCATTCATGTGGCGGCATGTGATTAGACTTGACTAGTTCGACGGATCAAATTTTAGGCGCCACGCCGGGAGGCTTTAGCGTGTTTAAACCTTTTCGATCCATTCTTGCACATATTCCATCTTTTGTAAAAGTTTTTGTAAAGTTTTCAAAATCCAAAAGTTCATTAACACTTTTCTTGAAGTGTTATCAACACCAAAAATATTTTCATTCTTTGTTTTTATAGAATTTTTTCAAAAATCCAATCCTCCAATATTTAATTCTACATTTCTTTATCCTCAAACTGTTTAATTCTCCATTCCTTATCCTCTATAACCGTTTAATTCTTCATCTCTTATCCTCTTATCCGTTTAATTCTTTATGTCATGGTATTTGACATGTTCACAGTGTGGAGGTCCATTTAACGGTGGAAATTGTCGGCGATGTACCAATGTGAGTTTGGAGACAAGTTTGTCGGTAATCCCGATCCCATTTCAAATGAAACACCCGATTTTTCCTACCTACCTCCACATTTCAATCTGAATCCTACTCATGCGAGTTTTGTGGAATGATTCTCATTACGGTTTTGATTGTCCACCACGGGTCCCGCTTGTCTATGAGCCGGAACCGTGTTACAATCGAACTTTGGTGAAAGTTATTTTCCCAATTATCTCTGTTGTGAGAATTGCGGGGTCCTCATGCGACTTTTGAATGTCAACCGATGAATCAAAATTTTCAAAATTCCAATTCTCCGGTTTGACAATTTCCAACCCCACAAGATTCCATCGGTCATCGACTTCGAGCCTTCACATCATTTCAATGATTACGAGGAGTGTAATCTTCCTCAAAGTTCGAAGAAATCGCATTCGAAAGAAACTACAAATGAAAAGAATGGTGTGTAAGCTTCAAAGATGAATATAAGAATCGAGATATGATGGCGATGATGATGAGGATAGTATTCAAATGAGGGAATATTATGAGGACGACGAGGAGAGTGTTATTCATTTGAAAGATATCATTTCTCAACTCCCTCGGTCTATTGCTATCACACCTATCTTACCTATTATTGCTTCCAAAGACTCTCTCATAATGGAGGATGATCATCTAGCACTATTTCGAAACGGAATCATCAAGTGTTGAGGATCTTGTCCCAATCCCAAGTGAGTCCGAGGATATATCCGATAGTGATTGTGATTTGCCTTTTGTGATTCTCTTGACATTTCGAGGTTACTTCCGGATTTTCTCAAATCCTCTTTTGAATTTGATAATGACTACACTTTTGGGAAAGTAAATCCTCTTTTCGATGAAATGTCCGAGGCCGATCTGAGACCATCACGGAAGTGGTGGAAATTGCTAGCTCTCGAGCACACCACTTGTCCCACCTCAGATTCTATCTTATCTCTTCCATCATGTGATGATGATTCTATCCTCATCGATGAGATTCATGATCCAAAATCATGAATTCTCCTTCGATAATGAGGAGTTAGTCATGATCATCATCATGATTCTCCTTCTTTTCTTCACATACGGTGTGACTTCTCCATGTCTTAACTCCTTCGGAATGAGGACACTATCTTTGACCCGGCATTTTCATTTATCATTTTGAGCGGGTGCCGGTTCTATCTATATCTCGTCGGTGTGGAACTTTCATGTGCTTCAATGTTTATCCAAACATCTTGAATGAAAGTCCGATGGAGATTGTTTCTTCCACTTTGCTTCCCATGAACCAATGAATTGGGGTCGAGTCAAGCTAGCGACTCGGTAATCAAAAACAAGAGCACACACCATATGGGTTTTCACCCATATTTCGACTTCTTACCCCTTTCTACCACCTAAGTGTGGGGTGATGCCCACATGTTATATATATATATATTTATATGATATAAAAAAAAAAAAAAAAAAAATCATCTTTCTAAATAATGGCCGTAGTATTTCCTTTTACGTTCTTTGTTTCGGCATAACCGCGGTACTTTGAATATTGAGGGCAATATTCATTTCTAAGTGTGGGGGAATTCTCACGAATTTCATATATTATCTACCCAATTCCCGTTTTTGGCCAAAATTTTTTTTGGAGTAAGTGTTCTACACTTACTCGACTTGGTTATCGATCCGCCTGTATGCAGAAGACAAAAGGATTGGCTAATCCATGAGCAAACGGCTCTTGGTAAAGATATATCAAATCCGTTTATATGGCTTGCAATTTGCCCAAAATTGTATGGTTCTCAACTCACCATATCCTAAAAGTGAAGAGTTGGCTAGCCCGCAAGTTTATGGCTTGTGGTAAAGGCGATGGAAAATCCATAATTGGTAATCACTCACCAAAGATAATATTGATAATTTATCTAAGAGTTGGCTAGTCCGAGCAAGCGGCTTACGGTAAAGACAAATCAAATCAGTTAAATGGTTTATGATTTGCTCAAAATCATTTGGTTATCGTTGTACCAAGGTTCTTACTTGAATCAAAACATTTGGCTACTCCGAGTGATGGCTTTTGGTAAAGAGTTTTCAAATCCATTAAGTTTTCTCAAATCATTGCTAGGGACTAGCAATATCTTAGTGTGGGGATTGATGAGTGTCTAAATACTCATCATTTTGTATAATCTAAATCCTGCAAAACGTTTGAAAACACTCGAAACACATCAAAATGATCAAAATATCACAAATCGATGTTTTATATGTTTTAAATGCAAAATATCAAAATCGATGAAAAATGAGCAAAGTTTGCAAAATTGGCGCTTTAGTCCCCAAGTTTCAAAAATTGTCAAAATAGTCCCTATGTCATAATTTTAAAAGAAAAAGCACCAAAGGTCCTTTTAATATCATAACTTGTCAAAATTAGTCCTTTGGTGAAAATATCAAAAGTTTGAGAAAATTACAAGTTTGGTCCTCCAAGTTTCAAATTTGGCAAAATGGTCCCTGAAAATTAGAAAATGTCAAGATTGGTCCTTGTGATTATTGAAATTTGTCACTTTTGGTCCTTGGAAGCAACTTTGTTGAAATAGGCAAAATAGGTCCTTGAAATTTGAAATTTACACATATAGTCCTTGTGTTATTAAGACCTTTACACCTTTGTGGACCTAGAACCTCTCCAACCCCCCATATAAGCATTTTGAACCCCCCTATTATCTAATCCGATCAACCATTCCACCAAAATAAACACCCCTTGGCGCCAAAAGTCCTCCTTCTCCTTCCTCCCAACCCAACCTCGACAAGCCCATCCCCGTCCTCACCTTATCCCTATCTTGTTCCTCCACCTCAACATAAAACAAAACCATTTAATGCACCTTCCACCCTTCACTCAACCCACAACGTCAAAATACCAATTTTTCGCGCCAAATTCAATCAAAGGCCAAATACACTTAGCTCACGATCCAATGGCCTCAAAATAGGTGGGATATGCTCATTTTGGAGAGAGAAGCAATTTTGAGCTATAAAAGAGGAAGAAAGAAGCAAGATAGTAGTAGCTAGTTTTATTTATTTTCTTTAAATGTCGTTTTTCTTATAAATGTCTTAGCTTTAGTCATAATGTTGTAATTTTGTTTTCTATGTATTAAACTAAGTTGTTTTACCTTGTAATCCAGTTTTAAGTGGTAATTCAAGGTTTAATATCATTTTATGTTTTCAAGTCCTTGTTGAACTTTTCAAACTAAAACTCTATTGTCCAAGCTTCCAAAAGCTTATTTTAAGCTTTAAATAAGTTTATTTAAGCTCTTGATAGCTTTTGATAAGCTTGCATTAAGATTCAAGCGCTTTTGTTCCATGGTCAACAAAAGTCAAATGTTGATGCAAATTGGGTTTGGTAATGGATATTGGGTTGATGCGGATCCTTGATTTGGGTTGAAATAGGTTAGGGTAGTGTAGTATTGGGTTGGGTTTTAGCTTGCATAATCACCGGTCATAAGTGGTGGATAATTTCACTTTTCACTTTTCAAGTCATTTTGCATTTCATGCTTATATGAATATTTGTGGTCACCACTAAGTTTAACTTGTTTATATAGTTGTATTTAGGTCTTTAATCTCGGTTTGATCAATGATATATGATAATCCAAAGAGTTTAGCTTCATTTAATTTTCAAATCGGTGATAATAAGGGATGTTTGGATTGCTTGTTTAAATGAAATTAGAGGTTACATTATTGGATTAGATCAGGTTTTTTAGGCTTGTTAAATTTATTTGAGCTCAATATCGTGCTTGTTTTGAGCTTGCATTAATCAATAGTCAAACATTAGCTTTAATCTGCTTCTAGGTCTTTTAACTGTTGAGATCGACCAAGCTTGTTAAGCATATAGGTTTAGAATCGATAAAACCAGCTTGTTAAAGTTATATTTCATCATAATTCATCTACATCAGTCCAAATATTGATCTCAAATCTCAAATAAGTCAAGGTTCTTCATCTGTTTTTGAAAGTCAAATGAGTCTAAATCGGTTATGCGAAATTGCGATCATTGCATAGTCTTCATTTCAAGTAGATGGGGTCTCATATTTGGTCCAGTGATAGTCACTAGGTGGTCTTTAGAACCATAGTTTTTGTTTTCGGTTTAGCTTATTGAATAAGCGATTGCGATGTAGTAGAAAGTAGGGGTAAGCCACCGATTTGCATCGATTCAAATCATCTCTTGCATCGGTTTTGCCCATTTCCTTATGCTTCTAATCTTCTCAAATTAAGTCCTTATTAGCTGAAAATTGGTACAAATGATCTCGGTTGGTGGTCTTGAGGACCACACTTTTAGTTTTCTCTGTAGCTTTTTAGATAAGCGGTTTCATCGACTTATAGTAGGGGTCGATTCTGTTTTGCTCATAATATCGCTTGGCCTTAAACTTGGTAGATCACTTATTAGGTGTTAGAATAAGCTTGCAATAGTTGTTTTAGAGTACTTGTAGCTTATTTAGCTTCTACATCGCTTGGTGCTTCTTGTGCTTATTAGCTTATTATAAAGTGCTTATTTCATAAGCACTTACACATCGCTCTTATTTCCTCTCACATAAGCCCTTGTTTTTCCAATTTTCCTAGCTTCCTAATAAGATTTTAGACTTTCCTGAAATTTTCATATTTTTCTTAGCTTGTTTGCTATTTTTCTTAATTTAAATTAGTTTTAATCATTTTAAATAGCTTTAATACAAAAATTAAGAAAAGGTTCAAAAAATAATTTTTCAATTTTCTTAATTTAAGATAAATATAAAAAGCTTAAAAGTATTTTTCCATAATTTTCTTGGTTTAAATAGTATTTTCTAGCATTTTAATTAGTTTTAAATAGTTTTAAATTAATAATAAATACATAAAAGTCTAAAAATATATTTTCAGTTTTAAAATAAGTTTTATCATATTTTAGATTTTCTAAGTCTTAATTTTATTTTTCTAGCTTTATTTCCTATTTTCTTGTATTTTAGGCTAATATTAAATAGTTAAAAATAGTTTTTAATTAATAATAATTAATTAAATAGTTATAAAAATAATTTTCTTTTTCTAAATATTTTCTTTTATCATTAGGATTGTAAAATGTATTTTTCATATTTTAGGTATTTTCCTTCTTTAAGTTTCACTTTTTATTTTATGCGTTTACGTAATTTTATTTTTAAACGTAAGTTTTAGTTTTAAACGTTCATCATTTTAAATATAGTGATAGCGTTTATTTAATATATTTTATCTTTTTAATTTTCTTAATTTGTATTTAAGTCGCTTTAATTTATAAACTTTTTCAAGAGTGTAATATTCAATCCAATCCTCCTTCATTAGCGATCACTATCATTAGTGATCATTCTATCGTCGATCAAGTGTTTACACACCATTGAGTCTCCGTGGGACTTAAACGAGTCCGAAATTCATTCTATTCTCATTTTTAAAACTTTAAGGACTTCATTGCATTTGTGCTTAAACTCGTTTTAAGTCATAATACGGTTTAAATACCATTAACATATATATTGCAAAACCGACCCATATACTTTTCACATCAAAATTTAAATTAAAATCAAACCAAAAGAAAAGCATATATTTAATTTTTTTTTTTTGAATCATATATGGCTGATGTTAAACAAGTTTCAAAGTTAAACTGTATTGATCTCTCTAGCCCAGATATCCCCACCTCTGTTTCCTTGCTCAAACAGGTCAAATTATATATATTTTATGTATTTTGCATTAGATATAGTTATGTATGTGAGGGGTTATTTACAACTATAAATCTGTTATGGTTTATGGGTAATACTTATTAGTATGCATATACATGTTTTTTTTTTTTTTAGTTCAAATATTAGATACATGTCATATATGATTGTTAGAGTGTGTTTGTTTCATTAAGATGTTTTGGGTCTGAATCTGACTACCACATCTTACTAGTAAGAGGTGGCTAGAAAGTCATCTGAACGAAATAATGTTGTTTGTTTTTGTATAATTGTCCGAATGATTTTAAGTGCTCGTTTTTGCAATTTGTTTACTAAACCAACGCAATGCGATAATAAGTAACTTATGTAAATATGAAACAAGACTTTTTATCATAAATATAACATAGTTAATAAACAATCAAATATATTATATAAAGTTTACAAAACGAGTAAGAGGCAGAAGACAAGTCCCCACCTCTTCTGAGTAAGATGTTATATGTCTAACTGGTCTTACTCAAAAGAAAAATACAAACAAGCAAAACGTTATTCTCCTCTTACTCGTAAGAGTAAGAGGGCTAGTAAGACCTTTTTTTTAAAAAGTGTTTTTTTGGTTGTGTTATATAGGCATGCATGGATTCTGGTTTTTTCTATGTAACCAATCATGGGATTAGTCCAGAGTTTATGGAACATGTTTTTACTCAAAGCAAAACTTTTTGATCTCCCGTTGGCCGAAAAAATGAAGCTTTAGGAATGAGAAACATCGAGGATACACGCCTGTTCTTGACGAACTTCTTGATCCCGTTAATCAACTTCATGGTTTGTTCACATTTTCTTAGTGATCATGTGTTACGCAAATGTTTCATATGAATATCCTCAAAAGTATGCTCAGTTACGCATTGCTTCTATGAGTTCTATCTGAACTTTTGTTAATTGATATTGTAGGTGATCACAAGGAGGATTTTATATAGGTATTGAGTTGCCTGAAGATGATCCGGAAGCTCAAAGGAAATTTTACGGGCCAAATTTGTGGCCTGACTCAGGTAATATTAGCATTTAGCAAGTCTTGTTAAGAACTTAGGGCGTGTTTGGATGTGCGCCTTGAGAGTGATTATTTGATATTGAATAATTAGAATCAGATTATCAGTTGTATGTCACAAGCTGTAAAAATAGTGTTTGGATGTACTTCAGCTGTATAAGGTTGCAGTAAAAATAATGTTTGGATGTGCTTCAGAGTGTTAAAAAATTTCTGACTATAGATGAAATTAATCGATAAATTGACTAAAAAGGACAATTTGGTTAAGAAATGAGTTCTGTTATAAATATTTGTCAAGTTTGGTTTGAAGAATGTCTTCTTTATGATACGCGTAGATAATCAGTTCTGTTATAAATACAACTGATTATCAAAACTCAGAAGCACACTTTGTTTATCCCAACATTAATAGCCGAATAATATGACTTCAAGTTGCAATAAACAGTTATAAATCACTATTCCAAATAGGCGAATACCCATTAATTATTCACCAAATACACGGATACCCATTAATTATTCACCACTACTATTCTTAATCTTATTTAAGTTGTTTAAATGGTTGTCACAGACATCTTGCCTGGATGGAGGCAAACTATGGAAAAATATCATCAAATGGCTATGTGTTATCTCCAGCGATGAACTGTCAATTTATCGTATTGTGCTACTTAATGTTTAACAGAATTCGTTTTATCTCCTTTTAGGAAGTAGTTAGAAAAATCGCAAGGCTTATATCTCTGGCACTTGATCTAGAAGCCAACTTTTTTGATCGACCAGAATTTCTTGGCAGACCTATTGCAACCTTACGCTTGCTGCATTATGAAGGTGCAAACTAAACTCTTTGCCAAAAGGGATTCCAGTTTACACCATCGTTTTTGCAGGAAAATGTGAAAGTTGGTTTGTTTTTGTAGGTCAAGTATCTGACCCTACAAAGGGAATGTATGGTGCTGGTGCACACTCTGATTATGGTTTGGTTACTCTCCTGGCAACCGATTGTGTTTCTGGACTCCAAGTATGCACATTTAAACGTATACCTTTATACTTATCATTTTACTTTCAAAATAAGGAACTGTTCTAATGTTTTTATAGATATGCAAGGACAAAGACGCAAAGCCTCAGGTGTGGGAAGACGTTAAGCCACTGAAAGGGTATGTGGGTAAATTGTGTACACCTTTAAACGAACAATAAGACTGATAAACAAAGGTTCTAATGTTTTTCAGAGCTTTTGTGGTAAATCTTGGTGATATGCTGGAACGATGGAGTAACCGGATCTTCAGGTACAAGTATTCTGGTTTAAGTCATTATTCTGCAGCGGTTTGAAAGTAAGTCATTGTTTTGCATACTTTGACTCTTGCCTGGAAATGACTAAAACCCCGAAAGAATTTAATTGTTAGTATTTTGGAACTATTACAAAATTAGAATTAATTTCACATCTATTTCGACTCTTTAAAGTAGCAGGTTTCACTAAAACGTCCACCTGAAATAGATAGGATGTTGACTAAATAAGGCAAAACATTCAATATGAAACAGAACTGAACTATCCGCCACCTGTATCCATGGCCTACCAACACTAACTAATGGATTTTGCTCATACCGAGTAATATCTTTCGTCATCAAGTTACTCACTTTTTAAACTATCTTAACTTTCACTCTCTTTAGATAGTACCATTCATTGTGAATATGTTCAAGGGCAGCATAATATTTAAAATTTACCATCTATCACGCTTTCTGCACTTGTAGATTTTAGTGTTTATTTAGCGTTCTCTAACATTTGCTTAAATAGGTCGACATTGCATCGAGTGTTGGGAAATGGCCAAGAGAGATATTCTGTAAGACCTTTTCCTTATCTGAAACACGGTTTTCTAACTTCTGGATTAACTTTTTGAACAAAAGTGATTCACAGCATCTTTTAAGCCTTTGAGATATTGAGCAATAACCGTTTTCTTGCTTTCTTTCTATGAGCAGATCCCATTCTTTGTGGAACCTAGTCATGATTGTGTGGTTGAATGTTTACCTACATGCCTATCAAAATTAAACCCACCCAAGTAAGTATTCAAGAACCTCCTTTTTCTCATCTTTATTTATTTTGCAAACCATCTGTTTCATGAAATGAACAAAAGACGGAAGTTCCCAAAATAACCAGTTTTGAACAACCTGTGAAAGCTAAAATATACTAATAAAGAATATCGCCGGACACGTTGGTCCATAATCAATTGGCTACTATACAAAGAGCTTTTTGCACCTTGACAAAAGATAACTGAGTGTAACGAAATTTCAAGTGCGATAATTTGAATGAATCAACATTGCACTTTGATACAAAGAGCTTTTTGCACCTTGACAAAAGATAACTGAGTGTTTGTAACGAAATTTCAAGTGCGATAATTTGGAATGAATCAACATTGCACTTTGATACACCATGATAGAACAACCAATGTTTGTCATGCCGAATTGCATATTATATATTTGGTAGAATGCTGTTTTACTTGATGAGCATTGCTTGTTTAGTTGGCTTTGTTTACATTTTGACTGTGTTAGGTTTCCTCCTATCAAGTGCGAAGAGTACCTTCTTCAGCGATATCGGGATACCCATGCTGATCTAAGTACATACAACTAACCCTGAATTTGATTATACCATTAGTTTGTTGTATTTAAGATTGCAAGTTTTGGTATTTCTGATAGTAATTTGCATCTGAACTATATATTGTGTAACATATAAGATTGGTTGTTAGAGGGTTAGCAATATGCTTGTACTTCAACTTTATTATGAAGTGACTGAATTTTTTGTATTCTTTTATGTTATTTACATGCCTTGAATTTTAACAATCATACAGTTAGATCTATACCATCATATCCTTTGGAACCTTTGGATTGAGTGGTTGGATTAGGGAGTTTCTGTGAACATGTATAGTTTGGATGGTTAAAATGTGTTGTGTACTATTGATTGCGTAAGTAATAGAATGCTTTTCGACGTTTTTAAAAAAACATTCTTTGCAATATTTTATCTTCACTCCCACATCCTTAGCATTTGATTTTAATCAAATACTAGTGGTCAAATTAGCAGAAAAGCACAAAAAGGATAGAACATCTTGATGGTGATTGCAAATCTTTGCATCTCTATTGAAGACCCATGTTTGGTAATTTGATGATGATCATAGAAAAGACAAGTGAATTATGATTTAAGAGCAGCTATTATTATTGAACTAAGGAAAACATGCACACCATAACCACCATGTCCAAAATCCGTACTAAACCACTTACAAAACAACACATAAGGGAATACAAAAACAAGTGATAACAAACTCGGGAAAGTATAAACTCAAACCACTAGTAAGCTGGTGGTTTATCTGTAGCTTCGGTAGTTGGGAGTGTACATACAGCTCTCAGCATACTTCACTAGATCCGTAGGGCGAGGGAGACGCGTTGCCAAACCTGTAACACATTTATCCAGTTAGTTAACATTGAGACATCCAGTTAACATTATCCTTTCAGAACAAACTGTAAGTAGCAAGGTGAAGATTTCAACTCATCACATACTCAAAAATATTGATTTTGGTTATTTTGCATCCTAACGGGTCAAAAGATATCTAAAAAGGAGAAAGGTCAAATGGGTTAAATGGGTCAAACTGGTCATAAGTTGCTCAAATTGTATGTAATGGATGATACATCCTAAATCATTTTATTCAAATGTTACAATATTATCTGACACTAATTATCAAGAACTTTATAATCGTGACAAAAAGGGAAACCCGACCCTGTTTCCATATATACTATTTTGACCCGAACCTTTTCTTAACTGATACTCAACTCCCTGCAACATCTATCAATAAGAATAAGCAACTCACCAAGGTCATATGCTTTAGCAGCAACGTGCGCAGCAATATTAGCAGAAATCTTCCTGATGTTAGTGAGTGGAGGATAAATCATCCCCTTTTCATAGTGCTCTTGTGTTACTTGATTAGCCAATGCTTCAGCTGAACAAGAAAAGATTCACTAATTTAGTGATATGTTGATACAGATGATCCATGTTATATAAAATTCACAGCAGATTAAACAGATTCATAAGAATTTCAACATTTAGCAACAGTCTTTCCAGTAAGAAATCAGATTAGTACTTACATGCTGCCAAAAGCATCTCATCATGTACACGGATTGCACCAGAGATGACCAACCCAAAACCAAGCCCAGGGAAAATGTAAGCATTATTAGCCTGGATATATATGAAGATAAACTAATATAAGCATAAATGATCAATGGTATATTACCAAAACTTGAATGTATTAATAAAAGTATGACCTGGCCAGGAATGTGGAGTTTGCCATTGTATTCATAAGGATCAAAAGGACTGCCACTGGAAAAGATTGCACGCCCCTACATAATGATCGATTGAGTGTTAGTTTGTGATAGCTTTTATGGAAGTTAAAACGGTGAAAAAGTTATTAATTTTAGTTACCTCAGTCCAGGTATAAGCTTGTTCAGCAGTGCACTCAGCTTGTGATGTTGGATTGGATAGAGCCATAATAAGTGGTCTCTGCATACAATAAAATAATCCATTAGTTTGTGTTCCCCTGTTGTATCTGAGCGAATAGATGTGGCAAAGTTCCATTTACTTAAAATGGTTCAATTCACGTTATGTTTATCTCCAGCAGGTCAAATATAAAGAAACAGCGAAAAGGAAAATGGGTCAAACATGTCAAAAGTCCCCCGAGGTTTGGTTACTATTCATGAAAACTCCTAAGTCATGTAATTAAAAAAAAATAGATTATTATCGAAATACTAAAATTGTAGTTATCAAATGTAAAACATTGGTAACTTATTAGAGTTCAAAGTTTCGGATATTCATGCCAACCCAACACGGCCCCTATCTAACAACTCACACTCATTTTGAGTTTTGAACATGTACCCGGCTTGTCTGACCCACTCATTTAGCCACCTGTATAAAAAAAGCGAGTGTGCCAGTGTGTCTATGTGTGAAAGGGAAAAAGAGAGAGAACCTCATTGAAGGCTGCCATGGCCTCAACCACTTCTTTTGTAAACGTCTGACCAACCCCAGATGTTCCAATCAATACAGTTGGTTTGATGGCCTAATGATTAATGGTAAATGAAATGTAGAGTTTAGCAGCAGTGGTCAAAAGTTTATCATGAATAGGTAAAAATAAATGAACATTATCAAAATTGTCTTACCTTGACGGCATCTAAGAGAGTTGAATGAGGCTCACATTCATGAGCCCATGGTTTCTTAAAGTGCTGAAGGGATTCTTTACGAGAACTAACAATCAACCCCTGAAGAATCAACAGTGATCATGTAAGGACATAAGCATGCACCATGAAAAATGTATTAATCCAAATGTACTCACCTTAGAGTCCACAAGGTATATCTTCTTACGGGTCTCTTCAATAGGAATGTTTGTCTATAAACAGTAAATAGAACGATAAGAAAGTTAGCAGTTGCTAAAGCATGTTACATAACTGTACAATTTTACTTAAGCATAACGACAGAACCTTGGTTGATATCTCAAGAGCTATAAGCTCTGCTATACCAGTTCCAGCCTGAAATATAAACATGAATAGAATGTCAGTTAAACTGGAGCATCCAGTTGTCCAAAATCCAAATGATCAGTTTGCCAGGGTCTAGAAGAGCTTAAAATAGATTTCAAAAAAATGAGCACAAAGATAAGGGACTCACTTCCCCAGCACCAAGGAACAAGAACGTGTGATCAGCCAAGCTACCGCCAAGTAATTTCAGTGATGCAACAAGACCAGCAAGAACCACAGATGCATTCCCCTACAAACCAAAGACTCAAAAGTTATACATGGTTTTTAAATACTAGCTCAATGAAAATTTGTCAATTAGTTGTGTTGTATACCTGTATATCATCGTTGAACACCAAATGACTAGTTCTGTATTTGGACAACAACTCAAATGCATTGTGGTTTGCGAAATCTTCAAACTACAAAATTTAAAATGTCAAAACAGTGTGCACGAATATATGTACTTATGAGCTCTTACAGTCAGATGTAACAAACAAAAAGCACTTGGATTGTTTACCTGCACAAGGACTTTTTCACCATAGTTTTGCTTGACTGCAGACATGAACTCTTCAAGTAACTCGTAATATTCCTGCAGAAACATAAGATATAAAAGCTTGCCTCTATACTATTATATCAAAGAAAAGACATAATAAAAGTACGAAACAATAAACATATAGAATACGTACCTTTCCAGTAGCCCTCTTTTGTTTAAGTCCGATGTAGAACTCATCATCCAGAAGCTTCTGGTTGTTGGTCCCCACGTCAATGGTTACAGGCAAGCACTGCATAAACAAGTTAAAAGCAATTAGTAAATCTACAATTAAATGGGTTTTGCAATTATTTTGATAGGAAAAGTTATAAGGCTATTTTAAACCATTGAGTTGATAACTACGTAATAAACTGAATACAAAAGTAAGTACTCATGCAACCTCTAGGTATCTAAAATCTATGAATTAAAACGTTTAATGGAGCTTACCGCAGAAGGCCTAACTCCTCCAAGTGCGGTATATAAAGCCAGTTTCCCAACTGGGATTCCCATACCCTGTACAAATTTATAGAGTTCAGTTATACAATTTCGACATTCATGAAACAAAATCAATAAGGATATACGGTTAGCTTATGGTACCTGACACCCAAGATCTCCCAGTCCCAAGATACGCTCACCATCTGTCACCACGATAACTTGAATACTCCTCTCAGGCCAGTTCTTTAGCACCTCAAGAACCTTGCCCCTGCAGATTCAAGTAACTCAAGTGTCAATTAATTACTAATTTGAAATAATCAATATAAACTGAACACAGTTTCGTCTAACAGCCATACTTCTCTTTCAAACTAATGTAGAGACCCTGAGGACGCTTGAAAATACTCCCGTATTTCTGGCAAGCTTCACCAACTGTAGGAGTGTATACAACAGGGAGAAGTTCTTCCACATTATCAATCAGAAGCTTGTAGAACAGTCTCTCGTTTCGCTCCTATAAACCATAATAGAACGAACATTTAAGACCATACAGCAAACAGGATACAACTTGTGAAATATGTTGATTACCGAAACGAAACAAAAATACAAGTTTCAAGTAATACCTCGAGTTCCATCATAGCAACATACTTGTGCAACGGAACATCATAACTACGGATATTTTGCATCAACTTCTTCTCCTGATGAGTCATAACACAAAATACATCTTATGTAACATGTTCGATCCAAATAAATTATCAGCATCTATACAAGGATTTTGTAACAAACGCAAACCTGAAGCTCCTGATTCGAAATAGACGGAGGCAACAGGCCGCGCAAGTAATGCGCATCTCTTTCCCTCTCAGTAAACGCAAGTCCCTTGTTATGGTGTGGATCCCTCAGCAAAGTGTATCCACTATAAACAACAATAATCTTCCACAGTTACAACAAAATTCGACACGATCACCTAACTAACTGATCTAATCATCAGAAACTTAACTAAATTATATAGACATAAATATGGATCATCAATCAGTCATTCAGTCAAAGCAAAATTCAACATCAATAAAAGATAATCCGATTCCAGACTAGTCATAGAGTGATGCATATTACACACTTGAAAAGCTTTGTTTACAAAACAAACAAACAACATCCTGGAAGCTTAAATTGAAGCAATAAGCAATAACATAATAATAAATAATATCTAAACTAAAAAGTTATTGGACCAAAATTGTAGATGAACATGATGATGTAGTAATTAATTTAATCAGCATAACCTAAACTGATTAAACAGTCAATAATTACAGATAAACATCTTACAACTTCCTATCAAGTATCAAATTTCATATATATTACACCTACTGATATTACAAACAGGTTGTAGATACAATTTGTACGTACATATTGTCATGAGTATACAACAACAAATATTCCGTTCAAAAAGCTTCATTCATATCAACTGAATGAAGAAGCTAAAACGAAGGAAAATAAGAGTATACCTAGCGACAGAAACAGTCCATGGTGTAACAAGTTGATCTTCCGTAGCACGATCCTCACCGTACACGTCCTCAACACCACCGCCTACCGTTGAGTTCGGGTCAACCACCGTCGTCTCATTAATAACGTTTTCCATGTTTTCGACAAAGTTTTTATTCAGTTTGTGTAAATGTGTTGTGTGTTACGAAATTCAGACAAGGCTATATGTGTTTATATATACACACTTTTTTACCTTACCAACTAGTGCTGCAGTATTTATTTTGGTCAATTATTTGAGGTGCTGGTCAAACTTATACAAATGTCAATTATATATTATTATATATATATCCATGTGGATGTGAATGGGATGTTTTTGGATATTTTTTAGGAACGCGTTAACTTTGTATTAGTGGCTTCTTTTTAATTATTCTTACGTTCAGGGAGTTTGGTAAGGGTATCTTTAAGTTGGAGGAGCTCCTAACACGATCCGCGGTGCATACTAACAACAATAGTTTTTATTATTTAAATAAGTTTTTTAAAAAGTTTTTTGCATTGTATTCATAGTTTTTGAAAAGTTTTTTAAAGTGACTTGGTATAAGTTTTTCTTTAAAATATTATGTATTAAATGCAGATGATTAAACGCAAAAGTCATCAAAGACTTTTCAGATTATGACTTTCATCTTGACGCTTTAAGATATTAATAAGCCTCTAATTTCTTTTAATTAATTTCTAAATAGGTTATATGACAGCAGACTCAAGAACGCGACCACGCAGATCTCAGAATTAAATTTTCTACGAACAAATGCTATTTTATTTTGGACTGCTGGATTTCAGATTTATGTTTTGTAAGCTTAATTAAATTGTACATATTGGTTAAATAGTTTTATATTTTGATGAAGGTGTGTTTTTAATAGTGTATTGATTATACTTGTGCTTTAAATACTTGTAAATTATGCTTATTTACTTGTATTTCCTTAAAATTCTTATTTTAGTTTATTCATGGGTGGAAGCTTAATTATATTGTACTTTGTGGTTAAAAAATTGTATTTTTGGATGAAATGGTGTTTTTAATAGTGTATTAATTGTATTATATGAGTAGTATTTTATGTGTGCTTTAGATACTTGTAAATAATGTTTATAAGGTAGTATTTTCTTAAAATTCTATTTATGGTGATTTTAAAATAATAAATAAGATGAAAGTGTCTTCCTTCATTATAAGTAGTAATTCCTTCATTATAAGTAGTATAGATATAAATTTTAATAATACTCAATGTAGAATTTTCAAATGAAAATATAATTTGGATTCAGATGAGTAGAATACAACACATATGGTCTTCTTTCTAATGGTGTTTTCAATTTTTGTGCATTATTTAATGTAATAATGCATGTTTTTCCAAAAAATTACTTGACTACCCATTTTAAATGGGTGTGTCACACATACCCATACTTTTACCACCATTTCAAAATACACATTTATGCCGGTATATAAATACACGACATACTTGAGAGATACATGTGCATCAGGGATTCAAAGTTGAGCGAATATAAAAGAAACCCTAGCTAATGTCGGGTAAAAAACTACTAGACATACGCAACATAGCTTATGTCGGGTAAAAGCATACTAGACATACGCGACATGTACATTGGGAATGAACAAGGCCGGAAAAAGCTGACAAAAAGCATAAGGAATAAATTTTTGAAATGACAATTCGTAGCAATTTAGCTTATTTGAATGGGTATACACTTATTTTTTTCATAGATTTAAAACAAAACATTCATTTTGAGTTTATTTGTTATAGTTGTGTGGTGTTGATAAAAAAAATTTGGGTGTTGTTGGTGGTGTTGTGGTGACAGGGGTGGTGGTGGCGTGAGTGTGGTGGTGATAAATTGGTGTTGCTGCTGGTGTTTGTGGCGGTGTTGTGGTGACAGAGGTGGTGGTGGCGTGAGTGTAGTGGTGTTGGCTGTGGTGGTGATAAATTGGTGTTGTTGGTGGTGTTGTGGTGGTGGTGTAGTGACAAGGGCGATGGTGGCGTGAGTGTGGTGGTGTTGGTTGTGGTGGTGATAAAAAAAAGTATTGGTGGTGGTGTTGTGGTGACAAGGGTGGTGGTGACGTGATTGTGTGGTGGTGGTTTATTAATGAACTGTTGTGGTGTTGTGGCGGTGCGGGTGACAAAGGTGGTGGTGACGCGACCGTGGTGGTGTTGGTTGCCTTATTGACGTGTTTGTGCGGTGGTGGTGGCGGATGCGGTGATGGAAAGTTAACGGTTGTCATGGGATTATCGGGTATTTCAAATATTTATTTTTTGTTCCATTACACTTATTGTTTGTTTATTTGTAACGATATGTGTTTTAGTATATATTTATATGTTTATGTTATTTTAGGATTATTCTGCGCAAATTACATGTAGGAGTAGGTTGTCATTAATTAGTGATATTAAAAATCTGATCGCGAACACCCCTAAGGAAAAATTATTTAGGGAAACATGTTTTGGTTGGTTGTTAGATATGCCGAAAATGCAAGAGAGTGGGGTGTTACTACATTATTTTATATGCCATCAAGGGCCGTGTGAAGAGGGAGAGACAGTGATTGTTCCTTTGAGATATCGTGTACGTGATCTTGATCGGGTAGGTGAGGTTGAGATTAAGTTTGGTCAGGAGGAATTCTATATATTTACGAGTCTAAGGTTTGGGACAGATTTTAGTAAGCATTATGAAGATGAACTTAATTTGTTTAGGAGACGAGTGTTCCCTTCGTCTACTGATTCGCAGAAAATACAAGCTGGTATGTTGTTAAGTAAGATAAAAGCGCAGAGTTTAGTGATTTGAGCGACATAGATGTTGGGCTTTGTTTGATAGGCGTGTTGATATTGGTGTTAAAAGGGACTGAGCTTAGGAATGTAGGTGACGGATTTTTATTTAGGTTAGTAGAGGATTTAGATGCTTGGAATGTGTATCCGTGGGGGTCGTTCGTATGGCCAACCTTGTACAAGAATCTAAAGGATGCAAGCATTCAAAGGTAGGCAAAGCACTTTGCCGAGGGGAGGGATCCTGATTCACTTCCTAAGTACACGTTGAATGGCTTTATATGGGCCCTCAAGGTATGTCTTATATAAATTTCTAAAGTTCATGTATATGTATACCGTTAACGAATTTAAACAAAATTTCCTTTTTATAGACGTAGATATTGGAGATGTTCCTCATGGTGCGGCCCCCGCGTTTTTTTCATAAATTGTTGTATCCCCGGTCAATTATGCGGCATTATAAAAACATGGTATTTAGAGAGCGCCTAGACATGTTTTTGGTGCCAATTGAATGCGAGTTTGAGATATGACCTTAATTTTAACTATATAATTATACTAATTTTTTGGCTTTTTTAATGTTGTGTATATTGTCCATGTTTTTAAAGGTAAATCACCTTTGCCTAGGCTTACACCGGATGGCTTTGAGGAAAATACCCAAGGTGGGCTCAAAGTAAAGCGTATTTTGATGGGAATTGATATCGTGGTCCGGGTCGAAAACCTCCTTTTCACGAAAGCAAACTTTTCAACCTCTAAGCAATGGAACCAAATCGCAGTGTAGTATGGGTAAGCCTCTGAGCTTGATTTCGTTCTTTAGAGGGGAATAGGAATGCTAGAAAGAGATATATGACGAGAAGGTGGGGTTGAGGAAGATTATTTTTATTCTTTTTTATGTTTTTTAAAAAGCAAATGTAAATATCTCATGGTATATGATTGAGGGTGGTACTTCTACCGATTTCACTATTTTAACTAATTATCTAATTTAACTAATTAACTATTGGATATGTTATACTAATTGATGTGTGCTCGTATGATAATTAAAGATGTGTTCACTTAGATGCTATTACTCCCTAGTTATATTTTATTAGTCGGTTGAATTGCCACTTCCTTTATCTTAATTGGTGTGTTGTATTACGGTTAGTCGTAGGGCGGTGCCTAATTCCCTAGTTCTATGAATTGTAACTCTCCTTTAGAATACCCGGGATCGCAAGTGCAATAGCATCTCCCTCAAATACACTACTATCCTAAAGCTACAATTCACGCAATAAACACAACGCATGGACTATTGTGCACTCAAAGACTTTTTGCTATTTAGGACGTTCAATCTTGCAACAATTAAAGAAGAAGCCAGTTTTCCTTACTCTAGCGTCTACCAATTAAGACAAGAGACAACCTAACAACAATTAGTAACTAGGTTTCATAGATCTAAGCAAACACAAGAGTAATTTAGCTAGACATGTTAAACAAGAAAGCATACACACAATTAATTGAACATGGGGTAGACATAATGATAAATTGGATAAACAAACTTATCTTGTGGTGTAAAATAAGGTATGGGACCCGAGAATACTTTCCAAGTCGGACTACAACTGAGTTAGGGTTTACTCTCCAATATATATAAATTCATATGTATATTACATTTTGATAAAATCGAATGTGGTGTGGTCATGTATGCTAATATCACGTATTCATGGTTAGATGAGTTTGTGCGTTCTAAATTCAAGTTGGATCCCAATATTCTGCTTAATTTTAAATTTAAGCACCCTTCATTTGACGTTCAAATGGATATTATTGAGGACGACGAGGTAACTTTATTTTGCTGATTACGCTTATGCGAATGTAGGAATGCCACATCTATATGTGGTTAAAGCGAAACAATTTGAAGAAACTACATATTTTAGGTCAACCCAACCCAACGTTTTACAATTTTTTGAAACAACACCTAACCAAAACATCGAGTTATCTGCTTTTCAAAACAACTCATCTTATTTCAGTAATAAAAACCATAATACGTCTTTTTTTAATGATGGCCCATCTCAAAATTTTGAATCAAATGATTATGAAAATAATGAGTCCGAGGTATAGAGATGAGGTGAATTTCATCATCATTTGCATTTAGGTCAGATGATGATGTAGAAGATGAAGAAAATGATGGTTTTGTTGGTGTAGATGATAACCCAAAACCAGTTCACAAAGAATGGAATAATATTTTTTCATTAATGCCTGAAGTTCCAGAAACACCTCTTTACCAGTCGAAACCAATAATTTCAAATCAATATAATAGCGATACTGATTTTTATGTCGGAAAGTTTTTTCCCACAAGAAAAAAATTAGACGTTGCAATTAGGTTGAAATGTATAGAAGAAGGTTACTAGTTTTTGGTAGGAAGGTCGGAACCAGATAGGTTTTCTTGTAAATGCTTTCATTTTAAAGAATGCCAAAGGAGAATTAGCGCTAAATGCGTGTAAGGTACAAATGTGTTTCAAGTTACTGTATGGTAGTGATGCGTGTTTCATCGATCGTGTTTAATATTTATATAGTCTCGTTATACCTATGGTCTACCCTAATGCACTAACGGGAATCAATAGAGAGAGTGGTGCTAACCTAGTTATTCCTTGTTGGAAAATTTAGTGCACTTGTGGGATTAGTTCACACCGGTTTTGGGTTAGAGGTACGGAGCGTACACCCACGAGGTCCCCAACACCTGACTCGACTCAATAGTGGTTTGTACTACTAGTGTATTGGTTACTACTGATAATGTAGCAACTGATGGTTCCTACTGGTAGTGTTATGGTTCCTGCTGCTAGTGTAATGGTTCCTGCTGATGGTTCCTGCTGGTAGTGTATGGTTCCTGCTGGTAGTGTTGCAGTGATAAATTTGTAACAGCTTTGACTCTTTCAATTGGCTTTAATGACTGCTTTATGACCACATTTAATTGGTCATGTAACCACTATTTCTAGGATTATGGAGGTTATTATGGGTTATTAATTGGCCGTTAAACACACACTATGTCCATTGATTAGTGTTGAGTGTTCTCTACTATAAATAGAGAGTGACATCTTTAACTGGAAGACACACTAAAAACGAACAATATAAGGAGAAACAAACAAAAAACTTAAACACTTATAAGCGCAAGGGTTATTGAATTGTGCCTAATTATATAACTACATTTGGTCTTATCCCAAGTAGATATTCGTAACCCGCATTGTGGTTTAATAGTTTACTTTGGAAAGTGATCACACGATTCCAAGTGATATCCGTAACCACCTAGTGGTATTGTCACGACTTTGATTATCTTACCTGCTCGAGCTAACCACCAACAATCAAAGTAAACTATTTGTGATAATCAATGGTCCGCAATGAACACATGGCTTCAAACTTTTCCAAGCTTGATAAATTTGAAGGGTGGACTTCGTGAGACGGCGTAAGAAGATGCACTTTTTGTCACAAGCACGAGTGTGGTGTATGTGCTAACCACTCCTATTCTTGATGATGGGGATGATGCTACCGTGGAGCGATCGAGGAGGAGCAAATGGGAGAATGATGATTACATTTGCACGCCTAATCCTCAATGGTATGTCCGATTCTCTCAGTATGATATTTATTAGAACTTTGAATCTTCCAGTACCGCGATTCCTCGATGCCAAATATATGGTCGAGGATGCATCAAGTAAGAAGTTCCTTGTAAGTAATTTACAAATTACAAAATGACCGATTCAAGACCGCTTATGGAACAATACAATGAACTTTGGTATACTTGGAAGGTTTTCACAACACAATATACACATGGATGAGGCTATTCAAGTCTCTTGTGTCATTGATAAACTTCCCTTCGAAAGATTTCAAGCATACCTTGAAACATAAGAAGGAGGAGTTAACTCGTTGAGTTAGGCGATCATCTCGCGCATTGAGGAATCTCTCGGTGCAGGATAATGACAAGCCAAAGAGTAGCAATGCTACTGGTGCATCTGTTGTAAATATGGTGGAGCATAACAACTCCACCGTGTACAATGACAACAAAGGCAAACGCAAATATCATGACAACACAAGGGCAAATCCTAACAAGAAGGCAACACCTACTTGTTGGAAATGTGGCAAACCGGTCACATTAAAAGGGATTGCAAAGGTGTTAAGGTTGGTGGTAAAGCCAATGGATCAGAACTAATGGTTCGTGGAGTGGTGGTTCTTCCAACTCACCGAAAGGTCGAATATGGTTTATAAGTCTTTTCGATTTATTATGTTACATATGTATCTCGAATCTCATTATGTGAGGATGATGATGTTGCGTGTTGGGTTGACTCGTGCAACAGCTCATGTGTAAAGATAGAAGATGGTTCAAGAATTATGAGTCACCGAATGATGGTTCTATTCTTCATATGGAAATGAGTCAACACCTTGGTGCATGGTCGTGGTTGTGTAGATCTTAATTTTAGTTCGAAAGATTGTAACTTTGTTTAATGTTATTCATGTTCCCGATATCGTGAAGAACTTGGTTTCAAGTAGTATTTTGAATAATCATGGATATAAACAAGTTATTGAGTCCGATAAATTTGTTCTTTCTAAGCATGGTGTTTTTATTGGTTTTGCATATTTGTATAATCAAATGTTCAGGCTTAATATTGTCACCGATAGTGTTAATTCAAAGATTTGTGACCACCAATCGACCGACCGACTCTACCCTATGGCATGCAAGACTTGGCCATGTACACTTTAAGAGAATGCAAGATATGTCTAAGGACGGGTTAATCCCACTTTTGACATGGACACCGAAAAGTGTAAACTTGCATGTTGACCAAGATAACCAAGAAACCTTTTCGTGGTGTTAGTCGTGAGACTA
Organism: Chrysanthemum lavandulifolium; assembly: GCA_022545495.1. Classification (NCBI taxonomy): domain Eukaryota; kingdom Viridiplantae; phylum Streptophyta; class Magnoliopsida; order Asterales; family Asteraceae; genus Chrysanthemum; species Chrysanthemum lavandulifolium. Next base: position 169,921,447 of record CM040243.1, on the reverse strand, counting down.
AGATCTTGAGCTTATACACAATGGACTGTGTGATTTGCATGCCAATCCTTCTTTGGGAAATAAGAAGTACTTTGTGACATTTATTGATGATGCTTCAAGGTTTTGTTATGTCTATCTCGTTACATACCAAGGATGAAGCATTAGATAAATTCAAAGTGTTTAAAATCGAAGTTGAATTACAACTGGGTCCCCGATCAAAAGATTAAGGATCGATAGGGAGGTGAGTACATGGATACTCAGATTTTCATCATTGGTATAATCTATGAAACGATTTCCCATTATACTCCTCAAGAAATGGTATTTCAAATGAAAAATAGGTGTCAAGGAGATGGTTAATTCCATGTTGTCCTATTCAGACTAAGTCAAGGGTTTTGGGGTGAAGCTATGTTAACAAAGTTGCTATTTATTAAATAGGTTCCTAACAAAAGGAACAGGGTTACCCTTATGAACTCGACTAAAGGAAACCCAACCTCGAACTATCTCGTGGTCCGGGGTTGTAGGGTCATTGTAAGACTCTCGATCCAAAGCTAAAGACTTTGGGTGAAAGAGGCATTGATCGCATCTTTGTTGGATATGCCGAGCATTCCAAGGCTTTTAGGTTCTATGTTATCGAACCTAATGAATATGTTTCGCTTAACTCAATAATGGAATCAAGGGATGCAAACTTTGATGAGAATAGATTCTCATCGGTCCCCGGACCAAGTCGAGGATTCCTAATAGAACTCATGACACTGGTGTATTAGAGGTCCCGATGATGAACCATCGGTGGTCCCTAATGAGGTTGTGGTGCAACAACCGAACTCGGGAAGAGCAAAAGGGTCGAACTCCAAAGTCATTTGGACTCGAGTTTCAACTATACTTAGTTGAAGGAACAAGGGATGAGGTCTCGACCAATACTCCTATTGCTTCATTGTTGAGGATGATCCCAAGACATTTGAAGAAGCAATGAAGTCTCGTGATATTGCTTTACGGAAAGAAGCAATCAATAATGAGATGGATTCCATCATGGGCAACAACACTGGGTGTTGGTTGATCTACCTCCGGTTGCAAACCTTTGGGTTGCAAATGGATTTTCAAAAGGAAAATGAAGGTTGATGGAACTATTGAAAAGTTCAAGGCTAGACTAGTCATTCGTGGCTTTAAACAAAAGTTGTGGATAGACTATTTTGATACTTATGCCCCCGTGGCTCGTATCGAGAACATAAGATCGCCGATTGCTTTGGCATCTATTCACAACTGATTATTCATCGATGGATGTGAAAACAGCTTTCTTGAATGGTGAATTGGAAGAGGAGGTTTATATGAACCAACATCGTGGCTTCATCATGCCCGGCAATGAAAACAAGGTGTGCAAACCGATTAAGTCTCTTTATGGACTAAAGCAGGCACCTAGACAATGGCATCAAAAATTTGATGAAGTGGTTTTGTCTAGTGGTTATGTTCTTAACCAAGTCGACAAATGTGTATATAGCAAATTTGATGAATCGGTATAGGAGTCATCATTTGTCTATATGTTGATGACATGTTGATCTTTTGACCGCCAAAATCAGTTGACGACAAAGGAATTTTGTCATCAAGGTTCTCCATGAAGGACATGGGGAGGTGATGTTATCCTTGGTATAAGGATTAAACATGAAAGTAAAATAATTTCTATCTCTCGCCTCATTATATTGAGAAGGTGTTGAGGAAATTCAATTACTTTGATTGTACTCTGTGAGTACACCTATGGATACTTGTGAGAAGTCGATGCCTAATAATGGCAAGGCAGTATCTCAACTTGAGTATTCTAGGGTAATTGGTCGCCTAATGTATGCCATGACTTGTACAAGGCCTAATATTGGATTTGCGGTGGGAAAATTGAGCAGTATACTAGTAATCCTAGTGCTCATCACTAGCAAGCGCTCAAAGGGTATCAAGTATTTGAAGAGAACTATGGATTATAGTCTCTCATATATCGGTTATCCATCGATGTTGGAAGGATACACCGATGCAAGTTGGATCAAGAACACTAAAGACAATTCGCTCACCGTGGTTGGGTATTCCTACTTGGTGGAGGTGCAATTTCTTGGGCATCCAAGAAACAAACTTGCATCACCAATTTGCTTATCCGGTGTTGATAGTGCAAGCATACTACATTGGCTAAGGCTTATAGCCAGATGTACAATGGTAAGTCTAGACACTTAGGTGTCGGACATAGCATGATTCGTGAGCTTATCATGAATGGGTGGTATCTATAGAGTTTGTAAGATCTCAACAAAATTTAGCCGATCACTGACGAAGGGTTTGGCTAGAGACTTGGTTATAAAGTCTCGCTAAAGGGACGGGTTTAAGTCCAACTTAGTCATCGAATGCTAGGACACCCAACTCCCTCCCGAGGAAACTTGGGAGTCGAGTTCAATGTGGAAAGTCAAACATTCGGTGGACTGGAGCACATGTTTTATTTTACATCCCAAGGTTGTACTCGAACTCACGAAAGGAGGATGAAGTCTTTACTTAATGGTTAATTATCTTTGAAAAGTGCTTGGCAGAGCATGAATAAAGAGGAACCACCTATGTAAATGTTGAAGTTTTGCCGCTTGTAGAGCTTTTGGACTTTTAGCTTTTACAACATTTATGAATTTGGATATGGACACATGGCTTGTATAGTGTCGTGAGTTGTTTAGTGTTTGAAAACTTGTGTGTATTTTATCTTCGTGTATTCAAATGGGTTGAAGGGTTCAATTCTTAGAACACCCGATTCTCGAATATTTGAACGTGTAATGTACTAAGATGGAAATTCAACTCGTGATATTTTCGCTTATGCACATGTTTTGTTTGATGTTTGTTTTTCTTGAAAGAAGTGAACTAAATTGGGGAGGATTGTTGGAAAATTTAGTGCACTTGTGGATTAGTTCACACCGGTTTTGGGTTAGGCGGTATGGAGTGTACACCCATGAGGTCCCCGAACACCTCGACCGACTCAATAGTGGTTTGTACTACTAGTGTATTGGTTACTACCGATAATGTAGCAACCGATGGTTCCTACCGGTAGTGTTATGGTTCCCGCTGCTAGTGTAATGGTTCCCGCCGATGGTTCCCGGTAGTGTATGGTTCCCGCCGGTAGTGTTGCGTTGATAAATTTGTAACAGCTTTGACTCTTTCAATTGGCTTTAATGACTGCTTTATGACCACGTTTAATTGGTCATGTAACCACTATTTCTATGATTATGGAGGTTATTATGGGTGATTAATTGGCCGTTAATCACACATAATGTCCATTGATTAGTGTTGAGTGTTCTCTACTATAAATAGAGAGTGACATCTTCAACTGGAAGACACACTAAAAATGAACAATATCAGGAGAAACAAACAAAAAGCTTAAACACTTATAAGCGCAAGGGTTATTGAATTGTGCCTAATTCTATAACTACATTTGGTCTTATCCCAAGTAGATATTCGTGTAACCCAGGCATTAGGGTCGAATAGTTTACTTTGGAAAGTGATCACACGATTCCAAGTGATATCTGCTAACCACCTAGTGGTATTGCTGCTAACTTTGATTATCTTACCCTGTTCTGGGAGCTAACCACCAACATTCCTCCTAGCTAGTAATGTCTACGTCTACTTACTTCCAATTACTTCAGGTAGGGTCAAATTCGAGAGGACAACATTTGGTCAATTCGCCCTAACCTATCAGCAAAGATGCCACCACTTGAGAAGTCAGGTGTCCCTTCATAAGTCTAGTTGTTCCTAGTCCCCTAAGCCAAGTCATTAAGTACCGCTACATTCTAGATTTATAATAGTTAGTGCCCGGGTGTTAGCAACTTAATCACTCACCCCCTAATTCTTAATTTCATCCAAACGGTAGGTGATCAGTTGGTCAAATTGCACAAGTAGAAAGGGTCGTCGGGTTGGTCATATCTTACCCTTCCCGTCTCGCCTACTCACTTAGGGTCAGGTTGGTCATGTCTCCTAAGCAACTAACCTCTACCGCCATTCAAAACTACCAAACAAGGGTAGCTACCAATAAACTATGCATGAATACACTTAGAAATAATTATACGGAAGTAATGTAAACGCAAAACAAAACAATTAAGGAATCATAACTAGGCCAGCACCAAGAGGTGCTTAGCCATATATTAACCATACAAATCAATTCAATATTCAAAGTTACGAAATACATGAATCGAAAGTAAAGAAAAGATAAAATGCTAATGCTTATCGTAGGGGTGATTTATCCCTTTGAGACGACCCGTATGCTCCTCTAGACCTACCTTTGGCTTCTTCCCACGTTCTTTGGTTGTGGTGTATGGAATCGGATGCTTTGAAATGCCGGAAATCATGGGGTATTTATAGGCCGATCCGGGTTATGGCGTAACTAATATAAGAGTTACGCGTAATCTTCAATTTCTTCGTAATTTGTACTAGATCTGCTGGTTACGGCTTAACCTTATAATTGGTTACGCCGTATCTTCAATATTACTTGGTTACGCCGTAGTTGATGAAATAGTTACGACGTAGTTATCGCCGCGTGAAACCTCATTTGACCTAATAAGTTACGTCCGTAGTCTTTGGGGAGAGTTACCGTAACCTTCGATGAGTTGGTTTTACGAGTCACGCTTTAGTTACGGCGAATGTGGGAGATGAGTTACGCCGTAACTTCTTCAAAGTCGACATACTATGATAAATCTTTGATATTTCTCCAATTCCGCGTCTCTTTAGCTCCAATGCTCGTAATTTACGAAAGTGGAAAACAATAGAAAACAAGCGTAAATCCATATAAATGATATAAATTATAAGCATTATCGGGAAATTGACACTTAATATTCGTGACTATTTGATGTTATCAAATATCCCCCACTGAACTCTACTTGCCCTCAACTAGACCTTATTAGAAAGATTCCTAAACGATATCTCCCATAACTTTGAAAATATAAGTTTACAAATCCCTTATGTTAAAATAAAACAAAGCCGAACACCTCACCTAAATGGGAACAAAACACTCAAATCTCTCAACTATTCTAAGTGTCAATTTCGGGTGATTACTCAATCGCACAAATCATAGCATGTATTCTATCATAAGCATGGCGGTTACACAAATCTCCACCACTAGAGTTAAGGGCTAAACAATTCTCGAAGGCAATATGGGTAGACACGACAAAGGTTAAGGGTGACTCGTCATTACTAACATATCACGGCGAAGTGGAAAAATCAATGATACATGACCAAATCCATGGCCAAGACACCAAAGATTGCTCATTGCATCACCTAGACACGCTTCATGACTAAAGGGTAGAATAAGACATGGGATATATAAATGGTGTAACATAAAAATCAAGCAGGTAGTCTAAATCTATAACGAAGTCATCACCACTTACCGTCCGCCCAAAGTTCAAGCTTTGAAGTCAAGAAACCGGATCATGAAATACTAGGTAGATGTGTCATTAGAGGACGTCGTGATGGGCACACTACCTTTTCTCCAACTGTTGGCATTTACCAACTCCAATCTTCGAATGTGACCGAGGTGGCCTCCTCGATACTAAATCTATAAAGCTCATAACATAGTGCTTATAACATTGCACTTTACAATAACTAAATAACATAACAATTTTTTTTTTAATTTTAATCATCATTTTTTTTCAACATAACAATAACAACTAAACATAATATCCCCCCACTTGAGATGAACAACGGGAATTCGGGGGGTCTTCAATGATCTTCAGGAATATGTCGTCGATGAAAGCGTGATATCCGAACCTTTTCACTTGACCCTTGAACTTAGGCAAATGATGACTTCCCAATTACAAGTAAAGACTACAGGGTAGGCTAAGGTGTATAGGTGTATCGAAACAATATATTGGGTTAACAAAATGAAAGGAATGGCTCGAGAAGGGTGTATCTAGGGTATCTTGCACTAAAAGTGAGTGCAACAAAAGGGTTTCACATGGGGTCGAGAAGTCGAGGTGACTAATCGAAAACACACAATGGTAGGCTATTTGGGTGATAATCCTATAATATTGCCTTCTTAAACTGAAAAGTCCAAATACATCGAGCTAACTCAACATACCTCGTCTATGGTCTCAAAATGATGCAAAGGCCAAGTTCTAAAGTTTACAAGCTACCAGCACACTCATAATTTGGTGGATTTGGGGTCAAATATTGGAAACGGATAATGCTAATCTCACCATATAATATCAAGGGTTGTATGTGCTCGACTAAGGTCTAATCTAGTTAGGTTAAGAAAAACATGTCAAACTTTTAAAAATGGCATAATTTTTTTCAAAATAAACTAGAAAAACGAGGGCAAAATAAAGTTCAAGAGATAATTCTACTCCCGTCCCCACTTGAATTATACAAAGTCCCTTTTGTACTAAGCGTTAAATAAAGGTGAAGAGAAAAGTAGAATTAGAGCGAGAACTTCCCGAAATTTGCTCCAAAAGAAAGAAGGCCCACGAAAAGAGACGTGCCTTAGCAAGCAAGATGAACAAACTTCAATCCTCGAAATCACACTACCGACAAGCATAATTCAAAAAGAAAAATGAAAATAAAAACAAACCTAACTCACTTTCAGAGGAATCACGGTTGCATTTAGTATATGCAACAAGCCTTTTAAACCACTTGGTGTCCCAAGTGGACGAGTGAAGTCTCGTGAGGGTTTACAGAAACACACCCACAAAGTTCATTTAAAATACTAATACAAGGTTATTGTGTTTTAAAAAAGTAAGTAGCGAGAAAGTTACGTCGTAACTCTTTGAGGGAGTTACCAGAATCGCAAAACTTGACATATGCTTTAAAGCGAGTGGCTACTGGCGTAACCACCGAGATGGTATTACGCCGTAATTGGTAATGCGTCTAAAATTCTAACAAAGCGTTGGTTACTGATGTAATCATCGAGATGAGTTACGCCGTAACTATGGTCGATTAGCAACCGCAGAAGAATCACTTCCTCGTTTCCCGCAAAAATGGTTAAAAGCACAAAACCCTACGAAATGGAAACAAAATAAAAGAAAGGGATAATTCGGGTTGTCTCCTAAAGAGCACTTTTCTTTATTTACAAGTCTTTAAGTTAGACTCAGAGCCGGGGGGCTTTATGGGGGCCTTTGGACTTGGCCAACCTCCTCAATGTCTTTCATCAAGTTATGCCTGACCCAAGCAACATTCGTGGCGGTCGCGAAGGTATTCTTTAGTCGATCTCTTCAGTATTTCGCAAATTTTTCCTCCGGCCCCAAATGGTAGCGAGTGAACTCATACTTTTCGACAATAATTGGTGGCGACCTCTTGTAGAGAATCCCAAGGAGTTTGCACCTCCTTTGCTCATATGCTTCATCGTCGGGGTCAGTAAATTCCTCATTCCCTTGCAACTCAAAGTAATCTATAATCCCCTCAATGTCATCGTCGTCAGAATCGGTACCTTTAAACCATTCTTCATCGAGCAGATTCTCCACTAGTACACGCTTGCATTCTTCCTTTTCATTTCTTACCAACTCCTTGTCATCCTCAACTATTATTTCACTCGAATTGTTAGGATCCTCGTTGTTTGAATTTTCTTTACTCATGTATTCTTTCAAAATCTTCTCTTGTGTTAACGTATCTACATGTCCATACTTGATCTTCACCCAACTGTCAAATCCCAAGTTGTCCAACCAAGGCAAACTTGTCCTTTCCTTATCGTTGGTTGAGGTCCAAAAGAATTCGTCTTCTCCCATTCTCTTTAAGTTGCTTCCTCCGTTACATTTATCGTCATAAGGGTTGCATGATGCCCATAAAACTTCCTCGGGAGATTTTATCCTTTCACACCAGTGACTTCGGATTTCATTATTTTCAGTTTCGCTTAAATGATCTTCCATTGATAACGCTACACGCGTCGTTCGGGGTCAAAGGAACTTCCTTTTCGTCGAGCAAGTTTTTCAACACCCTAGGCAGTGAACCTAATCGTTGTAGTGTAGTATTAGGGTAAGCCACGGGAATTAATATCATTTATTAGGGGAATAGGAATGCTAGAGAGAAGTTACTACGCTAAGATTGGGGTTGAGGAAGATTATTTTTTATCTTTTTATGTTTTTAGGAAATAGAAAGGTACGAATCTCGGGTATTGGATTTGGGGTTGTTATTTCTACCGATTACTCTACTGCCTAATTATCTAATCTAAGGTGTATGTAGTCTATGTCTAATTATTGTGTGCTCGTATGATGATTTAAAGATGTGTTTACTTAGGTTTTATTACTCCTTAATTATCTCCTATTGATGATTGAATTGTTACGTCCTTATTCTTAATCGCTTTGTGTGTCTAAAGTCGTAGGGTATGCGTTTATCCCTAACTCTTTGAAAATACCAAAGGTTATTGCCTACAAAATCTCTAGGATTTATAAGCTTAACACTAAGGTACTCTTCGGATGGTTTAGCCTACAATGACTCTAGGTACTATAAGCTAAGGTTCACAAAGATTAATCAAGCATTAACTACACAACGGATGATCTATCGCAATACTAGATCATTAACAATTAAGATAAGAGACAGCCAATCAATATTCAATAATTAAGTTTCATATTCCCTAAGTAAACACACAAGTAAATTAGCCGGAGATGGGGAACATGCAAGCATACACACAATTAATTGAAGGCATAATTGAATTAATGAAGTAAAACACTTATCTTGATGTAAGATAGGGTATGGAACCCTAAAATACTATACAAGACAACCTTGGTTCGGTTTAGGTTTTTATTCCAAAGACTACACATTGAAAACTAAAAAATTCGGATTCTATATATAAGATTACACATGCAACGCCGTCACCCTTTGATTTGTGACGCCGTCGGGTCGCCGTTATTAGGGTTTCATCTTGGCCACGTTAGTCTTGTGACGGTGTCACCTTATGCTTGTGACGCCGTCCCTTCGCCTCTCGACGTCGTCTGTTCAAATCTAGGTCGTTCGAGTTGCGACGCCCTACTCTTTTAAAACCTAAAGCCGTCACTTGTAAATGAGCAATTTGGCTACTTAGCCGTCACAAAGTTTCCGACGGCGTCACTGCAGATAACACTGACGCCGTCACCTTCGGGCCCAATGACCGAGTGTCTCGAATCTTGACTTTGGCCATTTTCTTCAGATATTCGCGCCTTTTCGTCCGAATAAGTGTCATTCCACATTTTGCCTTCAAGATACCTAAAAGTGAAAAGGAACGATATTAAGTAATAACGGATACAAAAGTGATCAAATAAGGGCTTAAACGACCCTCAAAAGGTACATTTTAAAACCTTATCAAATATCCCTACACTTGGTATTTGCTTGTCCTCACAAAATGTGCTTTAGCAAATCAATTTATAAGTTAGAGGTCATGAAGCATTAGTTTAGAACGATTCACAACACATATAAGCCCCATAAAAGTCATAACAAGCACGAAAATTACATACTAGCACCTCACATGGGGTGTTTGGATACTCACATCTCTCGGGTGTATATGAAATATAACAAGTTGGAAATGGAAGATAAACACTCATTAACCGGTCCTAGTACATAGATTACCATAGGCTTGAGACTAGATCAAACCTCCATCGCTTTGGCGTAAGCACCTAGGAAAGACTATCCAAGAAGTCTTTTAAAGGTTTGTAATGATAGGCTTACGGTAGGGAAACAAAGGGTTCGGTGGGATAGGCTATTTAGTGGTGGCAAGTCAAAAATCTTTATGTTACAAGCATGCGAAGAGTGGCGTTGCTAAGCCAAGACTCAACACTCTAGACTCTTGATAACTGAAACAAACAAACATAAATTAAAGATAGTTGTAGGATGGTAGCTAGTATGTTTTTTTTTTTTTCTCTTTTTTTTCTATTTTTTTTTCGATTTTTTTTTCACACACTTTTTATCTACCATCCTCTACGATAACATCAAAATGATAGAGATTTATAAGCACATCCCTACACTTGAGTTTTTATTACTCTAACACTAATATGACCCGAATTGAAAAGATCAAAACACTTGGAGTACATTATTACGCAAATAAAAGGAATTTGAATTTAATGTTCCCTTCCCGTCATCTCATAAAGTTTAACTTTTCCCATGAGTCCCAATCATCCCAAAACTGTGTACAAAGGATATGACTCGACTTAGCAACTTATGCAAGCAACTAGATAATTGAACTAAGTGTTTAGTGTGATAACAATAATGCACTAAAAGTGAGTGCATACAAGGTAGGCTAAGGCGATTTGGGTGTACATTTGGGGTGGGGTGTAAACAATGCTTTCATTGATATTCCGAAAACCGAAACATCACGAGAACCACGAAAGGATAGGCTCGAGGGTTAACTAGGGTATCGTGTACTAAAGATGAGTACAACGCAAAGGTGTGGGGAATTACTCAACCGATGTGGAAGAAGTAATTATATTACGGTATCAAACAAGGGTTATCCTAATGCCTCTTATCATTTAGTCATTCCTAACTACACAAGTGTAGTCTTACTAGCAATCTCGGGATGAATCACAAAACAAGTTCTAGAATCTATTATACTACCGGTTCACACTCTAAGCATTAAAGATGAATGCTTTAATTCCTACTAATCTAAAGGTGATCTCACATTTTGGGTGGAATTTAAGTGGTAAAGGGTTTTTGTGCTAGTCATATAATTTCCTATCCATGAGACGCTTTATTAAGACTAATGGCCCACTCCTACATGTCATGAAAAATTGAAAATTTGGTGCCAAAATTACCCTAACCGACATTTTCTCATGGTTTATTACGCAAATGCAATTGGACAAAGCAAATAATCAAGGATAAGCATAGTTTCAAAGTTCCCGTTTTATTTTCCCTCCCTACACTTAAACTGAATATTGTCCCCAATGTTCCCCGAAAGTATCAAAGTTATGATAATGGAAGGTAATTAAAAGCGAAAGAAACTAATACTCCCCTGATTAGCTCGGTAGGATCCGTGTAAAGTGGTGGTTACATCTTTCTTCAAGAAGAACGTTTGCTTGAAAAGCTCCTTCTCATCTTATGTATCTTCTTCTTGGTAAATTAAACATGCACACTTGAAGAAAACAAACGAAACCTTCGCGTAAAATCGGCGGTAACAATATATATGGACTCTACTAAACTAGTATATAATGCTTGTGGAATGGATGTTTACGCAATTTCGGAAAATTAAGACCGGAAAATTCAAAAATTTATAAGTAGCTTAGAAAACGAGAAAAGTAATCATTGTTTTGCTCCTTCCCGATGCCGTCGTTTGCGATCCCGACGCCGTCAGTTATCTTGACAAAAACTTGTCTGCGATTTTGGAAAAATTCGGAAAATTTTCATCTTTAGAATGCGGAAAATTTCTGCAAAACATCCATTATGACTCGATACAAGCATTTGACTCGAACAAACACACATGTATATCTTTTGATTAATTGGAATTCTCATGTTTACGTTTCTTTTGAAAATGTCTGTAATCCTCCCTACACTTATCCCTTATGTAAAATACCTTTATATGTAATTAAGACGAGGTTAAAGACAAAATAAAGCATTTTTACAAATTTAAACATGAGAATAAACAATCAATAAAAGTTACACGACACAAACAAGCAAACAATTAAGCATGGGTTGCCTCCCACGAAGCGCTTTTCTTTATTTATGAGTCTTGTAGCTAGACTCGAAGTCGTACCCCTACGTGACTTCGTTACCGTCACCTTCTTTTTTTGCTCTTCCTTTATTAAAAGGACGTAGACGTTGTATGCTTACCGTGGATTCCTTGCCAACGTCGTTGATTATGGTAACGGTTTTATCCTTTAGATTGGTTTCCTTCACCGTATAAGGCCCAAACCATCTTGGTTTGTTTCTACCTCGTAATGCTCTTATTCGTGATTTGTATAAGAGTACTTTCTCTCCCTTTAAAAATTCCTTAGGGTTCTTTTGTGTTTGTGGTATTGAAGTGGGATTATTTCTTAACTTTTTATCGCGCTTCTACAATGTTGCATGTAATCCTTGAACCATGAAATCTCTAAGCCCTTTTTCCCAATCGTTCATTTTCTTCTTAACCACATTTTTAGGGACTTGTGGATTCTCATCCGTAATCTTCTCCATGATCTTAAGAGGATATCTTGGAACAATGGGTATCCTAGCGTACCCTTTGCCACTTTTAAGTATCATGATGCCCTCTCTGCATTTGATGGTTGCTTTGGCAGTGGCCTGAAAAGGTGTCCCAAGAATGAGTGGAATGTTTCTATCTTCCTCAATGTATATGATCACGAAATCCACTGGATAGACGATATTAGCCACCTCTATTAAAACATCCATTGCGATTCCTATGGGGTAGACATAGGTGTGATTTGCTAAGGAAAGTCTAAGATCGGTCTTAGCTGGCTTCTCCCTAGTCAACTTATTATAGATTGATAATGGCATTATGTTTACATCAGACCCTTGATTAGCTAAGGCATTTATATTATCAATGTCACCTATGCTACATGGTATCACGAAGTTCCCTGTGGTGTCTCGTTTCTTAGTTACTGTTTTTTTTAGAACCAGCTCATACAGAGGTCCCATAGGCATGGTGTCATACTCTTCTCCTGTTATTTTTCCTTCAAGGGCTTCCCTAAGAACCTCATTGTACCTAAAATTGTTCACTTGGTTAACAATGGTTTTTTTGTTAATTTTGTGCTTAAGGTAGTACTCAATGGTCTTGGGCTCATTATTAGGTTCAGCCTCCTCCCTCTTACTTTCCTCAGTTTCCTTCTCCTTATCCTTTCCATCTTCAGGCATATTGGAAATGGCGTTCACAAACGAAGTGGGAGGATAATCATTGCTTCTTACTAGCACCTTTTCGGGAACTTTTGTCTTGGTATACTCTTTTACCAGGTTCATCATTTCCGTCATCTTTGCCTGCATTTCCTCTCTTTATCTATAAACCTCCTCTTCAAATTTTGCTAATCTCTCCGTATGAGCTGCCATGTACTCCCTCATTTGTTCCTTAAATCTTGGTGAGAGTGGTATTGGGGAAGTAGAACGGAAGCGCCGTTCGGAATTAAGATTTTGCTCACGACTTGGGGATTCGGAGAAAAAAGTTGGGTGGTTGGTGGAATTAGTGGAATTGACTATTTCCCGAGGGATTTGTACGGGGGCTCTCTTATGCCTTTCTATCAGATAATCAATCCTTCTCTTAAGAGCACTCATTTGCTCTTCTAACGCTAAGCATTCAAGAGGAGTTGATATGGCATTAACCACTTTAACGGGGTTTCATGGATTCATTCCAATCTTCGTAGCTTCGATCGGCAAACTCTTCTATAATATCCCAAGATTCCTCTGTGTTAAGGTCGATAAGCCTTCCACCGGCAGCTTGATCAATGGATCGCCTTGTGATGAAATCGGTATGGTCATAGAAGATTTGGATTTGAAGCCAAAGATCAATACCATGATGCGGGACTTTATGGAGTAAGTCCTTAAATTGAGTCCATGCTTTGTAGAGAGATTCACCTTGAAGTTGTTGAAACGTCAAGATGTCTCGTCTTAGTTTAGTGGTTCTCCCCGATGGGAAAAATTGAGCAAGGAAGCGAGAGGTGAGATCATCCCAACTTGAGATGGAGCCGGCGGGAAGTCGCTCAAGCCAATTACTAGCTTGGTCCCGTAGAGAGAATTGGAAGAGACGCAGACGCGTGGTCTCCCGAGTAGTAGCATCGAGGTCGATGGAATCGACAATTTTAAGGAAATCCTTAAGATGTCGATTAGGATCTTCTAACGAAGTCCATGGAATGCACATCCGTTTTGCACCAACCGGATGGTGTCGGATCACAGGGCCGTAGTTTGGGCTTGGTCGGGAAGCTCAATGGTATTCCTATAGCCTAGGTGGCTTGGTCTCGAGTATTCACCAAGAGTACGGCCTCTTGGCGGGTCATTGGGTGGTAGGTTCATGAATGGTGGTTGGTTATCACCTTCCATGATGAAAAGTGATGGGGTTACTAACAAAGGTCACGAAGAAGGGGGATACACTACGAGGAAGCTAAAAATTGGAAAAAAGCTTACCTTATAGGAATCAAGCAAGGAAACCTAAGCGAGGTGGACTCTAACTAGCTATTCTATTCCCAAACAAGCGCCAAAAACTTGATAACGCTACATGCGTTGTTCGGGTCAAAGGAACTTCCTTTCGTCGAGCAAGTTTTTCAACACCCAAGCAATGAACCTAATCGTTGTAGTGTAGTATTAGGTTAAGCCACGGAATTGATATCGTTCTCTGGGGAATAGGAATGCTAGTGAGAAGTTACAACGCTAAGGTTAGGGTTGAGGAAGATTATTTTTACCTTTTTATGTTTTTAGGAAATAGAAAGGTACGAATCTCGGGTATTGGATTTGGGGTTGGTATTTCTCTTGATTACTCTACTCATCTAATTAGCTAATCTAAGGTGTATGTAGTCTATGTCTAATTATTGTGTGCTCGTATGATGATTTAAAGATGTGTTTACTTAGGTTTTATTACTCCTTAATTATCTCCTATTGATGGTTGAATTGTCACGTCCTTATTCTTAATCGCGTTGTGTGTCTAAAGTCGTAGGGTATGCGTTTATCCCTAACTCTTTGAAACTACCAAAGGTTATTGCTTACAAAATCTCTAGGATTTATAAACTTAACACTAAGGTACTCTTCGGATGGTTTAGCCTACAATGACTCTAGGTACTATAAGCTAAGGTTCACAAAGATTAATCAAGCATTAACTACACAACGGATGATCTATCGCAATACTAGATCATTAACAATTAAGATAAGAGACAACCAATCAATATTCAATAATTAAGTTTCATATTCCCTAAGCAAACACACAAGTAAATTAGCTTGGACATGAGGAACATGCAAGCATACACACAATTAATTGAAGACGTAATTGAATTAATGAAGTAAAACACTTATCTTGATGTAAGATAGGGTATGGAACCTAAAATACTTGTAAAGACAGCCTTGGTTCGGTTTAGGTTTTACTCCAAAAGACTACACACGAAAACTAAAAATTCGGATTCTATATATAAGATTGAACATGCGGCGTCCACCTTTGATTTGTGGCGCCGTCGGTCGCCGTTATTGTGGTTTCGTCTTGGCCACGTTAGTCTTGTGGCGTCACCTTATGCTTGTGACGCCGTTCCTTCGGGCCTCGACATCGTCGGATCAAATCTAGTCCGTCGAGTTGTGACGCCTACTCTTTTAAAACCCAAGCCGTCACATGTAAATGAGCAATTTAGCTCTTGCCGTCACAAAGTTGTCCGACGGCGTCAGATAACACCGACGCCGCCACCTTCGGCCCAAAGACTGAGTGTCTCGAATCTTGACTTTGGCCATTTTCTTCAGTATATTCGCCCTTTTCGTCCGAATAAGTGTCATTCCAGCATTTTGCCTTCAAGATACCTAAAAAGTGAAAAGGAACGATATTAAGTAATAACGGATACAAAAGTGATCAAATAAGGGCTTAAACGACCCCTCAAAAAGGTACATTTTAAAACCTTATCATCCATGCAGTAGATGTCATTATTAGCCACTTCCTTCTTCTGATTATGATCCTCGTAGTCAATCTTGAGCTTTTTAAGAAGATTCGGGTTAATCTTAGCATTCCCGAATTGTATTGCGTACCAATCATCAAATGTCAAATCCCCAAACTTGATATTATGTCTTTCAAGCTCGTGAGGGCACGTCCATTCTTCTTCTTCCCCACTGTTGTAATACTCGCGGAAGGGGTCGCACGTAGGCCATGCTCATGTGGATTCATCGTCGATTATGATTATCCAAGTACACCAGTGAGTGATAGGTGGCTCCTCTTCATCCTCGAAGGAGAGTTTTTCCAGTCTTTCATCATCAGTATATGCAGGCCACATTAATTTGTTATTCTTGACCCTATCCTTATCGCTACCTCCATCGCAAATTTCATTTCTTGGGTCACACGAGGCTCACCCTTAGCTACGGTATCTTTTTGCACCATTGATATTTCCTCTTAGATGGGAACAAAGGGCATAAGTTAATATCGTGGGACCATTCATTAATCTCCGGTGTTCCTGATTCGTCCACTTCTAGGAATTCGTCCGTCCACGTATCCCAGTTACGCCGTAACTCAGATATTTGGTTACGGCGTAACTCGCTAGAATCGTCCTTATCAACATTCTTCATAACCCTTTATTGCTGTCAAAAACATAGTTACGCCGTAACTCTTCAGACAAGTTACGGAGTAACTCAGATCTGTTGTTAGGAATTGGAAATTCCATAGTGAAGTGTCGGTCACCCCATCTATAGTCTAACATATGTTAGCTCGTAGACATATCGTTATTTACTGTTTTATTAGTTAGTTAGTAGTTTAGTTTAGCGTAGTGTAACACCGTGGAGGAAGGACGGGTCTTTACCCACTGTATACCTGATCCACAGTCCGATAGGAGGACGTAGTCTTTGTAACTATAAATACCCCTTCCATCCTTGGAAGGGGTGGTGCTTCTTTCAATCTAATCATTCATATTTGTAAACCAAGTCTCTACCAAGAAACATCCTCTCATCTCTTTCTCTCTCAAATGGCTAACATGTATTTCCATCATCCAAGACAACCCGAATCATCAAACAACATAACATTTATGATCCAACAATTGGTACAAGAGCCATGGTTATTGTGTTGTGTTGTTTTTGATGTTTTGGTTCGGTTTTGTTTTATGAGTTCTAATGTTCGGTTTTGACATTGTTTTTGATGTGGTTTGATTCAGTCCTGATATTGCGAGTTGATGTTTGTTGAAACTGGTTTTATAATGCTTATCTGTTTGTGATGTTACCTACTGATTTATTGCTTAAACATGGTCAAATACTTAAGTCCAAAATCTTTTCAGGTTCAAAAATCTATTTTGTGTCATTTGTTGTCCAAATAGATTATATAATATCTACATGACTTTTGTTACTATATTCGTGAATTATTCGGGCAATCACAATTTTATGGTCAAAATGGGTATTCGAGCGGTTTTACGGGTTTTGATATTGGTCAAAATATTGAATATTCTTCATAGCGACTTGTCATTTGTGTCCGATTCATTGTATCCGGCGAGTATTGACTCGGGCGGTGTGTGTTCATCTTAGCGAGTTGTGCTAGCGAGTTGTCCATCATGGTAGCGACTTGTTATTTAACAAGTAGCGATTTGTGATGTTAATAAGGTAGCGACTTGCCATGAGTCTTTACTCATGGTAGCGACTTAAGCCTAGCGACTTGAGTAGTGTAGCGAGTTGTGTGACTAAAGGTTAGCGACTTGACGAAATGATGAAGAAGAAGACTAAGACTAGACCATGAAAACCAAACACCAAAACATCACACGACTTGAGTTATTTCTAAACCATCATCGGTCCTTGGTTTTCACGAAAACTAAATGAAAACAAGTTCATCAAGAAAGTTTGAATCATAAATTACACAAACACGACATAAACTTTTCTTGACTTGATCAAGATTCAACCATCAACAAGTTAATTTATTCAATCTTCAACAATCGAATCACAACAATATCATCACTCACAGCATCAACAAATCACAATCTTTCAAATCTCTATCTTCTATATCACAAATCACATCACTACGCAGTTTCATTTCTTGAAACCAATAGTAATTAAAGATATTCGATATGTCATTTATGTCTAATCATCCGACCTCCGTTTCATGTTTGTGAATGGTTTATGAAACACATAGATATCAGAGAATCTATTCACAAACAAATGAATCCATCACTGATCCGAATCAAGAATTGAAGGAAAAAGAATATGAAATGGTTTTAAAGGATCTCGGATTAAGTAGTGTGTTCCTTTTATTCGATCTCCAAGGTTCACCACACTATTTATCCATCATTGATCCATGTTAATATCCGAAATTATTGAATAAAGAACAAAACCATAAGGGTTTCGTTCTCTCTTCATGATTCAGTTATAATTAAAACAAAACAACAAAGCTCATAAGTAAAACCTACCTTGAAGTCGTGTACAACAATTCAAGCCATCCCTGTGGCGCGAATATCGTGCTCAAACCATCCTGTGGCGAGCATGATATGCTTAACTATGTTAATGTTGTTTGAAGTCTAAAGGGGGCGTACATATGATTGAATGGTGAAGGTGTTTTGGATTCGTAGAGGCTGATTATTATGGAGAGTGTTTAAGGTTTGATTGTGGTGCGTTGTGATGAGATGGGGGCGTAAGTTTTCCTGTGTAAGTGAAGATTAGGGTATGAGTGAGTTATCTATGCGTCTTATATTAGATTTTTAGGGTTAAGAGTGTTTTGGATCAGGCATGTGAATTCTTTGGGCTGTGGTGATTCATTGTCTTCATGGGCGAATGACACTTTAAGTGGGCCTTGCTTCGTGGGTATTGGACGGATGAAAAGGGGATCCGGTGGTATTTCTCTTAATATTAGAACATTGGACCAATAGTTAAAGTTGGGATCACGTGGTATATTTTGTGTTACAAATCACGTTCTAATAAAAAAAAGCTACAAAGTATGAATGGGAGCTACAAAACGATATCTTAAAATAGCTGACTATGATTGAGATATTTGGAATTTAAATCACATGATAATATATTAAGAGTTATTTGGGGCTAATATGATTTCCAGTTGAGTATTCAAATCACGTGATATATATTAAATGTTGGATCGGGTTAGTACTTTTGTAGGCGAGCCAGGATCGATAATTGAGCTCGTGGGTATCAACAAATTGATTGAGTCTCGTTAAGGTACTCATTGACCCGGATAGCATATTGATACAATGTCATAGGATGTAATTGAATTTATTTTACTTTGGACCTATGTTACTTTGTACCAGTTTGAACTTTTGTGATGGGTTGATGGATCGGGTGCTATATCTTGTACATGGGTCAATTGATTGATATGTTTTACATGGGAAGAGATAACGTATTGGATCCGAATTTTACATGGGCTGCGAGTTATAAATTGATCCTTGATGATAAGACTTGTTGATGAGATTTTATGATTAGAGTTGATGTTGAGATTTGTTGTATTATGCGGGTTGATACTTTGGTTATACATTTTCACAGAGTATATTATTTCACAGCTTGAAATAATATTTGAACAAGATTGTCAACGGGGTTGTTTGTTCGGTATTTCTTATTTGGATTTGAAGTGAGACTTTCGGTAGCGTTTACTTATTTCGCCTTCTTTCTTTCTACCATTCCGAAGATGACTTGTTTGGGCATTTATAGAGTGTGATAAAGACTTGGCTATTTAATTACGGTTGTGATTCTTTCTCGCTTAACCCACAACGTAACTATCACTTGGTGTCTCACTCGCTTGAGAATGTCAAGAGGTTTTGTACATTGGGTACACGTTTCTTCTTCACAAGGATTAGTATAAGTTTAAGTAACAAATGGGAATTTTACTTCATGATCAAGTTTGGTATATCGGGTTTACTTCACGTGAGGTCACAACATTAGCCGATAGAATGCGTGAATGATGTGTTTACCAAAGTGTTTATTGATGATTGATGATATTATTGATGTTGGATAATGAACCATTGATGTCTTCTTGCATGTTCCCCCAAAATGATATTCACCGAAACCAAAGTTGTCATAACACATTCAAGCCGACATTGTTTACGGTTTTGTCTTGATTTTGTAAAATCCCGCGAAGAATCTATTTCTCTGTTTAAATCATAGACTTGTAAAATCCCGTGACAATGGAAACATCCCGGTAATTGTAAAGTGCATTTCGGATCTATCATACGGTTTATTCTTGGTTTTGTAAAATCTCGCGAAAGAAACTATTTCTCGGTTTAAACTATAGAATTGTAAAATCCGTGATGATGGAACCATCCCGGAGAAAGGAAAGTGTAATTGGATCTTTTCCGATGTCGGTGCTACTGATGTCTTCTTTAAAGAAGGGATAAAAGGTGTACTTCATGAATTGGGTGATTACTTGGATATTCTTCATGGCGCTTTGGTTATTACATGGTTTTACGGGTTATGTGCCTTTAACCTTGGTGGGATGAAACCATTATCGAGTTCAATTAAAACGCCAAAGGAGGTTAGAGTTGAGCTTTTAACGTAAGATGTGACAATGGGGTTAATTCACTATTATTTATTTGAGGTTGAAGTGAAATATCACGGCGAGTGTACTTAGTATCTAAAGGTATCGGGATGGTTGGATGAAGATTCTTCAAGATCCTTGTTTGTACTTATTATCAAAAATAAAGACTTGGAAATCTAGTTATTGTTGGGTGACTTTTACCTTTTCCTTTACCACTTGGGGGAATTGGGCTCTTATCACCACAAAATAACTATCACTTTAAGGAGTTACGTTGTAGTGCTTAGTGTCACATTCAATTGTGGATTTTCAAGAGGTGAGGCACGTCTTATACTTGATGGTTGGTTGGTTGAAGAGTATAGAGTATGTAGAGAGTACTTAGAGATGCTAATGGAAATCGGCACTGCTCTTTGTCACATATGTGCAAGTTTAAGTCACGAGTTCGGGTTAGTTTACTTCAAGGTCAAATTCGTCATATTGGGTTTTCTCCATCAGCTGTCACGACAAAGAGCCTACTGAATGATAATGGGGTTGATTACAAGTTTGCCAAGAGAGATTGAAAAGAGAGAGATTTATGACGTATGAACACTACAGTTCACGCCTCGTACTCTAAAGAAAAGAAGAGTGTACGTTTCAGTGCGCTTTATCTTCGAAAGAAGAGAAATCTTCTCATTAATGACCATTCTCATCAACATGCTTCATGCTTTTTCCATGCGCTTGGTCATCAAGTAAACCGACTCATCATGATTGTTCTCTTATTCCACTTGCTCAACTATAATGACGATGGCGACATCATGTGCTAATTTTATGGGGAGAAGTGTGAATAGACTACGCTTGGATGATTTCACTTATTCAATCAAGAATGGCAACTCCGTATGCAATTCTTGAGGGGAGAAAAGTGTGAATTTATTGCATGGTTGATTGTTATCGAGAATAAATGGTCAAACGGCTCCAAACTCATGTAAGAACCGAGCTTCTTCTTATCGGGTCATCTTCACATGGAGTTTTATTCTAAGAGCCGTTGGTTAACATCTTCACACAGGTGATTTGATTAATGACAAAGTGCTTCTGTCATGGGTGATTTTCTTAATGAACATCTTTCGTTCTTGTTTGATTGGGAGGATTTGAGTTAAGGGATTTGCTACATATAAGTTAATGGGAATGCTTTTGGTGTGATGAAGATGTTAACTATCTATTCCCCAACCGGAAAATCTTGATGAAGGTCGAGTCTGATCGGTTCTACATTTTCTCGCTATATGTTAGAAGACTAAAGACGAGTTGCATTTGATTATCAAAATACTTCTTCTTAATCTGGGCATTTATCAAACAGATTGTCGGTTTAGGGGAGAGCACTAATTGGGGGAGAGTGAAAAGCCAAATTTAATCCCCAATTAGACTTGCTCACATTCTTCTTCATCAAGTTGATTCTCACAAAGACTTCTAAGGTTCTTCTCAAAAGATTTCAAGTATTTAGGATGATAAGATGTTGTTGATTCTGAAGTGTCAAAACCAGCAAGGGGGAAGGAGACAAGCATCTAAACGCGAGTAAACTTGATGAACTTAACACTTCTAAGTGATTGAAGATATCCCGGGAAGATGAAGGTCATTACCGGAGAGAAACTCAATGTTTATCTCATGGCGTATAGTGTTCTTATTCCAACTATGTGGGGGAAGAGATGGAAGAGTTAGTTTCTGGTGATAAAGGAGGTACACAAGTGTGTGATGATTTCAATGCTATCGCAATCATCAGGGGAGAGAGATTTTGTACTTTGGGGGCGCTCAACTGTCTCACTTAAGAGCTTAATCAGTGATTCAGAGTTATAATCACTTATTCCGGAGTTGACATCCGCAGAGATAGTCATCCGCAGATAATCAGTGATTCGGCATGCTTCTTCAATGTTATCGGTTTTTCTCTCTTGGGCATTCGGTGCTTGGTTCTTGAGCTTCATACACTTTCTTCGTGGGAGAAAAAGTATACATCGGGTTATTCTTTGTGCCTTGACTTAATCTGCTACTGATGGTATAAGTTTCTTTGTCTTCGGTATATGTGTATTCGGGTTCGTGAGCTCTAGTCTAAGAGACCGATCGCATCAATTCAACTACGTGGGGAAGTGGTCTCTTGACACCTTTTGGAATGGATTGCTTCGACTTGATGGAATGAAATTTGAGAAGAGATATTCATATGTAGGATGATACGTGTCGTTCTTCTATTGGAAGGTATAACCTCGAACGGAGAATCTTGATTATCGTTCTTAAAAGGAGCAAATGATTTACGATAATGGTGTGCTTCTTCATGCACCGCTAAGGCAAGCTTGAAATAGAGCTTGAATCGCTCATCTAATGGATTTTCGGTTTGGGGAAGTCGCCAAAGTCTCTCTTCTCAAAGGCTCATGTTCTATCTTCTATTCTCGAGCCTCGAAGCTTTGGTGGTGAAAGTTTAAGAGATGACGATTTCTATCTTCTACAACGGGTCGTTCGATATCCTTATCTCTGTACTCATATCATCATCTTCTTAATCTATATCATCTAAATTATCCGTGTATATATTTATCGAAAAACGAAATACAAAATATAAAACCAAAGAAACAAAATAGAAAATATAAAACCAACAAAAGAAAATAGAAAATATAAAACCATCAAAACCCATAAAATCGAAAATTGAAAATACCAAAATATGTTTTCTCAAAACATGTCTTACGTATCGATAACATCTCGCGGTCTTAGAAATGTCATTCAATAATAGCACGGGACCATAGATGAAGTTCGAGCGGAGGTGTAAATATTCTTTTCCAAATCATGTCACACACTATGGCTTACGCTATTTCGCATCACACCCGCTTAAAAAAAAATGGCTTCTGATTATTTGATCAGAACCCGTGCTTAAACTATGGCTTATAGTTATTTCGATCAGAACCCGTGCTTAAACTATGGCTTGCGCTATTTCAGATCAGAACATCGTTCTTAACTATGGCTTGCTATTATTTCCGATAGCAACCCGCTCTTCAAAGAAGGAAAGTGTTGCGCTAAACCAATTTTCTAAAATTTCGTGCACTTATCCTAAGACAAAATGAGGAAAGTATGTCAAGGATCATTGCTCCTACACAAATGTTTTTCTGTCTAAAATTCTTCAAAAAATATTTGTTGTTTTCTAAAATGGTGGTAAATGTGTTGCTTGAAAATCAATCGATTCGGTGTGTTGAAAAATTGAAAACTCAATCAATGACTTCACGCTTTTAAATTTTTCAGAAAATGAGTCATTGATTGAGGGGGAGAATGTTTTTCAAATTTATATCATCTATCGGACTTATCTAATTATCCTAAATGCTTAACTAAAAAATGATGATTAACCTACGTTGAAGGACTAGGTGCCTAGGATATGATTGTTAGGATTAGGTGATTAAAGTTTGATAAACACATTATTCCCATACCTTTTATGAAATGATTGATAGGTTGAATTGACTTTTATTTGTCGATTGTTGTTTGGGTGCTGTCAACCACCATATATTTGTATGTGTGTTCACTAACGTATGCAGGTATATTGGTATATAAGAATGTTCCCGATCCGGATCCCACAATTGAAGATGATTGGATGCCGAAAGGAAAGGGTAACTATATCTTGAGTTGACAAAAGAAGAAACGGAGCTTAATTGGACTTCTATGAAGAGTTGGCATGGAAAAATGCAACGAAAGAGGTCTTACTTCATCAGCAGATGGTTTTCTTCATCAGCAAATGAAGAAACGGAGCTTAATTTGACCTCAGTTGGCATTAAAATGCAACGTATGAAGTCTCACCGCATCGCAGACGGTTTTCTTCCAAACCCTACAAAGAACAACATAAGCTTCTCAACCACCTAACATATCTTTGTGCGGAAATTTTATACCATTTTTAAACAATTTTCAAATAATATTGTTTTTGAAAAATTGAAAATATTGGTTTTGAAAATAAACTGGACTAAATTTTGAAAATCATCGGACTTCATTTTATCAAAACTATAAGTCACTCAATCATCGACTACGGTCATCGATTGAGGGAGAGCGATTTAAAATAAATTATTTTAAAACAATATTTCTTCATAAAAGTCCGGATTGTACAAAATAAGTGGTGATCTAAAGATTTAATGTTATGTCATGGTATGATTTTTCTTTAAGAATCAAGATCTTTCAAAATGAATTTTTTCTCTTCTTGTTTGATTGTGAAATTGTTTTATTTTACTTAAAGATCTCCTAAAACTATCATACCGACACTAACAATCTTTAATGTCCGTTATTGGTCATCATCCGTCATTTTCAAAATTAAATCTTGCCACGTATTTCCCTAAAATTTTCCAAATGATTTAATCAATCGATCCAAAATCTCAATTGGTTTGAAATTTTTGATCGGGGGAGAGATCGTGATTTAAATCTCAAATCTGTTTTAGTCCTTTAAAGGCACTCCTGCCTTCATGTGCCAAACAATTTTGAAATACATAATGCACATGATTGTGGAGGAGCATTTAACCAAAAACCAGAAGAGTATTTAAACAAAGCCACATTTTCTCCCATGTTTTCTAAATCTGATTAAATCACTTGAGATCCAAAATCTCAAAGAGTTTGATATTTTTGATCGGGGGAGAATTTGTGATTTAATTATGAAACTTGATATAAGATGATCGTTTTGATTCATGTGCAAGTTCTCTCTAAAATGTGCCAAACTATTTCGTATATCGACGCACATATTGAGGGGGAGCGAATGGTTTCTTAATGGCTTTTGTGATCGTGGTTGTGCTTCAAAAGAACTCTTTCCTCTATGTGATAAAATGATTTCAAAAATCCTATGCACATATTGAGGGGGAGAATTTACCAAAGAAAATCAAATGGCTTTTTCCATAGAAATTGTGATCAAGAATTTAGTTCAAAAGAACTCTTGCCTCCATGTGCTAAACAATTTCAAATTATATGCATACCTTGATTGATTTTTCCAAATAATTTTTCAATTGGTTTCATAAAGGAATGAACAATACCAAAAGACTGACCAATTTACTTTATGCATGGTGTTATAAGGATGGTTAGGTTAGGTATTCGTTCCCACGATCCCGCCAGAGCCGGAGGGATCTACCCAGGGACAATCCACTAGATAGTATAGAAGTCCTTAAGTATGATGAAAAAGGAGAAAATGAGAATAGGGAAGAGTGCGGATCGAGATGTAGCTAGTAATCGAATAAACCCAACAAGGTTCTAGTGATGAAGTCTCGGTAGCCAGAAGGGGTTGAAGAATGAAAAGAATTGAATGTGAAAAGGGTGAAAAGAAATAGCCCTTCAATTATTCAACCTTAGGGCGTAAACCGGTTCAATACATATACTACCGGGTTGTTACCAAGGTAACACTGGTGTTGAAGACAAGACGTCATGGACCCAAAGGACGACCGCACTAAACTTCCCAAGCTACTCAAGTTCCTCTTAAAAGGGCTTGTTTCATTCTCACGGGGAACCGACATAATCTATCGACTTTATCTTAGAGATTGTTGATATTGAAGAAGGAGACCCTCTCCCTAGTCTCCGGCATAGGAACCAAATGTGCACTATTGAGTCTAGAGCCAAGAGATCATCCACAATATCTCATTAGGACACAAAATTAATGAAGACTTGTTGTTTCACACAATGTGGAAAGTAAGTATATATATTAAGAGTCCCACGATTATCCTTGTGGTAACGCCGTAACATCCGAGTGATATGTAAAAGTATTCACAATGAAGATGGAAATCATTCTAGAGCCAACATCAAACAAGCTCTTGGTGGGTGACATGTGAGATCTTTCTAAAGATCAAGCTTGTGACAACCGGATAGAAACGATGGGGCGATTCATTCTTGAATCAACCTTGGTCCAGAAATGAATTGACGAATACTTTTGGAAAAACAGTTCGATGTGCAAATCTTCTTTTCTAGCACATCGAATGTGTATTCATATTTCAAACACAAAAGTATCTCCGATTGAAAAATACTTTTGGAAAACCGTTCGATGTGCAAATCTTCTTTCTCTAGCACATCGAATGTGTACTCTTTCAAATACAAAAGGTATTTTGATTGAAAATTGATCTTTCTCATAAAACCTTCGTTGTAGTGCAAAACTCTTTCTTCTAAGCAATACGCGATTGTTTTTCAAATCAATTTTCATCAATCGCTGAATCTCAATTACCGGTTCACTCACTCCGTGTTGTCTTCTTTGAGACGTTCCGATTTGAGAACAACTAGAACAACAAGCGAAACCCCGTCAAGGAGATTCTTCGAGTTATACCGATCACGGCAAGACTTGTAATCGATCAATGGGAACCGGGTCGTGTACCTCAATTCAACGAAAGTGATCAAAGACACTTTCGTGGGTTTTATTGCTAACTATTGTTTGCGGTACATTTGGATGGTTGCGGTGATCGTAATCGAGGAGTCAATCCAAAGCCGCATGCTCACAACATCCACACTTAATTGAAGAAATCATGACTTGTGCATATCTACGTAACCCGGCTCGATATTTTATATATATGCTTACGCTCACGCCGCAAATATCATGAACCGTAAAGCTTCCGCTACTCGATGGAAAGATGTCATGATCCCGAAAGTTTGAGCATGTCGGTCCAAAAGTCACAACTTCACATGGTGGCAACACAAGAAGGGTGATCCGAGATTAATCGTGGTCGATGATCTCAAAGAAAGCTCAAGATCATCATGATGTGGATCGATTCAAAGACCTCCACCGAAAGTACAAAACTATGCGGACTTTAAAGAATCGCTACTAATGCACAAAGATTGTGGAATTTGAAGAATTGAAGTCTCGAGCTCGAGAACTAAAGACAAAGAAAGAATGCTAGGATGCCAAATGTATTTCATGGGGTGACCTCCTTGGGAAGATTGTTAGGAATTGGAAATTCCATAGTAAAGTGTCGGTCACCCCATCTATAGTCTAGCATATGTTAGCTCGTAGACATATCGTTATTTACTTGCTTTATTAGTTAGTTAGTAGTTTAGTTTAGCGTAGTGTAACACCGTGGAGGAAGGACGGGTCTTTACCCATCAGATGCACGATCCACAGTCCGATAGGAGGACGTAGTCTTTGTAACTATAAATACCCCTTCCATCCTTGGAAGGGGTGGTGCTTCTTTCAATCTAGTCATTCATATTTGTAAACCAAGTCTCTACCAAGAAACACCCTCTCATCTCTTTCTCTCTCAAATGGCTAACATGTATTTCCATCATCCAAGACCACCCGAATCATCAAACAACATAATATTTACGATCCAACATCCGGTCGACGAGATTTTTACCGAATCCGTATCTTTGGCCTCAGATCTTTGAGTCATTATCAAGAAAATCACTTTACATTCCATTGTGGGATTTGATCCTTTAGGTTTATTGTTATTCATTCTCACTTTCTCACTAAGCTTTTCCACCATAGATTTAAGGTTTTTAGGGTTGTGTCGTGATTGAAAGGCTTCATCGTTGTTTTCCGGAATTCTTTAATCACTCATCTTGTTCCTTTTGTCTTTGGGTGAACTTTCCGTGAATTTGTTAATTGTTTCTTCAAGATTGGGCTTTCTTTCTCCATAAGGCCCACAATTGTAATTTCCATGCACATTATTTCGATTATCTCCGTAAAACGGTCGATTTTCTCCATATTTGGCTTCTTCAATTATATTTTCTTCATCAACGTGAGGACAATTCTTCGTGAGGTGTCCTACCCCACAGCTTTCACAACCCACTTGGATGGCATGGACGGTTTCTCTGACTTTCAACATGTCTCGACTTAGATTTTCAATTTTACTAGCGAATGTTGCAATTCCGTCAAAACTTCCGCTTTGGTTTCTTTTACTCTCCGTCGTGCCATTTTTGAGAATGATCACCATTTTTGAATGGCTTCAATTGCAAGAGTAGGAGTCATGTTCGGGATAGGGCCTTGATAGTACAACATCCGCCTTGCGCTTCGCTGATTCCTTTGTAGAAGATGTTGACCTTTTGCTGGTTGTTCAGATCATGTGTAGGACATTTGTAAAGGAGATCGTTGTATCTATACCAGGCCTGATACAACATTTCATCGTCTTCTTGTTTGAAATTATGGATCTCCTAAAGCTGGTTAGAAATCTTCGACGAAGGACAATACCTTTGAATGAAATGCTTCTTAAGTAGAGCCCAAGTATTAATTGCCCCG
The DNA here is from genome assembly GCA_022545495.1 of Chrysanthemum lavandulifolium. Classification (NCBI taxonomy): domain Eukaryota; kingdom Viridiplantae; phylum Streptophyta; class Magnoliopsida; order Asterales; family Asteraceae; genus Chrysanthemum; species Chrysanthemum lavandulifolium. The sequence goes on along the minus strand of CM040243.1, from coordinate 169,893,314 downwards.
ACGGAAAATCTTTCATTCCATCTTCTCGCAACCCCAGTAAGAGTCATGGGGAATACCCTTAGCATAACAAAGATCATGAGACACGCCCGGAATGTTGAAAAGGCTTGCGATGTATATGACATTTTCAACATGCTCAGATGCATCTTCGTCCCTGTTTTCAGAAAAAGGGTTAGCATGAAGCTCCCTCATAATTTGGTCTTTAATTTTGAAATGGACATCAGCTCCAATTGCCGGTCTTACGAGACCCGACCCTTGTTCTGCTCTTGTCAAAGCCAAATATTCCTCAAGAGTGAGGTCATCGATGTTAACAACTTCCATGGTACCTGAAAACTCGAATAATGATCGTGAGAATATAGAAAAGTTTAAAACAAAACGAAAATGAAAGACTTAATAGCAATCCTAATATAACTCCCAAGAATGGCGCCAAAAACTTGATGCGTGTTTCTTGACTGTGTTTTAATATTTATATAGTCTCGTTATACCTATGGTTCACCCTTATGCACTAACGGGCGGTGTCCCCTGTCGTGTGTAGTGTAGTATTCGGTAAAACCGAGGTCGTCCCAAGAGCTATGTGTGTTGGATTATTACTAAGTCTAGGTGTCACAAATTTTAATAATGATTTCGATAAGGAATTAATTAATTAACTACTAAGGCGTATAAAAGCGTATAAAAGGCAAAGGTTTAATCAATAGAGGAGAATGGTGCAAACCTAGTTATTCCTCCTAGCTAGTAATGCCTACGCTCACTTACTTCCAATTACTTGGTGGGGTCAAATTCGAAAGGACAAGATTTGGTCAATTCGCCTAACCTATCAAAGAAAGATGCCACCACTTGAGAAGTCGTGTCCCTTCATAAGTCCAATTGTTCTGGTCCCCAAGCCAAGTCATTAAGTCCGCTACATGCTAGATTTATAATAGTGAGGGCCCCAAGTTAGCAACTTAAACACTCACCCCTAATTCTTAAGTTCATCCAAATAGTAGGTGATCGGTTGGTCAAATCGCACAAGTAGAAAGGGTCGTTATTGGTCATATCTTACCCTTCCCGTCTCGCCTACTCAATTAGGTCACTTGGTCATATCTCCTAAGCAACTAGCCTCTACCGCCATTCAAAACCACCAAACAAGGGTAGCTACCAATAAACTATGCATGCATACACTTAGAAATAATTATACATAAGTAATGTAAACGCAAACAAAACAATTATGAATTATAACTAGGCTAGCACCAAGAGGTGCTTAGCAGCTCATATTAACCATACAAATCAATTCAATATTCAAAGTTACGAAATACATGAATCGAAAGTAAAGAAAAGATAAAATGCTAATGCTTATCGTAGGGAGTGATTTCTCCTCGAGACACTCAGATGCTCCTCTAGACCGCCTTTGGCTTCTTTCCACGTTATTTGGTTGTGGTGTGTGGAATGGGATGCTTTAAAATCTTTGGAAATCGTGGGTATTTATAGGCGGATCCGGGTTACTGGCGTAACTAATATAAGAGTTACCGTAATCTTCAATTTCATCGTAATTTGCACTAGATCGCTAGTTACTGGTAACCTTATAATTGGTTACGCCGTATCTTCAATATTACTTGGTTACGCCGTAGTTGATGAAATAGTTACGGCAGAGTTATCGTGCGTGAAACCTCATTTGACCTAATAAGTTACGTCGTAGTCTTTGGGGAGAGTTACCAGAACCTTCTCGATGAGTTGATTTTCCGAGTCACGCTTTAGTTACGGCAGAATGCGAGAGATGAGTTATGCCAGAACTTCTTCAAAGTCAAGATACTATGATAAATCTTTGATATTTCTCCAATTCCGCGTCTCTTTAGCTCCAATGCTCGTAATTTACCTGAAAGTGGAAAACAATGGAAAACAAGCATAAATCCATATAAATGATACAAATTACAAGCATTATCGGGGGAAATTGACACTTAATATTCAGGACTATTTGATGTTATCAGGTAGATATTCACACGTGTCCCAAAACTCAAACATATCCTAACCATCGAAATGCAAATAAAAAATTTATTGGTCACATTTTTAGAAATAAGTTAAAAGATAGCAGACGTGATTTAAAACCGAAAGATATACAAAAGCCATCTTGGCGCAGTATAAATAAATATATCTTATCAACAAGCATGGAGAGGAAAAGATTATGAGTTACAAATGATAAGGGGTTCACCGACGGATGCTTTTGAAATATTACCGTACTATTGTCACAATCTACAAAACCCACCACTATCACACGATCAAGACAAACGAAAAGGAGTTTTCGAGATGTTATTCGCTGCCATTGGTGTTTCAAGAAGTGATACTCATTTTGAAATAAATAAATGTGTTATATTATTGCAAGTTTATTATAACGTGTTTACAATTTTTTTCGATTCGCACTGCGGCAACATCTTCGCCCTCTGCTTATAGTCGACGGGGCACATTTAAAGGGTTTATACAAAGGTACAAACTTGTTAGTTGTAGGCATGGATGGAAACAACCAAATTATGCCCATTGCTTACGGTATATGCAGAGGGGAGACTAGTGATTGTTGGTCATGGTGGTTTTCGGTACTTAAAGAATGCATAGGCGATAACCAATAATTGGTTATCATATCTGATAGGCATCATGCTATTGTGTTAGCAATACGCAATGAATACCCATTGGCGTTTCATGGTATTTGTTGTCGTCATCTAATGATGAATCTTTCTTTGAAAAAACAACAAATGGGCTATATTGAAGCATATGCAAAGCGTATACACCTCAAGAATTTGATAGTCATATGCACTTTCTACATGCTATTCAGCCTGAGGCGTACAACAAGTTACTTGAAGCGGATGTGCAAAGCTGGTCCAGAGCATATTGCCCACGCACTCATTACAATTATTGTACATCTAACATCGTTGAGTCTGTTAATGCTTGTACCGTAAAATGAAGGAAGCTGCCAATCACAATGTTGACCGAGCAATATCGATCAATGGTGCAAGATTGGTATTTTAAACGACGACAAGTTGCAGGTATTTATCTTCCAAAAGTAAATTTACTTTTCAAAAGGTTTTGTTTACTACAAAGTAACTGATTCATGTCTATGTGTTCATGTAGCGAAAATGAAGTATGAAATAACATATTGGGCTGCCCATAAGGTGGATAAGAGAAAAAAATAAAAAATGCAACTTCGAGTGTATATGGGGTTTATGAAAATCGGTTCCAGGTTTATGATGGGCGATACAATCGTGAAGTGAACTTAGCGAACATGTCATGTGACTGCCGCAAATGGCAACGTTTCGGCATACCTTGTGGTCACTTTCTTGTTGTTACTAGGTTTTTGGGTCAAACTGATTGTGTGCAATTCATTCAAGATTGGTTTAAAAAACCAAAATAGCAGGCTATGTACGAAGACTCGATTAATATTGTTGGAGAGTTTCACAAATGGGAGTATCCAGGGTATATACAACCCACACTCCTCCACGAATGGAAAACCCACAAGCTGGTCAGCCAAAAAATACTGACCGTATACGATCTGAGGGTGAGGAACCACGAGTTATATATTGTCGTAGGTGCGGTGAAGCGGGCCACCTACGTGGGCAATGCAAAACCATTTATCCTTGATCCACTCAAACGGAAACAATACCCAAGAAAAAGAAATCAGTTAACGAGCAACATGAAACTCCACCTTCGTAAACACGTTATAATAACACATTTATTAAAAAAGTACAAATGATCACAGCTTCCCTACTTATGACTCATACCCAACGCAACCATTTGAACAAAACACATACCCACCGCAACCATATGATCAAATGTTTTACACAACGGACCCATATGACCAAGGTCAACCAAGTCATGAACAAAATGCTCGTCAGACCCCGTCTCAAGTTTATGAACAATACGACTCCCAACCATACGCCTCTCAACATTTAAATGATCAAAACACTCAAGCATCGAATAATAATTGGTTTAATTTATTTGGCTTGTAACCAAGTAGTACCTTTTTATGTTTTTTTCTGTAATTGTAGTTAATTTGTAACAAATATTATGTATCTTGTAATAAATTTCATTTGTAATGCTAGTATGTATTTCCACACCACCCTATTTAAAAAAGTACAAATGACGACTCATAAAAACATGATCATTTACACTGTTGATTTGATAACATAATGCCTGACAACGAAATGATTGCGCACCTTTATGGTATCAGATTTATACATATACACACACACAAATACACACACACACACACACACACACACACATATATATAGGGTAAAGTTAAAATAAAAATACAAATATCTGTAAAAAGAATAAAAATATATTTTTTTAAAAAACAAGTCTTCAAAAATTCCAAAAAAATTCCACAAGATCGGGTATGTTGGTGCATAAAACTTTTGTGAAAACATTTTTTATAATTTTGAGTTCTGACACGTTTTTTTTAAATAAATTTTGATGCGCAAAAAAAATTTGATGCACAAAATTTTCAACTTATTTTAGTTAGACGCACAATGTTATTTTGATGAAAAAAGTCAAAAGAAATTAGGTGCAAAAACCATTTTTTGATGCACAAAAAAATGATTTAATGCACAAACGTATTTTTTTATAATTTTTTCCGAAAAAAATATCCACTTTTAGAAAAAAGTTCTTTACAATGTTTTCATGCACCATCATACCCGATCTTGTGGAATTTTTTAGAATTTTGAGAATTTAAAAAAAATTTTTATCTTTTACGGATATCCGGCATTTCAAGTCAGATTCTATGCGCACATGTTCCCCCGTGTCTTTGAACGTGCTCGATTTCATTTGATGAAGCACTTCGCTCCTTTTGGAGCGAATTATGTAATCGCCTCGACCGGTTTCGAAATTGGCAATGGAGACCGCCACTCTTCCTTTTGAATTTGGGGGCTTGGTGTATACGCTTGTTGGTGATGTTTTGAATTATGCCTTCCTTGCTTCTAGACTCCAATCGGCCACCACAGATCGTATCTCTCAGCGCCCGTGTGTTGGTGATTCTGGATCTTCCTTCGATGATGCCCCGCATGTTTTAACGAAATGGAGACCGACCTCTTGGGTAGCTTTCGCGAGATCACGCCCCAAACTCATGAAGAAATTGGCAGATTCATATTTCACACGGGTCACAAAAGAGGTCAATCCACCTTCCGCTTATCTCTAGACATATAGCCCTACGGAGATCGCAAATGGAAGACCATACTTGATCGCTCGTAGTAGTCCCGATAGTTGGGTCAGGCGCACTACGAATGCTAAACCTACCGCAGTGTTTTATGCTATCGCTAGGTGTTCCCTTTCTCCACTCGGATGCCGCGTCTCTGCTTGTTCCAAGGTTTTACGGTGATATCTATGGGGATCGTCGTATCATGTTCGTGTATTATTGGTATTAAACATCGACATAACGTGGTGCGTGATACCTCGCTGATATCTCAGCACCAGCGGGGTTTCGGCTCGAAAGAAGTTGATATTGGGCTCTGGGAGGGACAAACACCCACGCCCACCGACTTGTTACTTTACCGTGAGAGGCGCTCATGTATGTGGTTGATCTTCCGGGTCATCGCCTTAACGCAAACCGCATGATCGACTTTGTGGCGGGCGTCAGGTGATTGAAGCAGACAACAAACGTGCCAAGACGAAACCAAATGTCGCCGATATTGGATATGGGTTCACCCCTTTACTTTCTCTCTCCTTTGGTGAACTCGAGAAGGAGGCGGTGACCTTCTTTGAGCGCCTTCGCAAGTTCTCCTCACTCAAGATATCGGCGGCGTGGTCTAACTATATTTTTAAGAGGATTTGTTTCTTTATTCTTGAGGGTAGCACCAGCTATTTCTATCTCTAAATAATTTCAGAATTTCTTGTTTTAACGGTTTATGTTTTATAAAAAATAAAAATAAAATAAAATAATAATAATAATAATAATAATAATAATAATAATAATAATAATAATAATAATAATAATAATAACAACAACAACAGGTACAACTAGATCTATAAAACCGAGACATTAGATAGTGTTTTCTTAATAAGGACCTTACTAGAATAGGAGCAACACGGCTTAAACATATTTATGGAGGATTTTAGAGGGTCGAAACATTTTGTTAGGAGGAAAACAAAATCTTTGTTATGTGTTGCTACAAGCTTTTCGTGACCAAATCGTCTATATGAATTACACAAACTTTAGAAGATTTCAATTATTGTACTTTTAGTTCCAAACTAGTTACCTACACTTTATTTCGTGTTATCTCAAATTAGTGGAATTTACTATATTATTTTTACTTGAATTTGTTTTATTACAAAATCTAAAAGATGTTAATTAATTAACCTATAAGTAAAAATGTTCTTAAAAAAAAAAAAAAAAAAAAAAAAAAAAAGATAAAAAAACTTCACTAGTTATGTTTTTTATCATCCGTAATATGGACAGATCTGACCTTAATGGAGAATCGGAAAGCCACCACCTCCTAAAAGCTTTAAGATTTTACTTATATTTACTTATAGAAATACAATTTCGATCCTCCCAAATTAATTGACATAAGACTCCTACTCTTCCAACAGTTCTTTCTATGTGTGTATGAAGACAATTATCTTGAGACATGAACAATGTCTTTTATTAGCAAAATGTCATCCTGACATTTGAAAAGAATTAATTGATTAGTCAAAAATAAACATTTGTTTTTCATGTCTTCGTCTAAGAAATTGGAACATTTGATTCGAAATCGATTTTCTATTATGTAAATTGATTGATTATGATTGAGGAGGATATTGGTGGGGATTCCATTAATCATACAATAATATTAAATACTGTTGTTATGTTAAACTTTAGCTTAAAATAATAGTATTCCAATTTTAGCACCGTGACATGCTAAGGCTATGCACAGAGCGGTCGGTTGAGGTGGGTTGAGGGTTCATTGAGGTGGGTTATCCTATCAAAGGAAGAAGGTTGAGGTCGGTTGAAAGCGAAGTCATGTCTAAACTCTATTGGTTTTAACAACCGACTAGGAAACACATAAAGTTCCAAATTTTGTATTGTTTGAGGATTAAAAATAAAAATAACTTGGCCACCATCGCAAGAATTCGTCGTCGCTCGTCGGAGAGAAACACGCGATGACTGACTAACCAGGCCGCTATCACAGTGTATAGCTAATGGAGACGTGGTAGTGGGGCTATTGTACAAGTTTTGATGAACGTCGTACAATTTGAGAAATTTTTAATAATTTAAGTAAGACTATGCCAAGATTAAAATCGTCGTGGTTCAAAGGTGGTAGGGACAGTCCGACAGAGATGTGGATAAACATGTTACCGGCGGCTTTGGTAATGATACTATTGGTAGGAAGATTTTTAATCAACTTGATTTTTAATCTAGAACAGCCAAAAGTTTCAAGTTCTAAATTGGATTTTGAGATGTGAATAACTGAATATGGTTTAGATAAAAAGACTTAAACATTATAAGAAATTTTGAATTTTTAAAAGGTTTTATGAAATATAGTTAAGGGTCACGTTAAAAACAAAACATATATAATTAATGGTACGTAAAATAGGGGGTTAAAAGATGTTAAATTTATATAGAGGTTTATTATTATTAAAGATACAACAGTTAATAAGTGTTTGAATATTTTAAGCATAAGTTTTATATCTATTTTAACAGATTTCCTTTTCAAAATATAAAGTAAACTCTAATAATTGGTTTGACCCAACTGTTGGGATCAATTTTTCGCGTTTGGGTATTTTGTTATGAATTTTCTCTCATTTTGCATCTTTAAATTCTTAAGTTTGATTATGTTTGTTTTAGTCTAATGATACTTTTTGTAAAATACACAGTTTGTCTATAAACTTGAACATTCTTGTGATGGAAAACTCTACTTTTCATCGTCGCGGGTCAAAACACTAAGATTTTAACGCCAAATTACCATTGGACAAGTCGATGGGTGATTTTATTTTGAATCGATGTATTTTAATTATACACATTTATATTTTGATAACACATTTATATTTTAAATTCTTCATCTTTCATCTTCGCCATCATCTCCCCAAATCATTCATCTCCCAAATCATCCGGAAACATACCCAGTAAATCAAAATCCATTGTTAAAAAACCTGTAAAGCTTCGAGCATTATAACATGATCTTATATTATATACTCTATCTAGCCTTTTAAGCATATAAAAAACAAGAAAGGAAATTTCCGCTCCAATTTGTGATAGAAATAGAATTATAAAGCGTTGACCCACAAGTCCACAACATAGATTCATAATCCACTAACACGTAAGATTGTCATCGTTTACAAGCCAAATATCACTGCATCAACATTGAAAGACCTGATGAAGGAGAAGGCCAAATCCATTGCCTTGTGCTTTACATCGCAGTTGATTAGCCAGACCGACTTTAGGAATGTCATAGTGTTCGCTCATGTTGGCAAGATATCGGTTGAATTTCAAAGCCTGCCTCGATGAGACTTATTTGACGTCTTTGCCATCTTCTCGCATGTCTATTTTCCGCTTTTGCTCCATATAGCCGATCCATATCTTTGAGTAAATATAATGGAATGTTACTATTTACTTTTGAAATCTTTGACCGCTCACCTTTCACTAATTCCTTTAAAATGACCCACATGACCCGCTCCCATTTTAGTTAATTCCTTTTGTTTGACCCGTGTGAGATCAAACACAACCCAAATCCAAACATCTTTAAGCCAAAATACAAACATCTACGCACAAGTATTTATGTTTTACCAACTCTTTTGTACTCCCTCAAATCACAATAACAAGAAGTCGCAGACTCGAGTTTCCCAATAGACTCAAATATTCCACCGCTTCTAACATAACTTTAAAAAGCTTCATGATTTGTTTCCGCATTTGATCGCCAGATGCTCTCGCACTGCAGGCTTTGGCGCTTTTTCCCACATTGTGTCTCCGCCTCTCAAAACACATAGTTTGACATCACAAAATTTTCTCATGAAAAACGAAACCCATATAATGGTCATGTCAAATAATGTAATACCAAGAAATCATAAGAAAACTAAAGCCGTAATAGACAAAATAAAATGAAAACTTACCTTTTACCGCGCTCCCGCCACTCCCAGGTCGCTAACAACCCGCATACTTTGTGCTACTCGAATCATCCAACTTTCTTATTTGAGCAAGTCCCTCGCTTTCCAAAGAGTCAAACATCGGCTTTGAGCTCCTCTTCGCTCTCGCAAATCCAGAGCCTTTGCCCGGTTTGAGTAATAGCCACATATAATTGCTTCGATTCGTAACATAAAACACCATGTCTTGCCTCGGTGAATGTCGGGAATGACCGGAAGTTTCACATCAAGCCAATCATATTTCTTCATGTATGCATATATTACTCTCCACCGGGTCTTTCAAAGGGATGTCCCAAAAAGTTGTACAACAATACGTCCTAAAATTAAAAATAATAATAATAAAAATAAGTTAATCAATAACCTTTTGTGACAAAAGTTTTTAACAGAATATAATTAAGGCACTTACGTGAAACTCAAGTCCCTTACACTCCAAAGATAGTGAGAACAAGGGCTTGTCTTCCAACGTATTCACAAATTTCGCCTTTGCATGTTCATCACGCACTAATATGACTTGTTCAAAGACCAAACCCCACAACTTCTCCACTACTTTCACCGCCACCAAAGATTGTTACAATTGCATTTTCGCTGCTACTGATTCCAAGAGAACGTGAGCTTCTCCGTAAATAAGAGTAGTTTGTGCTCTAGATTGTCAATCGAGTGAACAAAGTAACAATATAAAATGTCAATGACACTGAGCTAAATCGAGCACACCAGCATGAATTTCAGAACAGGGGTATGTTTCCAGGATGATTTGGGGAGATGATGACAAGGATGAAAGATGAAGGGCTAAAATATAAATGTGTTATCAAAGTATAAATGTGTATGGACTAAAATACCCTCGACTACAAAACAAAAGTCAGCCATTGACTTTGTCAAAGGACTAATTTGGCATTAAAAGGCCATGTTTTGGACCTGTGACGATGAAAAGGCCGAGTTTTGTCCCATCACAAGAGTTTGCAAGTTTAGGGACCAACCGTTTATTTTAGTCATACTTTTATATTTTCATTTTAGATTGAATTATGATCTATACAATCTGCCCAAATTAGGATTTAATGAAAAAGAAAAGAAAAAAAAAAACTAAAAAAATAATAATAAAAAGGATTTTCGCCACTTATTTCAAATAAAAGGAAAGAGGTGCATCTTTTTTTATGCATCTAAAACATGTTGTATTTTAGTTTTAATTTTTTTTTTAATTTTTTTTTTAATTTTTTTCCTGTTTAATTCTAACTCCTCATTGAATAGTATTTCCTCTTAAAGCTATGTAAACGCAATTTGTATCTTTTGTACTTTTATTTTACATCAAAAAGCCTATATTTAATGCCAAAATGGTAATGTCTTACATTGAGTTCCAAAAGTTTGACCTAGTAAACTAAAGTGGATTCCGACATGCTTCAGAAAGAAGGAACAAAATTGTTAATATGAAAGTCTTGCAAAAGTTCGGAATTTAACTCTCCGGGGAAAAGTTTGCTAAACAATAAAAAATAGATAACTAAAAAAAAAACTTGCGGGGAAAAGAAAAAAAATTACTGTTATCTTTTATATAATAAAACAAAGATTAAGATCATTTGAGACAAAAGATTCTTTACATAATGAAAAGATCAATCTCTACCATCCATTTTTATTTGATTTAATGGATGAGATTAATAATAACGAGACAATTCCATATTTATCAACTTAAACATGATAATGACATATTTACTAAAACGTGCTTTAAATGCATTGTACATCATGCATTCAAAAGTTGTATTTTGGGTATATATGACATTTTCATGTTTAAACGGGCAAATATGAAATTATCCCATTTAAAAACCTACTTTCATCATTTTTTTAAATATTAATATCTTTCAAACCATTAATCGTTAAACTAAATAAAATATATAATTGCGACGAAAGATTTAAATATATAGATGGGCCTTTGATTACTTTCAACAAAAGAAATTGTATTTTTAATTTTTTTAAGTTTTTCGCTTTTTACACGCATCGAATTTGCATTAAAATCATGTATGATTAAACACTAATAATTTGAATATCACATGTGATATTAGTGTTAAATCATATATGATATGTAATATCACACGTGATATTAGTGTAAAATCACATATGATATATGTTGGGAATTATATTTTGTAAAGCGATTTAAATATGTTTAAGTCTGCTCAGTGTTAAGTCCGGTAGCTTTAGCAGTTAAGTCTCGTAGACCGGACTTAAGTCTCATTGAGTTAAGTCCGCCAAGACTAAAGATGTTAAGTCCGCGTAACAAATAGTCGTGAGTTAAGTCAGTTTATGTCTAAATCAGAATAGTTTGTTAGAGTTATATTAGGAATAGATATGTACGAGTAGAGATATCTTAAGAGAAGATATCTTTACCCTTCTACAAGTTTGTTAGTCGATTAGGGTTTCCTTGGTGTATAAACGGATTCCTAAGGTGTTAGGTTAATGCATGTGTTGTAAGCATTAGCCTTTGAGCAAATTAATAGAAAATACGAAGTCAATAATTCTTGTGTTCTTCATACTTGTGTGTTAAGATTCCGCATTAACACATTAAGCTTTTGCAAAGAGTTCTTCATATAGTAAATTGGATTTATTCAAGATTACTATTTGTCATTCAAGGCTACTTGGATCCATAAACTTTTGGACCTACAAGTGGTATCAGAGCCTTGATGCGCGCAAAACCGTCAAGTTCTCTCACGCAAGCGTAAGAAAACCTAAAACAGCTCAAGCACGAAATCAATGAGGATCGAGGAGTATAGAGTCTCCCGGTTGTTATGTCCCAAATGAGCTATGCAGATGGATCAATCAACGCTCAATGATCGAGAAGTTTGAACGAAAAAGGATTATGAATTGGTTATTATAACTACAGAAATATCAAATAGATACAAAGGCTAAAATGCAAATGAGGGGAAATTAAAAAGATAAAATCCTATTAAATAAACGCTATCACTAAAATTAAAATGATGTTTTTGTTTTTATGTTTTTATAAAACTTAAATTAAAATCTACGCGACGTACAAAATAAAAAGTGAAACTAATTCAATATTAACCCTAAAAATATGAAAATGATGTTTCTACAATCCTAATGATAAAAGAAAATTTTTAGAAAAGAAAATTATTTTAAGACTAATTATCTAATTAAAAACTATTTTAACTATTAATTAATTACCTAAAATATAAGAAAATAGGAAATTAGGCTAGAAAAATAAGATTAACACTTGGAAAAGTCTAAAATATCAAAATAGACTTTTCAAAACTATTTCGTATTTTTATGACTATTTATCTATTTTCTATGAATTTTAAACTATTAAAATCTAATTAAATCACTAAAATTACCAAATGAACTATGAAAATATGGAAAATTACTTTTTACTTTTTATATTTATCTAAACCTAAGAAAATTTAAAATTATTTTTGGAACCTTTTCGAATTTTTGTATTAAATGCTATTTAAAAGTGCTAAAACTAATTAAAATTAAGAAAATAGCAAAACAATAGGAAAAATCTGAAAATTTCAGGAAACTCTAAAATAATGATAAGAAACTAGGAAAATTGGAAAACAGTGGGTTATGTGGAGAAAATGGATCTCTATGATCCGAGCTATGAATAAGCTCTTTAATAAGCTAAGTGATCCAAATAAGCAACCCACCGACATCAAGCTATGAAATACTAAATGACCAAAAGGAAACTTAAATCAACAAGCTACGACTCTTGAATAGCTCAATATCACAGATTTGATGTTTTTGATATTAAGCTTAAAAGCAGATTTGGTACCAACTTTAAGACCACAAATAAGCACTCAAACAAGCTATAAACTAAAACCAATTATTAGGACTTAAACTACACCTAGGAAGCTACTTGTAACCCAAAGACTAGACCTCAACAAGTTTATACAAGCTCGTGCAAGCTTGGCTAAATCGAGAAATCACTCGCTTAGTACTTGAGTTGGTGCAGGCAAATGGGGCCTATTTTGAGTCTCTCACAAGCTTATCCAAAAGGCAAAAGCTAAAACCAGATGTGAGGTCCTATAGACCACCTAAAGGACTACTTATATTCCAAAACCAGACCTAAATAGTTTTGATGACACCTGTGCAGATGCTGCAACATCTGCTCAAACCCAAGTTTTGACACATTTTGACTTTTTGAAATAGACACACAAGTTGACTTTGGTGAACTTAGAGATCCAATGATTTACTGATTTTGATGTTATATGAGGTAATGAGTATACTGAAAACAATGGTTAACACTTCTTAACACAAATCAAGAGATTTCACATCCAAATCCTTAATGACTTTAACAAGAAGATGATTGAAGCTCAATGTCGACTTTTGAGTTGCTAGCACAAATTTTTGACGATGTTAACTAAGGAGGGCTAAAGGAAGCTAAGACAATTGATCTTAACCACCAAGCAGATCAGAGTACGTGCTTAAAGCCTAATCCAAACACCCTTAATATAGTGAATTGCAAATTTAATGAGATAATGCATGATTAAACATGCACAAATGATCAAACTAAATTAACTTAGCCTAATTACTACTTTTAGAACAGGATTAAACAAGTTACAACTACAATTAGTGATTATGCTTGAAGCTTTGAAAGAGCTTACAATATGTCCAATGGCCACTATGGCCTGCCAACTGTGAAACAAAGGACCCTAACCTATCAAACTCAACCCACTGCTTCCATTTCAACCCATTTCAAGTTCTGAATCACCCCAGTTCATCCTTGCACCAGTTTTGCTTCCAAATTTGACTTTTATTGACCAATATCCAAAGTTGAGTGAGATGTAAATGTAAGTTAAATAAAGCTTTAACAAGCTTATCGGAGCTTGTTTAAGCTACAAAGTGAACGATAATGATTTAACAAGACTTTTGAGAATTAGAGATTCAACAGTAACACAAGATTTTGAAATTGAACTCAGAACTGAATTGATGCTTAAATTAAGTTACAATACACTTGAGCAAAGTATTTTGATTCATTCAAACTAAAAATAACAACTGAGAATCTAATTTGAGCGTAAAGAACATAAAACGACATACATTTTTGAAAAACTAAAAAACTAACTATCACTTCATGCTTCCACTTGGCCTCTTTTATGCTCCAAAGAGTTTCTCTCACTTATCTGAGCAAATCCCAACATGAACCTGAGCCATTGATTGGCTAAACTCAATCCTGGCCGTTTATGTGTTTTTGGCGCCAAATTTTGTATTTGATATCTGGGACAGGGAAAGGGGTGCAATTAATGCACTTGAGATGTTAGGTGAGGTGGGGGGGAACAATGGGTGGTGTAGGGTGGTTTTTAGGTGTGTTTGGAGGCTGGAAGTGGTAGCAGACAGGGGTGTCGGGGGGACAGGGAAGGGGCGGGTTTTTTTATTGTTTAAATAGTTGGGTTGGTCGGGTTGTGGTTTTGGACTGGGTAAAGGGATTGGGCCAGTGGATTTTATTTTGGGCTTGGGTTTATATTAATAGGTCCGGATGGTTTGTAGAAGTATTAATACAAGGGACCAAAATTGTAAAGTTCCAATTTCCAAGGACCAAACATGTAACTTATGAAAAGTGATCCAAGGGTTTGTTTTGCCAACATTTAATAGTCCAAGGTTTAGTTTTGACACTTTTGAAAATTCCCAAGGACTAGTTTTGAACATTTTGGATTTTCAGGGACTAAACTGTAATTTTCTCAAAACTTTTAGACTTTCCACCAAAGGACTAAATATGACAATTTGTGATTTTAAAAGACCTTTGGTGACTTTTCTTTTGAAATTTTGGCTCGTGGACTATTTTGACAATTTTATAAACTGGGGACTAAAGCGCAATTTTGCAAATTTGATATGTTTTTCATCCGATTTTGATATTTTTGCATTTGAAACACATAAAACACTGATTTGTGATATTTTGATCATTTTGATGTGTTTCGAGTGTTTTCGAGATGATTTTGCGCTTTATTTGACAAAAATGATGAGTATTTACACACCAAGCTCTGTCAAGGACTCTCAATTGAAGAAACAAAACACACCAAGAACACTCATCTCATCTCACTTAAAAACCCTTAAGAATGTCTCTTCATGATAACTTCTCAAATCATTATAGTGATGAAGAGGCCTCGAGCAGAAACCAAGCATCGAAGGTGATCTAAGAAACAACAATGTAAACAAAGAACAAGAACAACTTCCTGCAACAACAACTATCTCCAACCTCAAACTTCCTATTTTGAAAAAGGAAGAGTACGACATCTGGGCCATGGAGATGGAACATTATCTGGAATATGTAGAATATGAGGTCTGGAAAGTAATCCAGAATGGGAATTCAAAGAAGAGAATTTCCAAAGGTAAAGATGGCATAGTCAGGATCCTTCCACCAGCCACGGCTGCAGAGATACTTGCTGAGGAGAAAGAAAGAAAGGCAAGAACTCTCCTAAAGATGGCCATACCAAAGGAAATCTCAAGGTCAAACGAAACATTCCAAGAAAGAAAAGACTGAGTCAAAGAAGGAGTGGAGGCTTATATGGAGGACAAGGTAGATGAGCCTCCATCTGAAGAGTTCACTATGGGTACTATCCCTGAGGGTCCAATGGCTGCAAAGATTGCTAATATGAAGATAATCAAGACTGACAACATGGCATCTTATCAGGTGATAAGGGAAGACAATACCAGTAATGTATATGTGAATTTTTCAGGTTTGCTGAGTGATATGTCTAGGGACGACTCGAAGTGTCTGTATACACTAATGGTGGAAAAAAAATGGTGAGAAGAGGCTCGAGGAAGAATATGAGAGTCCTCTCGGAGATTTGAAAACCATGTTTGAAGCACCGATGCAAATGATGAAATCGAAGTCGGCTTGTCAAGAACAAGTGATAAGATGGAGATATTGCCATACTTGTCAAGTGCATTGTCCGGTATTAGAAACCGCAAATATTTATATGCTAATGTATGGAGTATCCACTTCCAAACAGTGGTTTGAAGGATTATGCTTGAAAAGAAGTCGTTTGGTGAAAGAAAGGATGATGCATGTTATTAGCTTTTGAGGTTAGTTGAATCAAAAGCTCAACAACAATAATTTTAAGTGTTTGGAAGAATTTTCTAAATGTTTTTGGGTAGGTTTTAAAAGTTGATAAATAAAACGGATTTTGAGGGGAGGCACTTGGTGAAAGTACTTTGTACTGTCACAATAAATGGTAATTAGGTCACCATGTCTAATCCACATAAAAACTGACTAATCCATAAGCAAACGGCTCTGGTAAAGATATCTCAAATCCTTCATGGCTGACAATTTGCCAAAAATTGTATGGTGTTCAACTCACACAGAGTTGGATAGCCCTCAAGATCATGGCTTGTGGTAAAGGTTGTGGAAAACCATGACTAGTCCAAAAGGGTACAACTTTTGGTAAAACCAATCAAATCATGATAGTCGTTGATTTGCTAAAATCGATGGTTATCAATGTACCATGGTCTTATACACCAAAACATTGGCTACTCCAATAGTGATGGCTAATTGGTAAAGAGACATCAAATCCATTAAATTTTCTATGATTCACCTCTCACAGAAGTTTACACATCTGGAAGTGATAAGAATAGTATGAAACTTTCATGTTTTGATGTACAGATAGTCACAGTTGCTGAAAAGACCATGGAGTGCTAAATGTTTGCTGATATGATGCTGCACAGACCACATAATGAAGACAATCTTAAGGATCCAGCTTAAAGATGGAGGATTGTTGGGAATTATATTTTGTAAAACAAATTTAAGTATGTTTAAGTCTGTTCAGTGTTAAGTCTGGTAGACCAGAATTAAGTCTGTTGGTAGTTAAGTCTGCCAGTACTAAAGATGTTAAGTCTGCAGAACAAATAGTCGTGAGTTAAGTCTGTTTATGTCTAAAGCAGAATAGTTTGTTAGAGTTACATTAAGAATAGATATGTACGAGTAGAGATATCTTAGGGGAAGATATTTTTATCATTCTACAAGTTTGTTAGTCGATTAGGGTTTCCTTGGTGTATAAAAGGATTCCTAAGGTGTTAGGTTAATGCATGTGTTGTAAGCATTAGCCTTTAAGCAAATTAATAGAAAATAATGGGTTAGTAATTTTGTGTTCTTCATACTTGTGTGTTAAGATTCGCATTAACACATTAAACTTTGCAAAGAGTTATTCGTATAGTAAATTGGATTTATTCAAGTTTACTATTAGTCATTCAAGGCTACTTGGATCCATAAACTTTAGACCTACAATATACATATCATATCATATGTGATATTACATATCATATATGATTTAACATTAATATCAAATGTGATATTCAATTTAGTATTTAATCATATATGATTTTTTCATGCAAATTTCGAGAACGAAAAAAAAAAGAAACGAAAAACGTGAAAAAACGATTTTTTTTTTTTTTTGAAAGTATATCAAAGTGCCCGTCTATAGAAAGATAATTAAATGCTCGTCGCGATGGTGTAAATATTTTCGCTTAACGATTTTTAAGAGATATTTAAATTATAAAAAACTAGCAGGGTACCAGCGCGTTGCGGCAGCTGGTTCCCTGAAATAAATTTTTTCGGTAAATCATTTATTTTAGTTTATTATTCTCTTTTTGACAATAAATTTATTGATATCAAGAGTTTCATGTGACGTATTTTAACTCCTTAACTAAGGAACTTATTTCGTCCTTTTGGGTCTTTTTAAAGCGATTCGTATAACATGAGCCCGTTTGCTACGTGTCCGCTTAGCCCATGCACGCCCGCCTGCGTGCTGCTAGGGCTCAAGCCCGTTGGCTCGTGCTGTTTGGCCGTGCCCGTTCGCTCGGCTCGAGCCCATTTGGCCCGCGTCTGCTTCGGGTTTAGATATTGGTATAATGTGCTTTATTATTTGTATTGGTGACATTTAATGCGTGAATTGTGTTTAAGTTGGTTGTACAATATGCTTGATCATTTGTATTTTTATGTAAGGGTGTTTTAATAATTGCAATAATTGTATGTATTGAACAGTTAATTAATTGACTATATTAAATATCTTGACTACATTAATAACATTAAAGTGGTGTTTTGTCTTTTTAATATGTGCATTAAAGTGGTGTACATTTGCTTCATGTCTTGTAAGTCTGAAAATTAAGAGTGAGAATGTGCATTAAAGTGGTGTACATTATGCTTCTTATCTTGTATGTCTTAAAATTAAGAGTGAGGTGCCTTCGTGCATTATATGTAGTATAGTTATGTGAAATAATAAAATGCTTTTAATTTAAGCCATTGATAAAAAAATTTAGATGGATGGTGGAGATGAGTCCCTTGGTATATGAGAAAAGTTTGATATGTAAAATAACACTCCTCTAAAACAAAACCTCTAGTGAGAATTTTTTCATTTCAAAAAAATCAATTCATACCTTATTTGGTAATATTTTGTAAAATTATTAATATTTTTATAAAATATGAAAAATAATATTTCTTGATTTAGTAAAAGAAACAAAAAATTCATTTTTATATTTAGATGAAGAAAAAAAAGACTAAGAATACACATAACAAAAGCTATATATTTCTTGATTTGGTAAATGAAACAAAAATTTGTTTTTATATTTAGATGAAGAAAAAAAAGACTAAGAATACACATATACTTGTGGGCACATTATTAATACTTTTGGACCAAATTGATAAATAAATAGAAACACAGAGTACCCTCAATTCCTCTGCACACAAAGAAACCTACAACAAATAAACAAAAAGAAACATACAAACTCAACAATTTATCAAATCCAAAAACCCTAAGTCGATTATAGGGTTTTTATCGATTAATGTGTTCTTCAAACCATGGATTCAATTTATGTTCTTATTAAAATCGCACAATCTCAGCTCTTTAATTAATCAACGGTATGTCCTCTTTTGTTTGCTTCTTGAACCCAACTTTTTGTTAGTAAGTTTCATTGGATTAGCTGAGATATCAGTTTCTTTTGTGATATGATAATAATTTAAATTCGCATAATTTGTAGGTATCATGCCCTCTCTTGACTGTTGTTTTCATTATTGTTTTTAGTTTGTACAACTTTTGAGAAAATCTGTATCATAACATGGGAGTATTTTCAATGACGGTGATGAGTAGATAAAGCTAGCATGAGTTATCTATCATGAACCTTATTTTTTTCTTAAACTTTCAGTTCGAAAAGTTGGGGTTTAATTTGATTCTGATTTTACGTTTTTTATTCTTATTGAAACTTGATTTATGGTATGAGATTTAGTCCAAAGATTCTCAAAATGCCTAATAGAGTTATTGTTAATCAACAATAAAGTTGTAAGATATGCTAAACAAGGTCAATTTGAGGAATTTAGTGTAACATACATTAATTACATTATATTTGTATTGGATTGACCTTGCGAGTAGGGCTTAGCGCATTGTAAGTTACTAAGGTTCTTATATGTATCTTATTAGGCAAGTCTAAGACTTTAAGCTTATGGTATTGTAACATTTATCCACGTCAAGTGTATTGTAAGTTACTAGCCTGGAATTATGTTTCCAGAAGAAAAATTATTGTTTTCGGTGCTAAGGTATTCATATATTTCTAGATGCATGAACACATTAGCATTTGGTGCTTGTCAGAGGTGTTATGGTTCTTATGTGTATCCATGAAAAAGTTAAGACGGATAACTAGAGAAATTGTTATATGCAACATCCATGCGTGTATACAAAGGTGACTCATAATAAAGGATTAGGCTATTAGTAGATTTTAGTGGGATAAAAAATCGAAAATATGTTCTCAGGAACACATTCACAACCTTGGACATGTAAGTTTAGTAAACCTTATTAAGCTAAAGATCAATGTATATTATACTCAACAAAATTTACTACGTAAGATATATGTCAGGCATGGAGACTTTATAAAGACAAACAAAGTCTTGACCTGTCTGGTTCCCTATTAGATGACTCATAGGTCATCTCTAGAGGTACTTCGGTCAATAACCATTAGTCATTAATGTAAAACACGCAGAAGATAGGCCAACTATGTCATCCGTAGAATGTTTCCATATGGAGAGGACTTTCCTAGAAATTAGTCATGTTTCATATTATGGGTTGATATTATTTATTTCTACATATTGATCTTGGGGTGGGCATTCTGGTCGGTTAGCGTTGACACATTTTTAATGGAAATTGTAAAACCCTAAAATCTAAAACGCGTAAAAAGACTAATTTGCCCTCTAAATGTAAAACTTATAAAATACGTAAATGCTCATTAAATGTAAATGTGACCTAACTTATAAAATGTTGTCAAACCAAGTATGCGAGAATGATTTACGTGTAAGTTTTAGATTTTATTTTCATCACACGTCTTCCTTTAGTTTTTCATGAAACAAGATACATTGAAGTTTAACTAGGAGCCCATTTAACTTATAAATAAAATTTGGACTTGGGCTTGGCCCTTGTTTTTCTTTGGCTCGTCAAGATCAAGACCCACACAAGCCCTCCCTATTTTTTTTCTCCTGTACGTTTCATATCATGACTTCACAACTCAAAACCCTAGCCTCCCTAGCACCAAAAGTGACGGCATCCAATATTTTTCCCATTCCAATTCGAATTCAAGACAAAAATGGTGTTCCAAGGAGGCTTGTGATCGTATGTGATTGATTCAAAGGTGTGGTGATCGTGTATGGTTCGAAAAGAAAGCTAGGTCGTGGGTTTAGTACTTATTTCGTGGGTTTTGAAAGCCATGGAAGGCTTGTCGTGACTCTTGGTGATTTTGGTACTCGTCTTGCTCTTCGTACACGCTTCTAGGGTAATGTGTCCTCACCTCGTATCGTTTTTATTCTTGTTTTTCTTGTTTTGGTCGTGGGTATGATGTCCCTTTTAGGTCTTGTATCACAAAAATTGATCACATAAAATAATAGATTATGTTGTCACATTTAAATGATAAAATGGTTACATAAAATCATGATTCTAAACGCATACGATACGAATGATTTGTGGCTTGGTAAATGGTGTATATAATTATTGTAAGACTGAAATATGGAAGGGTAAACTTGATATGATGATATTAAATCAGGTTGTGTGGCTTACATGAGTCTTGGGTGCGTTTGGGGTAGGTTAAACATGTGCTTATATTGGTGTCCATAGACCTTAAAACTGGACAGCATCATATGTCGAATTTGTGTGTGTCATATATCGAATTTTATAAGTGCAATAATCTGGGTTTTTGATGGAAAAGTTTATTTTATGTCTTAGCTAAGTTTTCCAAGTGGTTTGGTCGAATTTGGAGTTGTCTAAGTCGTATTTTTGAATTTTACAAGTTCAAGTGTCAAAGCTGAGAAAACGGGTCTGAAATTTGGTTGGATTGTTTGATTTTTCATTTGCAAACCATAAGGAATTGGGAGCTCTCCTTTTACAGGAGTAACATTTAGGATATAAATGAATTTATGGGAGTTTTGGGAATTTTTCCAAGGTGTCTAAACAGGTCCAATAAGTGTAAACTTTTAAGGTGTATTTTCGATTACTGGACAGGTGTCTGGACTTGTGATTTTCCATAGGCCATTTGGCAAAAGATAGAACCCACCAATTTTTGGAGACCCTTTTAAATCATATGGGAACCCCTGGGATTTTACTTGATTTCATTTGAGCTAAGTAAGTATTTTATAAAAATCGCTAAAGTCTGGTCCAAATATGAGTTTAAGAAAATGAAAGATAGAAAAGGATATCATTAAGTAAAACACTTACACATGCATAAGAAGCTTATAAAATGAGTATATAAGTAATATATGATATCAATTGTAGATACGTTGAAGGAGATACGACGTTGCTTCCCGTGTAACTTTCTTGTTTGCTTTGATTTCGTTGCTAAGGTACGATATTCTATCCCTTTTCGGTAGGGGTTTCGTGATTCGTTACATCTTCGATATTGGTTTTGAACTGTTATCCTTTGCTCTGAGCCTTCTTACTAAGGCTTCCCTATAACTCTGCTATGCTTCCTTTGATTGAATCTCCTATGTGAACTGTTTAATGTGAACCACTGATATGAACCTTCTGACTATGAACCTTTGATATGCACCTTTGATTATGAACCTATGATATGAATTTCGATATGAAACTTTGATATGAATTTGATATGAACTTCGATATGAAACTCTGATATGAATTTTGATATGAACCCTTATGATATGATATGTATATGTTTTGACCCTTCAGTTTGATACCCGAGCCAAAAATTTGTTTCCTAGTCAGGAAGGTAACCTGACCGTGTCATTGATGCACCAATGGCATGACTCCAGTGTGCACGAGTGATGTTGTACACCGTCCCCATTTTGATTTGATTATGAGCTCACTATATGTATATGATTTGGCCATTATTTGTTTTGGGGCGTATGGATGCATCCTAGATTTGATTTGTTTCGAGGATTTAACTGATTGGAGCTTTGTTTGGTGAATGATGTCGGTGCAATCCGCTGCCTTCAAAATTTTGGGAGTTAGCTACTCCATTTGTTACCGAGGTCTCCTCCTATTATGTATGGTATTCGAGGTCACCCTCCGAATACAATGGCTACTTATGATATGATTTGATTTGTTTTGTTGGCTCGTGGTAGATTGATAACCCTTACACTTTTGATATACCTATATTGTACCTTCTACATTCCCCAATGCACCATATTCTCATGTGCCTTATATGACTCACTCTACTACCAAGATTTATACATTCCATTGCTTTGATCATCACACTCATTTCGTTACTTCGATTATCGCTCCATTCACGCATCGGGTTGTTATATGTTATTGGATCCGATTATGATATTCATGTTTATATGACTACCGATTACTCGTATGATATGGATGTATGCGATATAAGATTACCGTTGTCATCCGGTGATATGCTATCTTCTTGTTATGTGATCCTTTGATGTGTCTCGTAACCGTGCTTGTGTGAAATCGATTGTTGATCTGTTTATCTTTTGTACCTCGTTCGATTAATCTCGTGGACTATGACTATCCGTGGTGTCCTTATCTCGCTTGTTGTTGACCCGCCATGTTCGTGATTGCTTATGCTACCGCTTGATTGGTGGATGGTTCAACTTATGACGTCTAGCTTGTTAACTTGTTTAATTGCCCTGCTATGTATTTAATTCATTTAATTATAGTGTTCATACTGTATTCCTACTTGTTACTTGTGACTGCCATGTTTGATTACCGTTATGATACTGATTATGTCTTCAACTAAGGGTTTTGGACCTGTGTGAATTGCCATGCTCGCTTATTATTAATTGCTTCCGCTTTCCTGTAGATATCTGTTTGGCTTGCATGTATTTTGATTTCCTGAATTGATTGTATGACTTATACGTTGTGTGGATGCTATGCCTGCTATGTTTGCTTATGTTTCAATTCTTGTATGTCTGATTTGTATGTGTTTGTTTATATGTCATCGATGCTTTGTTTCGCTTCGCTCTCCTTGTTATCTGTTCGTTTTGGATATCTGTATAATTGTGTTCTGCAGGATCTTCTTTGACTCATTACTCTCATTTCGCTACGACTTGTTATCCATTCCTTTGTTTCATTTGCATTTCAGATTTTATTTAGCTTTTGCTTTGTTATATCTGTTCACTGGGCTTTTTAAGCTCAGCCGCATTTCTTTTCCTGCGGCAGGTTTTAGGTTTGAAGATGGGCTTTGATTGGGCTGAGAGTTGGATTATCTGAGTGGATTAACCCTAGTTACCTTACTTTTTGGACTTGTTTTGGCGGGCTTTTGTGTTGAGATTCATTTTATTTTTAACATTTGGATTTTGTAATTTCCCTTGTAAATCTTTGGTTATTATGACTTGGTACATTATTATTTAAAGACTTCCGCTTGAAAATTTTACTTGTATGTTCGATATGACACCGTATCGTGACACTTCTACCCTTGTCGGGTTGGGGTGTTACAATTATGGTATCGAGATAAGGTTTCGCCTTGTTGACCTTAGGATTGACCCGCGAGGACTTGGGTAGACACTAGGCTTCCGTCTGTTATGATATATTCCGATTCTTTTGGATTGTCGTTCGATTTGATTTCGATAATCTTTGTCTTCACCGCTTTGGTCTTCTTCTTTCACAATTGATTTTATTATTTTGTCTTCGCATCCATTTGTCGATCGTTAGATGGAGACTACCCAGCGGAGCCGAAGATGATGGTGCCGAACCCGTGTTGTTTCAACAATCTCGAAATGGAGAGGTTCGTGAAGAAGCCGCACCCAACCGCCTTCTTTGGAGTCATCGGGATCTTCTTGGAGGAAGGCGGACGGATCAACCAATGATGCAAGACGGAGACAAGATTCAATCGGTGGTTGCGAGATTCATCTACTTCATATGATTGAGCGACACATGTTACTCCGATTTGTTGTCATGCAATTGTGGCGATTTGATATTTTGCTATGTGATTTTGATCGGCATTGCTCTTCTTTGATTTGTTTAGAACTTCGGTTTGAATCGTGAAGCGTTATCTTTTGGCATTTTGGTAATATCTCGCTTTTCCTTTGAATCTTCAAGAATGAGTCCCGAGGAACCGTTTCACGCAAGTTGGTGGCCTTCTCTCCTTTGTGGTATGGTAAGTTGTTTGATGTAGTATATGTTGTATGTATGTGATCCGCCTGCTTTGGTATGTTACTTGTTATCTCAGATGTGATATGTTTTGTGTGATTTTGGCTATGTGGTTTGTCATGACCGGGACGAAATATGGTGACAATAAGGGCTTGTTATGTGATGTAAGTATTATGACGCTTTGATCAACGTGATAATACCGAGATCATATAATTTGAACTTATTGGAATCATACGACGCTTTGGGAAATGCACAGGGTTGGTACGTGAATGGACTAAGACTTATAACCGTTATTTGTCACTCCTCATGTTCGATGGGAATTTCACCTCTTTGTGAGATTCTCACCTATATCATTACGTGTAAGATTTGTACGCTTTGAAACCCGATACGATTATGATCTGTATGAAACTATGGATTGCTACGTGCGCCTTAAATTGACGTCTCTGTGTACCTTTACGACTTCAATTTTCGAGGACGAAAATTTTCTTTTAGAGGGGAAGAGTTGTAAAACCCTAAAATCTAAAACGCGTAAAAAGACTAATTTGCCCTCTAAATGTAAAACTTATAAAATACGTAAATGCTCATTAAATGTAAATGTGACCTAACTTATAAAATGTTGTCAAACCAAGTATGCGAGAATGATTTACGTGTAAGTTTTAGATTTTATTTTCATCACACGTCTTCCTTTAGTTTTTCATGAAACAAGATACATTGAAGTTTAACTAGGAGCCCATTTAACTTATAAATAAAATTTGGACTTGGGCTTGGCCCTTGTTTTCTTTGGCTCGTCAAGATCAAGACCCGCACAAGCCCTCCTATTTTTTTTTCTCCCAGACGTTTATATCATGACTTCACAACTCAAAACCCTAGCCTCCCTAGCACCAAAAGTGATGACATCCAATATTTTTCCCATTCCAATTCGAATTCATGACAAAAATGGTGTTCCAAGGAGGCTTGTGATCGTATGTGATTGATTCAAAGGTGTGGTGATCGTGTATGGTTCGAAAAGAAAGCTAGGTCGTGGGTTTAGTACTTATTTCGTGGGTTTTGAAAGCCATGGAAGGCTTGTCGTGACTCTTGGTGATTTTGGTACTCGTCTTGCTCTTCGTACACGCTTCTAGGGTAAGGTGTCCTCACCTCGTATCGTTTTTATTCGTGTTTTCTTGTTTTGGTCGTGGGTATGATGTCCCTTTTAGGTTTTGTATCACAAAAATTGATCACATAAAATAATAGATTATGTTGTCACATTTAAATGATAAAATGGTTACATAAAATCATGATTCTAAACGCATACGATACGAATGATTTGTGGCTTGGTAAATGGTGTATATAATTATTGTAAGACTGAAATATGGAAGGGTAAACTTGATATGATGATATTATATCAGGTTGTGTGGCTTACATGAGTCTTGGGTGCGTTTGGGTAGGTTAAACATGTGCTTATATTGGTGTCCATAGACCTTAAAACTGGACAGCATCATATGTCAATTTGTGTGTGTCATATATCGAATTTCATAAGTGCAATAATCTGGGTTTTGATGGAAAAGTTTATTTTATGTCTTAGCTAAGTTTTCCAAGTGGTTTGGTCGAATTTGGAGTTGTCTAAGTCGTATTTTTGAATTTTACAAGTTCAAGTGTCAAAGCTGAGAAAACGGGTCTGAAATTTGGTTGGATTGTTTGATTTTCATTTGCAAACCATAAGGAATTGGGAGCTCTCCTTTACAGGAGTAACATTTAGGATATAAATGAATTTCTGGGAGTTTTGGGAATTTTCCAAGGTGTCTAAACAGGTCCAATAAGTGTAAATTTTGAAGGTGTATTTTCGATTGCTTTCGGGACAGGTCTGGACTTGTGATTTTCCATAGGCCATTTGGCATAGAGATAGAACCCACCAATTTTTGGAGACCCTTTTAAATCATATGGGAACCCCTGGGATTTTACTTGATTTCATTTGAGCTAAGTAAGTATTTTATAAAAATCGCTAAAGTCTGGTCCAAATATGAGTTTAAGAAAATGAAAGATAGAAAAAGGATATCATTAAGTAAAACACTTACACATGCATAAAGCTTATAAAATGAGTATATAAGTAATATATGATATCAATTCGTAGATACGTTGAAGGAGATACGACGTTGCTTCGGTGTAACTTTCTTGTTTGCTTTGATTTCGTTGCTAAGGTACGGATATTCTATCCCTTTTCGGTAGGGGTTTCGTGATTCGTTACATCTTTCGATATTGGTTTTGAACTGTATCCTTGCTCGAGCCTTCTTACTAAGGCTTCCTATAACTCTGCTATGCTTCCTTTGATTGAATCTCCTATGTGAACTGCTTAATGAACCACCGATATGAACCTTCCGACTATGAACCTTTGATATACACTTTGATTATGAACCTATGATATGAATTTCGATATGAAACTTTGATATGAATTTGATATGAACTTGATATGAAACTCGATATGAATTTTGATATGAACCCTTATGATATGATATGTATATGTTTTGACCCTTCGTTTGATACCGAGCCAAAAATTTGTTTCTAGTCGGTAACGACCGTGTCATTGATGCACCAATGGCATGACTCAGGTGTGCACAGTGATGTTGTACATCGTCCCCATTTTGATTTGATTATGAGCTCACTATATGTATATGATTTGGCCATTATTTGTTTTGGGGGCGATGGATGCATCCTAGATTTGATTTGTTTCGAGGATTTAATCTGATTGGAGCTTTGTTTGGTGAATGATGTCGGGTGCAATCCGCGTCTTCAAAATTTTGGGAGTTAGCTACTCCATTTGTTACCGAGGTCTCCTCCTATTATGTATGGTATTCGAGGTCACCCTCCGAATACAATGGCTACTTATGATATGATTTGATTTGTTTTGTTGGCTCGTGGTAGATTTACGATAACCCTTACACTTTTGATATACCTATATTGTACCTTCTACATTCCCAATGCACCATATTCTCGTGTGCCCTTATATGACTCACTCTACTACCAAGATTTATACATTCCATTGCTTTGATCATCACACTCTCATTTCGTTACTTCGATTATCGTTCCATTCACGTCTTCGGGTTGTTATATGTTATTGGATCCGATTATGATATTCATGTTTATATGACTACGATTACTCGTATGATATGGATGTATGCGATATAAGATTACTGTTGTCATCCGGTGATATGCTATCTTCTTGTTATGTGATCCTTTGATGTGTCTCGTAACCGTGCTTGTGTGAAATCGATTGTTGATCTGTTTATCTTTTGTACCTCGTTCGATTAATCTCGTGGACTATGACTATCCGTGGTGTCCTTATCTCGCTTGTTGTTGACCCGCCATGTTCGCATTTACATTTATGCTCTTGTTTGATTGGTGGATGGTTCAACTTATGACGTCTAGCTTGTTAACTTGTTTAATTGCCGCTATGTATTTAATTCATTTAATTATAGTGTTCATACTGTATTCCTACTTGTTACTTGTGACCGCCATGTTTGATTACCGTTATGATCTGATTATGTCTTCAACTAAGGGTTTTGGACACGTGTGAATTGCCATGCTCGCTTATTATTAATTGCTTCCGCTTTCAGAGATATCTGTTTGGCTTGCATGTATTTTGATTTCTGAATTGATTGTATGACTTATCGTTGTGTGGATGCTATGCCTGCTATGTTTGCTTATGTTTCAATTCTTGTATGTCTCGATTTGTATGTGTTTGTTTATATGTCATCGATGCTTTGTTTAACGCCGCTCTCCTTGTTATCTGCTCGTTTGGATATCTGTATAATTGTGTTCTGCAGGATCTTCTTTGACTCATTACTCTCATTTCGCTACGACTTGTTATCCATTCCTTTGTTTCATTTGCATTTGATTTTATTTAGCTTTGCTTTGTTAAATCTGCTCACTTGGCTTTTTAAGCTCACCAAGATTTCTTTTCTGCGGCGGGTTTTAGGTTTGAAGATGGGCTTTGATCAATGAGAGTTGGATTATCTCGGTGGATTAACCCTAGTTACCTTACTTTTTGGACTTGTTTTGGCGGGCTTTTGTGTTGAGATTCATTTTATTTTTAACATTTGGATTTTGTAATTTCCCTTGTAAATCTTTGGTTATTATGACTTGGTACATTATTATTTAAAGACTTCCGCTTGAAAATTTTACTTGTATGTTACGATATGACACCGTGATCAGACACTTCTACCCTTGTCGGGTTGGGGTGTTACAATTATGGTATCGTAGATAAGGTTTCGTCTTGTTGACCTTAGGATTGACCTGTGAGGACTTGGGTAGACACTAGGCTTCCGTCTGTTATGATATATTCCGATTCTTTTTGGATTGTCGTTCAGATTTGATTTCGATAATCTTTTGTCTTCACTGTTTTGGTCTTCTTCTCTTGCAATTGATTTTATTATTTTGTCTTCGCACATCCATTTGTCGATCGTTAGATGGAGACTACCCGCGAGCCGAAGATGATGGTGCCGAACTCGTGTTGCCGCAACAATCTACGAAATGAGAGGTTCGTGAAGCGAAGCCGCACCCAACCGCCGTCTTCTTTGAGTCATCGAGATCTTCTTTGGAGGAAGTCGGACGGATCAACCAATGATGCAAGACGGAGACAAGATTCAACGGTGGTTATGGAGATTCATCTACTTCATATGATTGAGCGCGACCGTGTTACTCCGATTTGTTGTCATGCAATTGTGGCGATTTGATATTTTGCTATGTGATTTTGATCGGCATTGCTCTTCTTTGATTTGTTTAGAACTCGGTTTGAATCGTGAAGCGTTATCTTTTGGCATTTTGGTAATATCTCAGCTTTTCCTTTGAATCTTCTTTGATTTGTTTAGAACTCGGTACAACGGAAGACTTAAACAAGCTTTCGGGGCGGTACTTGATTGGTACATCACACAAGTATAGGAAAACAAGATAATCATAAATAGTTCTCAACCACTCCCATAATTAATTATCTGATTACAATTATCCCAAAATAGTCAAATATAAGGCCCAAAAGAGATTATAAAATAGGTCCCCATAATATTATCAGAGTTTAATTATGATCCTTCAACCATGCCTCTATGTCAAGCCTCCATAGAACAAGCACTCCAAACATCAACTTAAATACCTGTGAAAACATGCTAAAAGGTCAGCTAACGTTGGTGAGTTTATAGGTTTAAATATAATTCAATAGTGGACTTGAAAGAGTTTATTTTCTATGCGAGACTAAGATAGATATAAATTGTTTTTGGAAGCGACTAGATCTCGTATCATTGTTCAAATTCTTGTTCTTTAGATACGCCTTTTGAAAAGCAACTACAAAACTTTGTTCGCGTTTTGTTTCAAAATTTGCAAGTTGTGTTTATAGAATTCAAGATCCGCAGTCAATAATGCACCTTTTTCTTTTAGATGTATATTTATTTCATTGCATTTTTCAAGTTAAGATTGGGTGGTCATAAGTAAGGTGATAAGCTCTGGATTTGGATCAGAATAAGTTTCAATTTATTCAACGTTATCATCAACACATTCATCATTGGGATCATCAAATGTAACCACAGGGTTAACTTGATCATCGTCTTGATAAGATGTTGATGGTTCATTTTAAACACTTTGCTCCTTGTCGGATGCAGATGCAAGTGGAGATATTAGATCATGTATGAGACACATATTAGGATCCGGTACTTGACACAAGCCATCAGTGTCATAGACTAGGCCTATATCACTCATGTGGAGTTCCTGCATGTTTGCCAATAACATAACAGCTGCATTAGCTTGCAAGTCCTACATATCATCATCAAATTCTGCATTAGCCATCAAGCTTTATTCCTTATCTGTAAGAGTTCCACCAGCTTCATCTTTAAGAGCTAATATTAATGCCTGCTTGTGATATGCACTTCCTCTGGTTCTTGGTTTTGGACATGCATTAGCTAGATGACCCTTTTCATTGTAGTTGTAGCATTGAATGACCATGTTCCCATTCTCAGAATTCCCATTATCAACAATTGAACCCTTTCTTCGAGGAGCGACCATATTGTTCCTACTGAAGCATTATACCCTTTCCACCACTTGATGCGTGGGTTCTGGTCGAAAACCTCCTTTTCTACGAAAACCTCAGCAAAGAACCTAATCGTTGTAGTGTAGTATAGGGTAAGCCTCGGGATTGATTTCGTTCTCTAGGGAATAGGAATGCTAGAAAGAGATATATGACGAGAAGGTGGGGTTGAGGAAGATTATTTTTAGTCGTTTTTATGTTTTTTAGAAAGCAAGGGTAAAAATCTCGAGGTATATGATTGGGGGGTGGTACTTCTACCGATTTCACTACTTTAACTACTTATCTAATTAACTAGTGGATAGATTATACTAATTGTAGATGTGCTCGTATGATGATTAAAGATGTGTTCACTTAGATGCTATTACTCCATAGTTATCTCTTATTGGTTGCTTGAGTTGTCACTTCCTTTATCTTAATTGGTGCGTTGTATTCTGTTTGGTCGTAGGGTGGTACCTAATTCCCTAGTTCTATGAATTGCAACTCTCCTCTAGAATACCCGGGATCGGAAAGTGCAATGGCATCTCCCCCGAATACACTACTATCCTAAAGCTACAATTCACGCAACAAACACAACGAATGGCCTAATGTGCACTCAAAGGATTTTTTGCTATTTAGGACGTTCAAGCTCGCAACAATGAAAGAAAAAGCGCTTTTACTTAATCTAGCATCTACCAATTAAGACAAGAGACAACCTAACAATAATTAATAACTAGGTTTCATAGATATAAGCAAACACAAGAATAATTTAGCTAGACATGTTAAACAAGCAAGCATACATATACAATTGAACATGGGTAGACATAATGATAAATTGGATAAACAAACTTATCATGTGATGTAAAATAGGGTATGGGACCCTAAAATCATCCAAGTCGGACTATTAATCGAGTTAGGGTTTGCTCTCCAAACCTCTTAAAATACGTAAAATCGAATTCTATATATCGATTTACAATCGCTGAGCGCCACTTTTTGCTAGTGATGCTGCCAGTCGTCATGTAATTAGAGTTTCATTTGGGCCAAGTCATCATTGGGACTGGTCCGCTGATATGTGTGACGCCTTGTCTTCATGCGGGACGTCGTCTGAATCTTGGATATTGGGCGTATGGTGTAAAATTTGTGAGTGACGCCTTCCAGAATTTAGGCGTGACCGCCGAGCTTTAGGACCGTAAATTCACCGGTATCGTGCTCACTTTTGATCAAGTCTTCTATAGAGGGACGGCGTCACCCTTTAGTTGGGGCGCCGTCAGGTGTGCTGGAGTGCCTTTGATCTTGACTTTGCCATTTTCTTCATGTTTTCGCTCCTTTTCGTTTAAATATGCTTCATTTCAGCATTTTGCTTCCAAAAGACCTAAAATGTGAAAAGGAACGATTTTAAGTAGTAACGGATATAAAATGTATCGATTTAGGGCTTAAATGACCCCCTAAAAACATATGTTTTAAATCCTTATCAACTACCCATATAACCACCAGTTCCCATCGGACGTCCATTGTTTCGATTCTAAACTTCAACCCTTCCATTTTGGACAACAGCTTGATTTCTTGTTTTTGACGAGTTACAAAGATGATTGTTGGATTTGTTTGCAAATCTACCAAAGGCACGAGCAATAAGTGCAAATCCTTGATTTAGTGTGTTCAATGCTTCCTCATCTTCATTCTGGGTTTCAGTGTAAAATGCTGAATCAGAGTTGTTATATGGAACTAGTTGAGTATCATTTGATTGTTGTGAAGGATCATATGGAGTGATCTGGGCTGACGATGTCTGTTGAGGGTAGGTAAAGTTTGTTGTTGCTGGAAAAATGCATGATTCGACTGTGGAAATTGAGGAAATTGAGGGGCAAAAGACTGAGCAATTAGTGGAAGTGAATTTGCATTTGGTAAAGGTTGATAGACTCCACGGAGAGCTCGATCTTTATCAAATTCCTTTTGATGGTGCTTTAGATAATCATACAACATTTCATACTTAGCATTGTGAAGGTTCTTAGCTTGACGAATGAATGTGACATACTTCTCCCAGTCAGGACCGAGACAACTTAGAAACTTTATGTTAATAGCAATCTTGGGTAAAATTATGTTGTGTCTGTCCAAATCATTGATGATGTTTGTGAATCGATGATAGTAAGACTCTAATGACTCTCACGGATCAATCATGAACATTTCATAAGATAGATAAAGCTTGAATTCCATGTCTTCTTGATTAAGTTCAGTTCCTTCCATTAAGAGATGAACATGTTCCCACATATATTTTGTTATTTTCTGAGCATCAACATGTCGAAGAATGGGATTAGGTATCCCGAAAAGAATAAACTCCATTGCAAGCTCATCAACTTCATGGTGAAGTAATTGTTCGCAGCTTAGTTGACTCTCGCGACGTGGAGACAATTTCAAGTCTTGGTGGATTAGCCGTTGGATCTGCGAGAATCGTCACAGTGGGCATTTGAAAAGGACCTTTAAGGATGACCTTCTTCAAATATTTGTCGTGAGATTTCTTGAGGTCGAGGAACCTAAAGAACCGACTCACCCATTGAACATAGTTTTCGGGAGTGAGCATTGGAATTCTATCAAGTGATCCAGCTTCATGAATTGATTGTTGATTGTTGATAGCCTCACACATCTGTGCAAACCAATGAGGTTCCTTCAATGGAATGTTAGTGAATGATTGCATTGCATATTAAGGTGGAAACCATTGTTGTTGTGGAGGGTATGGTTGTTGTTGAGGGAATTGTTGTTGTGGTTGTGCAAATGATTATTGTTATTGAAATGTTTGTTGTTGCGGTTGTTCGTGGAATTGTTATTGAGGATACCGATGTTCTTGAGGATACCGCTTGAGGAAAGTAGGTGAAATAGGGTGGTTGAGACATTTTAAACTTGTGTTGTTGATGGATCTTTGTAGATGATTGAAACGTGATTTGATGTTGAAAACTTGGTCTTAGTCGTAAACTTCCTTAGTCGTAAGGTTGATGGTGCTTACTCGTAACTCCTCTTAGTCGTAGCATCACTTACTCGTAAGCTAATCTTACTCATAAACAATTGTGGCTTATACGTAACCTTACACGTAAGATCAAGTCTTAGTTGTAATAGACCTTACTCGAAGAATATCTTACTCGTAAAGTATCTTACTCGTAAGATTAG
The DNA here is from genome assembly GCA_022545495.1 of Chrysanthemum lavandulifolium. Taxonomy (NCBI): domain Eukaryota; kingdom Viridiplantae; phylum Streptophyta; class Magnoliopsida; order Asterales; family Asteraceae; genus Chrysanthemum; species Chrysanthemum lavandulifolium. The sequence goes on along the minus strand of CM040243.1, from coordinate 169,859,564 downwards.
AACCTTATTCTTAAGAATAGGTAAAAACCAATAACTCTTTCAAGCTTATCCAAGGAAGAAAGATATCACAAGTCGAACTATTCCACAAGCTTATCCAAGCAAGGGAAGTACTGAGTCACAAATAACTTTGAATGTTCTGATGAACAGTGCTTGCTTGTAAGATTCCTTATTCGTAAGATCAGGAGTTCCTTATTCGTAAGATCAAGGTTTAGTTACTCGTAAGAAAAGGGTTTTCTTATTCGTAAAAAGAGGGTTTTGTGCTTATTTGTAAACCAACCAGAATTACCAAAAACGACTTTTTATGCTTCAAAACATGTTGTACACTTGTTTCTTTTGATCAAATAGCTTCAAAACACTTAAAAACAATAAAGTTTTAAACTTTAACACCTAAGATGAAATTTGAGATTATTCGTAATAAATGATAAAACGTAGAAACAAGTACAAAGACGATTTAAAACTAATAAAGTTCTAATTTTTAAAAAAAACTAAGATTCTAAACACCAATCAACCTTAAAACTTTCCAAGATTCAAGATTTGAGTGTCAAAACCAAAGTTTACGCGTAAGAAAATAGTATGAACGAGTATAACTCATACGTAAAACCAAAAGTTTAAACCAAACACGTTTCAAACAACTATTTGGCGTCTGATACCACTGTTAGGTCACCATAGGGATGATAACACACACATATTAACGTGTAGAATGATAAGAGAAAGAAGTAGAGTGGTCAGATTCTTCACATACAAGAGTAACAAAGGTTTAATGCATAAAATGAAAGAACTAACACCCTCGAGAGGGTTACAAGTTTATTTATAGGCAAGGGATCTAGGCAACACTACTAGTCCCTTCCTTATTCACGCTTAGGCCTAAGCATAGGCCTATGGGCTTACTACATAAGCTAGCTCTAATTACAAACATATAAACCTAATTAGCAACCTATTACATATCTAATGACCGAACTTGATAGTAGTTACACGTGATTCCAACAAAATACCGATAGATATTTAAGTTTTAACGCTCCACTCTTAGTGATCGACACTCTACTTACCAACCAAGCTACACTAATCGGGTATATTGCTCGTTAGTGTTTGTTATAGGTTAAGTCGGCTAAATATGAATGTAAACTTGATAATAATAATTTACCTATACACAACGAAACACATAGTTTGCTTAGAAGATTTGAAGGAAAACTTGCTAAGTCTTTACATCTGTTGGTGTAAAAGTTAAGACTGCTAGTGCAAGTTACTGCTGTCAGTGTTAATGGACTTCAACGAAAATACGGTAAGTCAAGTTACTTAAGCTAGTGTAAAGTTACTACTGCTAGTACAAACTTAGTGCTCCTGGAAGTTAATGATGTTGGTTATATAGGTTAGTACTGTCTTGTCGGTTTTGTTAGTACTACTTATTAGATATGCATGTAATATTTATTGTAAAGATTTGTATTTCTTAGGAAAGTATTCTTATATTGGAGAATACATATTTTAACCCTAATAGGACTCCTTAGTCTATAAAAGGAGGTCCTAGGGCATAGAGTTTAGAACGTATTTTTTGATAGATAGCTTCAAGGTCTTTGTAACCCTAATACTGTTAGAGTATTCGTATTATTATTCTTAATAATATTGAGGCTTGTTTGTTGAACTGTGTTTACTGTTTCATTGATAATACTTCTAAAGGTTAAAGATTAAGTGGGTGCTTAGTTGGGGGTAATGGGGGGTGGGGAATGGGAAAGGTAATAATTAAACATATCTAGTTAGGAGTAGGAAAGGAAATCATTGTTTAGTATTAGGTAATGGGGCATTACCCAGTAATTTGGGAGGTATGGTAATGATTACCCACCACCACCACCACCAGCAGTAGCCACCACCACCACCACCAGCCACCACCATTAGCAGCCAATAGCAGTAGCCAACACCACTAGCAGCCACCACCACCAGTAGCCACAGCCACCACCATCAGCCACCACCAGCCACCACCACCACTTTGGAAGTTAATGTGCTTTTCTTAAACCAAGCACTATCAAAGATAATGATAATCTTCATTCCATTCTTTTGCATTCCTTTTGCCTTTCCCTTTCCCATTCACCATTTTGAACCAAGCGCACCCTAAATTATGTAATATTTGATAACATTTAAGACAATTTCTATTATAGTTGTATCGGATTTAATAGTATAACTAATTCTTTACAAGCTAAGGAATTGGATCGCATCATATTGAGATCAAAAAATTTCATAATTTATGTTGTCATTAATGTTGTCATTACTCCTAACTACTTCTTGATGAATAACCACATTGCTCCCCCATTACACCATTTTTGATTGCCTAATATAATACATCACCGGTATTCATTTCTTTATCACATCAAAGAAGTTTCACCATGGTTGAAGAAAATGGTTGTCAAATGATATGCATTGACTATTGGTGGAAAGAGAAAAGGGGTTGGATTAACCTTTGATGCAAGGCGTGCTTAATAGAGAAATCATGTGGTATTGTTGTCCAATGCATCTTTACGGAAGGAAACACTATCGATTAGTGGTGTTGTTGCAGTGGTGTTGTGGGTGTAGATGTTAGAAGGAAAACACAACTATAGCCGGTAGAGGTGGCCGTGAGTGGGCCTATATGTTGCAAAGATCTACTAGAGGTGGTGGTTCGGTGAGTATAGGGTGGAAGTGGGACTATAACAAGACCTGATGAAATTCATGATTGTAGGTCTACCCAACCCAGTGACATTAGTGATGAAGAAAGTGAACCACTTACAAGTCAAATACCAAGTGAACCACCTACAAGCCAAAGACCAAGTGAACCAACTACAAGTCAAAGACCAAGTGAACAACCTGCATGCCATACACCAAGCGAATCACCTACAAGTCATTGCCACCTCTTTAGTTAGCAAAATGGGTAAATCCAAACACTCCATAAACAACATGAAAATCAGATAATCAAGTCGCAAACTGCAAGTTCATTTTTTGGTATCTATTTAAAAGTCAACATGGGTAAATTGAAACAACTCTGGATATAACAGCAAACCAGGAGGAGATAGGTACCATTCAGCAGGCCAATTCATATTTGAACACATTCTACAATGAAAACTGGATCAAATGACCCATTTCATTCATTAACCATAACCATATTTTTATAATTTAAAGATGTGGTAAACAACGACAAAATAACCCTAAGTTCACTACCCATACTTAGTACCTACGTTCATAATAAACAAAAGAAACCTAACCTAACCTCCATCAACCTACCCCCTCACATAAACCTCTACCTCACATCAAACTCAATCTTCTTAAGAATCTTGTCGTGAATTTGACTGACCATCCTCATCAACGCCCTCGCCCTATGCAAATCAATAGTCTGGAGTCCCCTAAGCTTCTTCGTATTGTCCCTTACATTTCTCGAACATGAAAAGTTTCGAAGTTACAACCAGCTCCCCCTACGACCGACCCTATGAGTAATCTTTTGGGACTTGTTCTCCAAATCGTGTGCATGCTTTGTGTCTTGAAGAATCTCTGTCTGGTAATGGCCAAGCATAATGAGACATGTTCATGGTTAAGGAAATGAGGAATTTGAGCTTATCTTAAGAGTGTGCGTGTGTGTGTGTGTTTGGGGGAGTGTCTGTAGTGATAAACTGGAGGTGTATTTTGGAAGTTAAGCCAGTGAAATAAAGGCGTGCATTGGGAACGCAAATTAGATTGGTGAATTAATTATGAATAGTGAATGGATAGGTTTTGGTAAATGTTGACTTTTAAAAGTAAAAAATATATAAACAACCCATGCAATCGCATATTCAAACAGAATAAAAATTAGTAACCATATCTGTTGTTATAATATTTTGGAATGAATAGAGTGTTCATTCTGTGATCACAACACGTAGGTATACGCTGACTTTAAAAGTCAAAATGAATAAATCCAAACACCCCTAAACTGCCTTACAAGCAAAAGGATTTCTTAAAAGATTTAACCAAACTAAATATATAACATGTCCTACATAGCTTAACTAAAAAGGTCTTAAAATATCGTATTACAAACCAATGACAACACAAAACAAAGACCATTATCTTGCATTTACTTTCTCTTTTTGAAATGCAATGAACAATATTTAGAATCTTTTTGAGGATGGGTTATTTGTAACCCTAAAACACCAACAATACACCTTCTTTCCTCTCTCATGTTTTTTTAGTTTTTTTTTATTTTTATTTTTATTTTATTTTTTATACAATTTTGTTTATACTAAAAAAAAACCTATAAAAACTAATAGAAAGTACAAAACAAGAACTGATAAAAAAAACTATATTATATTGTAAAAAAAATGAAACAGAAGAGTAGAAAATGTAAAAAATAAAATAGGAAGTATTTATAGTTTGACATGTAAATACACAAGTGGCGTCAAAATCTGACCTTTGACGAATTGACGATTGAAATCATCAACAACGACAGCCGACAAGTAGGAAAAGTTTATAGATTGTAAAATATTAAAATGGAAGGGTTCACATCATTTCATGTTACCTAAGAAATTTTCAACGATGGAATCTAAGAAAACTGAAAAGTGGTAAACCGCGTGTTGCCTATCAATCGAGATTGCGAGTTCAAGTTTTATTGAAGATCGTATGACATATGGGATATATGTGTGTAAATATTGTCGTTTTAAAATGTTTTAAGAACTTAAGTGGAAAAATATATACCGAGAACTATTGTTAACATGTTAAAAGAAATATTAATAGAAATACTACGAGTATGAATACATACGATGTTTTATGGATAAATATTCTCCGAGTAAAAATGCCCGTTTGTTATTTCATGTAAGTAGTAAATAAACATTGAATTTGAGCAAAATATGCTAATATAAGAGGTCAATATTAAGGAATTCATGGCATGTTCAATAAAGTGTAAAAGCATGTTTACATATATGTATATTGTTGGAGGTTATCTCCGTAAGGGTTAAGACAATCAACGACAAGAAGAATACCACTGTGCCATATCTGGGATATCACTTGGAATCGTGTGATCACTTTCCAAAGAAACTATTCAACCCTAACGCCCGTATCACGAATATCTACTTGGATAAGCACAAATGTAGCTAGAGATTAGGACAATTCTATAACCCTTTCACTAGTAAGTGTTTACGTTTTCAAGTGTTTATCATGCATGTTCGGATCTCCTATATATGGAGGTTACTCTTGAGCTATTCCAATGGAATTATGAGTATTAATCGCCCATTAATAGCCCTCATAATTATCACCATTATAAGTAAGTTAGTGGTTATATGACCAATTAAACGTGGTCATAAAGAAGTTGTAATCGCCATTTAGCAAGATTTTCCATAAGCAAGATTTTCCACTAGCAGCACTTTCACTTCACAGTGAAGTACAACCTATCGATGGAAACACCGCTTATCAAGATTTAGCAAGACTATCGCTGGATACACCACTTCATTGGAAACATCGCCATCGCTGGAAACATCGCCTATCGATCAAACCATGCAAGATTTTCACCAAGCAAAGATTTCACCAAGACTACCAATACAAACCACTATAAGAGTCGGGTGTTCATGGACCTAATGGGTGTACATCCGCACCTCTAACCCATTACAAGTGTGAACTAATCTCACAAGTGCACTAAATTTTCCAACAATCCTCCCCAAATTTAGTTCACTTCCTTTGCATGAAAATAAACATCAATCAAAACATGTGCATAAACGAAAATGTCCCGAGGATGAATTTCCATCTTAGTAAATTACACGCTCAAATATTCGAGAATCGGGTGTTCTAAGAATTGAACCCTTCAACCCATTTGAATACCAAGATAAAATACACACAAGTTTTCAAACACTTAAAAGCTCCCGACACTATACAAGCCATGTGTCCATATCCAAATTCATAAATGTTGTAAAAGCTAAAGTCCAAAGCTTCAAGCGGCAAAACTTCAACATTTACATAGGTGGTTCCTCTTTATTCATGCTCCGCCAAGCACTTTTTCAAAGAAAAATAACCATTAAGTATAGACTTCATCCTCCTTTCAAAGAGTTCGAACACAACCTTGGGATGTAAATAAAACATGTGCTCCAGTCCATCAATGTTCACTTTCCACATTGAACTCAGCTCCTAAGTTTCCTCGGGAGGAGTTGGGTGTCCTAGCATTCAGGTGACTAAGTTGGACTTAAACCCATCCCTTTAGCGGACTTTATAACCAAGTCTCAGCCGACCTTCGTCAAGTGATCGCCAAGTTCTCATTGAGATCTCACAAACTCTATAGATACCACCCCATTCATGATAAGCTCACGAATCATGCTATGCCCGACACCTAAGTGTCTAGACTTACCATTGTACATCCGGCTATAAGCCTTAGCCAATGTAGCCGCACTATCACAATCGGATAGAAATAGGTGCTATAGGTTTAGGCCACAATGGAATCTCAAGCAAGTTTTTCAACCATTCGACTTCTTTACCAAAGAAATGCTAAAGACACAAATTCAGATTCCATTGTTGAACCGGTGATGCAAGTTTGCTTCTTGGATGCCCAAGAAATTGCACCTCCACCAAGTAGGAATACCCGACCACGGTAGACGAATTGTCTTGATTATTCTTGATCCAACTTGCATCGGTGTAACCTTCCAACACCGATGGGTAACCAGATATGAGAGACTATAATCCATAGTTCTCTTGAAATACTTCACCTTTGAACGACTTGCTAGTGATGAGCACTAGGATTACTAGTATACCGCTCAATTTTCCCACCGCAAAACCAATATCGTGCCTTGTACAAGTCATGGCATACATCAGTGACCAATTACCCTAGAATACTCAAGTTGAGATACAACCTTGCCATGATTAGGCATCGACTTCTCACAAGTATCCATAGGTGTACTCATCGAGTACAATCAAAGTAATTGAATTTCCTCGATACCTTCTCAATATAATGAGACCGAGAGATAGAAATTCTATTACTTTCATGTTTAATCCTTATACCAAGGATAACATCACCTCCCCATGTCTTTCATGGAGAACCTTGATGACAAAATTCCTTTGTCGTCAACTCGATTTTGGTCAGCTGCCAAAGATCAACATGTCATCAACATATAGACAAATGATGACTCCTTTACCGATTCATCAAATTTGCTATATACACATTTGTCGCCTTGGTTAAGAACATAACCACTAGACAAAACCACTTCATCAAACTTTGATGCCATTGCTTAGGTGCTCGCTTTAGTCCATAAAGAGACTTAATCGGTTACACACCTTGTTTTCATTGCCGTGCATGATGAAGCCTCGAGGTTGGTTCATATAAACCTCCTCTTCCAATTCACCATTCAAGAAAGTCGTTTTCACATCCATCCGATGAATAATCGATTGTGAATAGATGCCATAGCAATCGCCAGCCTTATGGTATCGACACGAGCCATGGGCATAAGTATCAAAATAGTCTATCCCGCACTTTGTTTAAAGCCTTGAATGACTAGTCTAGCCTTGAACTTTTCAATAGTTCCATCTACCTTCATTTTCCTTTTGAAAATCTATTTGCAACCTAAAGGTTTGCAACTGTGTGGTAGATCAACCAACACCCAAGTGTTGTTCCCCATGATGGAATCCATCTCATCATTGATTGCTTCTTTCCGTAGCAATATCCCGGGACTTCATTGCTTCTTCAAATGTCTTGGGATCATCCTCAACAATGAAGCAATAGAGTATTGGTCGAGACCTCATCCCTTGTTCCTTCAACTAAACACACCGAAACTCGAGCCCAAATGACTTTGAGTCCTAATCCTTTTGTTTTCCCGAGCACGGTGTTCAAAGTTGTCAACCGGAACCTCATGAGGACCATTGATGGTTCATCATCGTGTACCTCGACACACAAATGTCATGAGTTCCATTAGGAATCTCTCGACTTGGTCTAGGAACCGATGAGAATCTATTCTCATCAAAGTCTGCATCCCTTGATTCAATAATGGAGTTAATTGAAACATATTCATTAGGTTCAATAACATAGAACCTAAAAGCCTTGGAATGCTCAAGATATCCAACAAAGATGCGATAATGCCTCTTTCACCCAAAGTCTTTGCTTTGGATCGTGGAGTCTTACAATGTTCTACAACCCTGCACTCGAGATAGTTCAGTTGGTTTTTTAGTCCAGAGTTCATAAGGGGTAACTTTGTTCCTTTGTTGGGAACCCTATTTAGCAAATAGCAAGTCATAACATAGCTTCACCCCGTAACCTCGACTCACTCCGAATAGGACAACATGGAATTAACCATCTCCTTCAAGACCGCTTTTCCCTTTCGTAAATACCATTTCTTTGAGGAGTATAAGGGCAATCGTTTCATGGATTATTCCAACAGATCGAAAGCACTGAGTATCCATGTACTCACCTCCCTATCGGTCCTTAATCTTTTGATCAAAGACCCAAGTTGTAATTCAACTTCGCTTTTAAACACTTTGAATTTATCTAATGCTTCATCCTTGGTATGTAATAGAAAGACATAACAAAATCTAGAAGCATCATCAATAAATGTCACAGTACTTTTATTCCTCAAAGAAGGAGTGGCATGCAAATCACACAGTCAATCGTGAATAAGCTCCAAGATCTTAGTCTCACGACTAACACCGAGGGTTTCTTGGTTATCTTGGTCAACATGCAAGTTTTACACTTTTCGTCCATGTCAAAAGGTGGATTAAACCATCCCTAGACATATCTTGCATCCTTTTATAGTGAACATGACCAAGTCTAGCATGCCAAAGGTTAGAATCACTCGATCATATGTGGTCACAAAAGTCAAATAACACTGCAGGAGGTAATATTAAGCCCGAACATTTGATTACATAAATAACCAAAACCAATAAAACACCACATTTAGAAAGAACAAATTTATCGATTCAATAACTTGTTTATATCCATGATTACTCAAAACACTACTTGAAACCAAGTTCTTCCCGATATCGTGAACATGAATAACATTAAACAAAGTTACAATCTTTCCTAACTAAACCTAAGATCTACACAACCACCATGCACCAAGGTCGTTGACTCATTTCCCATGTGAAGAATAGAACCATCATTCGGTGACTCATAAGTCTTGAACCAACTTCTATCTTTACACATGAACTGTTGCACCGTGAGTCAAACCACCACGCAACATCATCATCCTACACATAAAGAGATTCGGATACATATGTAACATAATAAATCGAAAAGACTTATTAAACATATTCGACCTTTCAAAGAGTTGGTGAACCACCACCCCGAACCATTAGTGTCTCGATCCATTGGCTTTACCACCAACTTTAACACCTCAGGCGCCCTTTTAATGTGACCAGCCTTGCCACATTTCCAACAAGTAGGTGTTGCCTTCTTGTTAGGATCCGCCTTGTGTTATCATGAAATTTGCGTTTGCCTTTGTTGTCATTGTACCGTGGAGTTGTTATGCTCCACCATATTGACAACAGATGGTCCAAAGAAGATTGCACTCTTTGGCTTGTCATTATCCCGCACTTTGAGAGATTCCTCAATGTGCGATGACCGCCTAACTCAATAAGAGTTAACTCCTCCTTCATATGTTTCAAGGTATGCTTGAAATCTTTCCATGAAGGAGGAGTTTGTCAATGACACAAGAGACTTTGATAGCCTCATCCATGTTCATTTGGTGTTGTGTAAACCTTCCAAGTATTCCAAGAAGTTCATTGTATTGTTCCATAACCGGTCTTGAATCGCCATTTTGTAATTTGTGAAATTACTAACAAGGAACTTCTTACTTGATGCATCCTCACCATATATTTGGCATCCAAGGAATCCCATAGTTCTTTGAAGATTCAAAGTTCGATAAATATCAAACAAAGAATCGATATACCATTCGTAATAAGACCTCTGCATATGTAGTCATCATTCTCCCACTTGCTCCTCCTCCCGATCCGCTTCTACAAGAGCATCATCACCATCATCGTGAATTGGGTAGTCGCCACATAGACCACACTCATGCTTGATGCCAGAAGTGCATCTTCTTCGCCACCTCCTAAAGTCCACCCTTCAAACTTATCCAATTAGCAAAGTTTGAGCCATGTGTTTCATTGCGCAGCTTGCCATTGATTATCACAAAATAGTTTACTTTGATTGTTGGAGGTTATCTCCGCAATGTGGTTAAGACAATCAATGATGAGAGTAATACCACTAGGTGGTTACCTGATATCACTTGAATCGTAGATCACTTTCCCAAGTAAACTATTCGAAACCCAATGCCCGGGTATCACGAATATCTACTGGGATAAGACCAAATGTAGTTGAGAATTAGGCACAATTCTATAACCCTTTCACTAGTAAGTGTTTACGTTCGTGTGTTTATCATGCATGTTCGGATCTCCTATATATAGGAGGTTACTCTTGAGCTATTCCAATGGAATTATCAAGATTAATCGCCCATTAATAGCCTCATAATTATCACCATTATAGCCGTTAGTGGTTACATGACCAATTAAACGTGGTGTCATAAAGAAGTTGTAACCGCCATTTAGCAAGATTCTTCCATAAGCGATTTTCCACTAGCAAGATTTTCACCAAGCAAGATTTTCACCAAGACTACCAATACAAACCACTATAAGAGTCGTGGTGTTCATGGACCTAATGGGTGTACACCGCACCTCCTAACCCATTACAAGTGTGAACTAATCCCACAAGTGCACTAAATTTTCCAACATATATTAGGCGAGTATCCGCGCTTAACAACATCGGTTTCTAGCGTCAGATAATTAATGATTTGTGATATTGCGGTGAGTGTTTTGTGTAGCATTCAAAATAAAACGTGAACCGATGAAAATGCAATTGCAAACAATTGTACTATATGAGAACTAAATTCTAGAAAAAATTCTTAACATCTATCAAACAACATATAAAAACATTTAATGAAACTGAAAGTAAAAATTACATCAATTATGAGATAAAAACTAACAACACACGTTACTCTTCGCGTAAAAACTAACACGGATGAGATTAATGGTGTTGTTGTTAAGAAGAACGCAAGTACCAAAAGTAGCGTGGATGTGATTAGCCCAAAATAAAAAAATGGGCTAATTTTGGCTATTTTGTAAATGATTTGGGTACATTTAGCCCAATTTTTTTTTTTTTTGAAATGAGCATATTTAGCCTATTGAAAAGTTAAATGGACACTAGCGGACACATATTTTCTCTCAATTGTAAAGCATTATAATCGTTTTTAAAGAAAACTTTTATATATACCCCTAATTCTGACGTCATATTCTGACGTCATAAAGCCACGTTTCACACTATACCACATATTACACCCCTATTTTTCTGCAAAACCAAACTACCAAATATTATTAGATCCATATCCAAATCAGAGCAACATGAAATACTTAACCCATTACAATCGGTTAGTCAAATTCCTGTAGGTTGAATTTGTTTTTGGTCCAGGTATGTATAATTCTACTTAATTATAATATGTTGGTGTGTATAGTTTATATTTTTTTTAAATTTTTATAAACCCTAATCGAATTGGGGGTTTTGCCTAAGAGCTTGATTTCGCTGATTTTGTTTTGATTATTAATTTTAATTGAAATTAGGAATTAATTTGTTGATAATTTACATTTTCAATATACTTTATGTGATTTTAATTTCGGATTTATCCGTGAAATTAATTTCGGATTTAATTTCATGAGGATTTATTGATTATCCGATAATTGAAGGAAAGCCGGTTAAACAACTACGTTTCGAGTTACAAGATACTATGTAAATTACACCTACTTGTGTAGATAATAGCATTGAATTAATTTTTTTCAGGTTCAAATGTTTGTTAATATTATTTTTCATTTTGTTGTTGTAGGAAATGTTGAACATACAACACTGACAGTCATGTGAAGGGTGTGGGTTAACTAATTTTGTTAATATTAATTTTTTCGCATTCTCGATAACTTTTTTTTTTTTTTTTTTTTTTTTTTTTTTTTATTTTTTTTTGTAACTAATGCTATAGGTTCATATAGTTTTTTTTTCTATACTTTGTCACACTTTGATGATTTGTTTTCATAAAATGGAATTTGCTATTATATTGTTTTAATGTGGTATGGTGTTCAAGAAAATTGTGGTGCTTGAAACGGGTCGGTTGGGAGAATAGATCATGGTTGATACGGTAATTGTGGAAGTGCTTGATGATTAATGTTAATTGCAAGTAATATCCGGGATATTGTGGCAGATCTGCTTGATAATTATAGCGATTATGAAGGATCATGCTCCTTGTGGTAAGTTCTATATTCTAATACTTTACTTAATATTTTTGGCTAAAAGGGTCCGCTTGCAACCAAATATATTGTGAAGGGAGTTAAGTGTCTTTATATGTAACCTTGAACTGCTGAAGTCCCATCGATAGTTTATGGTCTTGCAACATGTTATCCTCTTGGCTATGAAAACCTTAGTTTGTCATGATTGAACAAGTTAGAGTTTGAACTTGTGATTAGTATTCAAATGAGGCATATTCATTTGATCTTGACGGACGATAATATATATTAGGATAGTTAGGGGTGCTGAAATATGATACTATTTGGTTTTAGAAAGCTTAGTTTGAATGATTGAACAATTTAGAATTTGAACTTGTGATTAGTATTCACATGAGGCATACTCATTTTTTTTAACAGCCGATAATATTAGTGGGCTGTTTGAGTTCCTTATTAACTGTCTTATGAACGTTTAGGGGCGTTTAGGATTGCTTATAACATATACATGACTGTTTGGAATTGCTTATAACATAACATATACATGAGTATGTTGAGCGACTTCCGGATCGTTTGGCCATTTCCTTTTTAACTATCTTTTCTCTGATTTGTTAATGTTTCAAATCGTCGAGATAAAACATAACTCAAATTAAACCATTTTGTAAGTAATTGTGTTGAAATTGTCACCTAACTCCGAGGAGCTGTTTCCCGAATATGCTTAGCAAAAGCTCCACAGTGTAAATTATATTCATTTTTTTTCTTTTCTTAGAATTGTACTCTTGATTGTTAGGTCGTACACATTTGAATCCAACTAATTTTGTAATCCTTCTTTTTAGTGTTAAAATGTGGTTATATAATTATATATTTTCTTACATGGTAATACACTGGTTAACATTAGCTTATATTTGATTTGATGTTTTATTATGTAATCTGTTAGTCAATGCATATTTGCTTTTGATAATGTCCTTCAAAATATAAAACATGATTTGATTCAAACTACTGTTTAATTCTTATAGGAGTTGTTACCTCAAAAAAAGGTACTAACATCATCTTCTCTTAATATAAGAGGTTGATGGATTGAGGGTGCACTCAAGTGAGCATAAAGAACTACATGGGCAATTGGTATGAATCCCATCAGGTTGATGATATCAAGCAAATTGTGTCTTTGTCTTGATACGTTGGTTATTTAGTAGAAAATGAAACATATTATAGATTTAGCACATTTCTTAATCGATCATTGAACTTAATTTCGTTATGTATCAAAGCTCATTATGTACTTATATTAGAATAAGTGAGTAAGGAATTTATAACTCTAATTCAAGCTCTAAATAGTCTTTTGATGAACTTTGAACGGGATTTTCTACATATACTTTGAAATAGTTTCTACATATATTGATGAACTTTGAGGAATTTATAACAGATGGTTGTTTCCAGGATGCTTGCCCGTGAGCCTCATATATGTTATTATAATTTTAGTAGTCTAGCAGAGGCAGGTATGAACTTTGATCGGTCTCCTGAGATGAATGGGAAATTGACTTTGATGAACTTTGAATTATCAATACTTTTTCTACTGACCATCCTCTCGTGCCTTTGATCGGTCTCCTGAGATGAATGGGAAATTGACTTTGGTTGGTGTTCCAACAAAGCCACACGAAGTACCTGCTTTCCCTTTGCTTGCAGGTATGAATCTGTATTTAATCATTGTATTTCAAGTTTTCAAAGATAATGCTTCATTGCCATGGATGTGATTTAGGATATTGCTTTTCACAAATGTTCAACATATTTGTTAAACTTAACCCTTTTAAAAGTGGTTTTGTGTGTGTGTGTGAAAGTGTGTGTGTGTGCGAAGAGATGGGAAGCCCAAAATTGGTGGGTCGGTAGAAACCATTTTGACCCATCTCGTAGTTACCTTTCGTGGCCATTATATTCTCCGAATGAGGAGCGCGCTTCACTCGTCATCACTAATAGGTTTACTTGGCTTATTAGCTTCATGGATGCACATGTTCGGAAGACTCTCATGCCATACACCTTATATGTTAGCTCTAATGTTATTCCATTTGTCATATGTTTAGGACAACTGTGAGTGGAGTTCTATATCTTATAGTGCATGTTGTTTAAGATTTCATGTGTATTTTTAGAGATTTTACACCGCATTTACCCCACATCCATGTACTTTGTTATATATTAATCCATTATTTTAGATTGTACTTTGTTATTCCAACAATTTTTATTGTTATTTTTTTTATTATATATTGATGTTCCTGTGTTTATGAAGTAATATTCGAACAAATAACACATCCAATCAAGATATGTCATTTTAAAATATATTTTATTTACTACATATCTTTTAGTTCTAACCAAAGAATTCCAGATTTATATTGGTATATGTTTGTTCAACGATCATTTTGAACACAAACACTTTTATACGCTGTCTGTGAATTTCATGGTCTATAGTCTATAATGTACATTGTACTCTTTATATGTAAGTGTGCTATCTATAATACATGGTTTGATTATGAGCAATGTTTTGAAACCGGATTTATAATCGACCGGTCGAGTCATCGGTTCGATCACGGTCAACCTGTGTTTCATTAAAATTAACCGGTTCGACCGTTGGGTCAACCCGGTTTTTATAAAAAAATATTTGAAAAAATCAAACCCGGCCGGGTTTCGAGAACCGGGTTGACCGGGTCACTCAAAACCTGACGGGTATAACCAGTTAACCCGGTTTTAGAAACCCAGGGTTTTTTTACCCGTTTTTTGCCCAGAACTGATCCGACCGGTTAACCCGGCCGGGTCAACCCAAGTTTCAAAACATTTACTCTTTTGTAAATTGTAATATTAGTCTTTGATATGCAACTTACTTTGTGTGCCTTGCATGTAAAGCAAATCTTCTTTGCCACCAGAAACCCGCTGGTCTATAGTCTAGTATATATATATATATATATATATATATATATATATATATATATATATATATATATATATATATATATATATATATATATATATATATATATATATATATATATATATATATATATATATATATAGTGTTGTATTCTATGCAAGACCGATATTAGATACAAGATGCTTTAAGACCCTTCCAAATCAATATCAACCGTTAGATCACTTAATCAATGGATGAGATCACTTGTGCCTTAAATGTAATAAATTGAAAGATCAAGCCATTACTTAAAAAGCTAAAAGGGTAATCATGGTATTTCCTATTTACCCCTAAAATAGTGCCAAAGTTAACCCACCCACCATCTATCCTCACAAAACAATTAACTGCCTCCCAAAATCCTCTCCTCTAGATCAAAACATCATCAATCTTTTTGGATCGAGCAAGCATCAAGTATTATGAGGAAAAATAAATGTCACCAATCTCTTTGGATCGATGTCATCTCATTCGATATTACAAGGTTAGTAACTATTTTAATTCGATTTAAAAAAATGGATTTGGTCTTAGATCCGGGCAAACGAATCCGATTTATGTTGGTGATAAAGTTTATAATTTATGGATATTGTTTTTCTAATCAATTTTCTAAATTTGATAAGGTTTAATAATAATTAATCTAGATTTTCATATTTGATATATAGCGTGTGCGATCTTCGCTTTCAATCTGAATATTGTATTAAATCTCATAGGTATTTTGAAGGTGGTATTTGTATTGTTTCACGTAAACTTTATTTATGGTCAATCGTAATTTATCTTGTCTAATGTTTTCCAATTTCAAAAGGTTCCTCTTTATGAACTTATAAGGATTTTGATAATTTTATATATGTGATCTTATGACAATATGACCTTTTATGGGATGATGATATGTTTATGGCATGGTTGTTGCTAGCATTTTATTATGTTTGATGTGTGTAAGCTTAACATTAAAATGATGTATATTCGACGGTAAAAGCTTTGGTAGATGAAAGAAGTTTTTTGAGGGTATATTGTTTCGGGTCTGCTCTTCTAGTTGTTATTGTTTAAAATTGCATTAGCTATTATTAATAAGATTAAATATTTAATTTTTATTTTTTGTTTCAAAACAAGTATTGTGTTTTCGTGCTTTATAAATACGTCTTTAATTGAAGTTTATGTGGCCACAGGAAACATACATGTTTTTGGAAGGCGTGGACCTATGTTCTAATAAATTTGATGAATTGGAAGATAAAGTGAAGAGTGCACACATGTTTTTGGAAGGCGTACACAACGTGGACACCGCAAACATACATGTTCTTAGAAGATGGCACACATGTTTTAGAAGGCGTGCACAACGTGCACACATGTTCTTAGAAGAGTGCACACATGTTCTTAGAAGAGTGCACACATGTTCTTAGAAGAGTGCACACATGTTTTTGGTTGACGTGTACATATATACTTAACAAGATACATTTGTATTCATATTGTATTTCATTTGATATCAATTTTTGTGTATACTATTTATATTTTTGGTTTGTTATAAATTTAGAGGTTACGTGCACATGTTTATGTTTTTTGTTATAAATTTTGAAGATTAAAATATGTACGCTAGAAACATATGTGCAAGTATCATTTTAAGCAATACAAGTTTGATGTATAACCAATTGTACACAAAAAAACATATGTAAATCAATATTTATAAAAAAAAACATATATGCACTTCATTTTCAAAAATGTATACTAAAAAAATAAAAATAAAAAAAAATAAAAAAAAAAAATAATAAAATTTCCGAAAATTAAGGGAATTTAAAAACGTTTTTTAATTAAAAAATTTTAAAAAGAAATTAAAAATGTGTTTGACTATTATGCCCTTTTCAATTAAATAAAAATGTTTATTAATACTAAATTCCCATTGGTCTAAATGAGTATCAGTAAAGTATCGCGATCTAATAATTGTCATCAGATGTAATCGCCCACTATATATATATATATAACAGAGGCATTTAGCATTAATGCCACCTCAATGTCACCTCATTCAATTTAATGCCACATAATCATAAGTTGTCCACCTAAGCAATATTTTTGTCCACCTAAACACCAATTTTTTAATTTAATTAAATTTTATATAAATTTCGGATTTTTAATAATTTTTTTTATAAATTTCGGATTTTTAGTTATTATTTTTGAAAATTATTTATAAAAAATGAGCCTTGCAAGGATTGAACCTTGGTCATTTCGATAAATAACTTGTGTGTTTACCACTTAGGCAACAAGTTATTTTGATAATTATGTTGCATACTATAATATATAAATGACTATAATTTTATTAGAATCATAGAGTAAATAATTTTTTTTGAAATCTGTATTGTTTTAGGATTGTGTTTGTGTTTTGATTTTTACTTAAAATAAGAATATGATAACTTTGGTTCTTAATTATAGGTTTACAATATCTTAAATTAATATGCTGTATTTTATTCTGAAAACCCCTAATATCATTCTCGGCATTTTATTTTTATTCATCACAAAACCCTAATTTTTCCTAAACCGTTCCTATATTAATTATATATGAAGAGACAAAAACGTTTGCGGGGAAACCTAACCCTGCCTGTTTGAACCCGGATATGTTTTGACTGGTCACCCAACTTGCCTGATCTGCACATATTGTCACCTTTATATAATTTTTCTTATGATAAATTTGTGTTGTGGTTGATGAAATTATATTACACATGCTAAAGGACTGTATCGAGTATCGCCCAAAATATAATAGTGCAAGAGCTGTCTATAGAGAGCGAAAGAAGTATGTTGATGAAATTGATTGGAACTTGCTTGTTGCTCCACCATCCGTTCTCATAAGGTTATTTCTTTTCGCTTTCCTTATTTTTACTTATATAATTTTGTTTTTAGTTTATATAATTGCTAACTGGTATTGTTGCTATGTCAGGAAGAATTGCAATGGACCGCATGGAAGAAATTTTTAGCCTTTGAGAAGTAGGAAAAAACATCTTTTATCTTTTGAATAAATTCCTTGTGTGTAACTTCAAGGGTTTTTGTAGTTCATTTTGTTAATAAGCGTATTATGTGTTTCAGGGAGAATCCTCAAAGGATAGATGCAGTGTCTGCTAACAAGCGCATCTCATTTACTTATGAGCAGGTACTTTAAGTTAATTATCTTAATTATAATAGCAAATTTGATTTACTCCACATCATATTTCTGCTAATATTCACATATTTACAGTGCCTAATGTATCTATATCATTACCCTGATATATGGTTTGACTATGCTACATGGCATGCAAAAAGTGGTTCCATAGAATCTGCTATCAAAGTATATCAACGGTCATTAAAGGCACTCCCTGGTAATTTTTTTTGCATATACATTTTATTACTTGTCAAAACGTAGATACAGTCCACCATGTTAAGTAACTTTTATGTTTAGATTGTGCATTGCTAAGGTATGCTTATGCTGAGCTGGAGGAATCCCGAGGCGCAATTCAGCCAACAAAAACGTATATGAAGGCCTTTTAGGAGACGGTGTTAATGCAACAACATTATCGCATATACAGGTAGCTTCTTTATGTTTACTTTTTCTTATAGAAAAGAGACTTCATTCAGATTGTTCACTAATTTTTATGGTGTATAAACATTAACTTTGTTAACTTGCAGTATATTCGATTCTTAAGAAGAACAGAAGGTGTTGAAGCTGCTAGCAAGTATTTCATTGACGCACGAAAATCACCAAATTGTACTTACCATGTTTATGTTGCTTATGCTACAATGGCATTTTGTATGGACAAGGACACAAAGGTAAAACACCACACCACCATGTGTTCTTTGACTTTGACCTCTTTATTTGAGATTTTGGCGTTTAGAAACATGTGAAAATGATTCTAAAAAGTCCAGGAATACTTTTCTTAAATCATCAATGGGTTTTTAAGCGTATCTGACTCTTGCTTTATGTTACCAGTATGCTCACAATGTGTTTGAAGTAGGTTTGAAAAGATTTATGCATGAGCCTGGATACATTCTTGAGTAAGTTCGTGTCTTCACAACAGCAGCTTCTGATGACAAATTATTTAAATCTTAATTCATGCACTTAGTTTACTTTATTAGTCTGTTGATCCACAAATAACAAGATTAATGCACTTTTTGTATTACCTATCAAGCATATATCAAATCAGTGTAGAGATGGGTTGGTTGCGGGGATTTACACAGCAGCATGTCTCATACTATTTTTCGCATGGTATGGTTAATGTTCCTATAACTTTTCCTAATTGAACCTATGGCAAGTTCATAAGAGGAAGATCATGCATGTACAGATTATAGAGAGCAGGGATAAAGCTGAAGATGAATATGTAGAGAGCTCTTGTGACGATGTTCGTGTATCTGTTTTGGTATGTATTATGTAACAGTAGTTTCTTACATTATGCTCCTTTTTTATGTTTGCTGATTTGTTTATCTACTTTGCTTTTTATCGTCTTAGAACTAATAAGATATATTATTGTCTAATGCAAGGGTCATGGTCCTTATCGGGACAGTAAGCTTACACGTATTTTGCAGCCTGCAATGGGTGAGAATGCAAATACAGCCATCATTTGTAACATTACACTGGCATAGGTGTACCTAAAATTTACATAATGTATCTAAACATGTTTCTTTTCTCTATAATTATTAGTATGTATGTTTAAAGAAGAATCATGAATAGTTTTAAGTGCATGAGTGTTCTTTTAAATCAATTTGGTGTCACAAGCATTAGATAAAACGTATCATTTGATGTTCTTATATGTCTACTTATTGTAATCATAAATTCGACCTCTCATCATTGTTACTTGATATTTCTTCTTTCTAAAATGGCGATGTAGCTGTGTTCATGTTATTAATACAAATATCGTCATTAAACGTTATTTATATTTTTGATCTTTACCTAAGTTTTGTTAACGACAAAAGTAAATTTAATTTGTATAAAAGCTTAAAGATTGTCAAGTTTAATAGATATTAAAACAAGCTTTTTCAAACAATATATTCTTCATTCAAGATTTACATTTATGATTAGTGACATCTTGATATGACTCTAATCATTATGTATGATAGTAGTTTTAGAATGTGTTAGGTTCTTAAAACCAAACACTACTTAATACTTGCATATTTCTAAAATAGAAATACAACATATGACATCATGTGATGCATCATGGAAATCATTGGAAGATTTCATTAGATATTTTGTGTGGATTTTTACTCTTCATATCTTGCACAATCTCACTTAGATAGAGTTGACTTTGGCAAGATTTGATATCTTGGTCCGCCGGACCGTGGTACCAAATTGGTACACGGCGGAACCCTTTAAGGGTTCCGCGGTCCGTGACGCCTCGTCCATTTTGGCTATAAATAGCAATGCCAAGCCAAGTAGTTTTTCAACCCTTTCTAATATACTCTCATACATATCTTCTCTCTAACCTTTCTAACTCGGTTTCATATCATAGTAGTGATCTCTTTGTAGCAAAGAAGATCAAGTCACATTCATGCTTCAAACGAGAAGTTGGAAGTCTTGTTTGTTTAGTGTTGTATGATCTAGTGTTGATTTATACTTCATTGTTGTATTAAACCATCATAATCTTGTGAGTGTGAGTGGTTAGTATTTTAGTCCTCAAAATACATTGTGTGTGGGAGTAGTTGTACCCTTGGAAAGAACTCGACATCTAGCTTAGTGTCGAAAATTGTGTAAGCGATGTAAATGTTTTCTCCGCGGTGAAAGGAGCTTGTTGACTAGTGAAGTTAAACTCTCGAGTGTGAGACTCGGGAGTGGAGTAGGGCAAGGAAATAGAGTCCTTGTAGACCGAACCACTATAAACAACTTGTTGTGGTTTGATCATTTCTTTCCTTATTTACTCTTTACATATTACTTGCATATTTCATCAACATATCCAAAGATCAATATCAATTGATCTTTCAATAAGTTTCAAAACAAAGTTTTTAATTGGTAAACTATTCAACCCCTTCTAGTTTTCTACACATGTGAATGAGGTTTTTTCAACACAACATCTCATATTATCGTGCTTTGGTCGCTCTATTGTCTCATTATAAAAATTGAAGAAAATTCATCATCGCACGGAGTTCATTCACATTAAGACTCTGGTAACCACAACACTTTTGAAGCCCGGTAAGAATCTTCATCGCGGAAGAAACTGATAGTTTATCTTTAAGTCCCAATTCTCGCAGAATCTTCACAAATTGCATGTAAGTTCGAATGCAAGTGGGAAAAGGTCTCCTGTTAGATGGAGAAAAATACCATTTGAAGTGCTGAAGACGCAAACGAAGTATTATATACTTTTGGTTCAATGTGACATAAATGGTGCACCGGTTATCTTAGTTATATAGGTAATTTTTGCTTTGTAAGTATTGCGCTTACTCATCCGAAATGTGGTATGTAACTTTCAAGGATCGGTGAGGCTTTTCCGATAGCAACCAAGAAGAGTTAGCTTTGGCAACATATCGATATATCGAAAATGCATAGGTCGGTAAGTGCTCTTTCATAAGTATATAATATGTTACCGAGGACAAAGTTATTCCGCTATTAAGATTGATTGTATCACGAAAAATAATACTAACATCAATGATTTATATATGTCCTAATAATTATAATAAACAACTGCAATAATACATCGCATGTCTACACATAAAGTTACTGATATGCCTGTATGGTATTTCTGTTATTAGCATTATTTTATTTTATCTTTTTTATTTTATTTTAATATTATTCTTTTTTTAATATTTGTTGGTCCGATGGGTCGACTCTACTGAGAGCCTATGATTCTAGGATTTCCAGAAATTTGTTTTTCCGAGGATTAAACAAAAACAAGGTTGAACGAACTGATATATGCTCATTAATTCTTTTTCTTGCAGGTGATGCGATACAGATTGTCCGGGCAATGTTGATGCACATAGTTTGTAGGCACTTTAATGGTAAATTTCGCTGAAGTATACGAGCTCCTTGCTTTGAAGACATGTTTCATGGTAAAGTAGTGCTCCATATTTATACAGGATAAGGGCCTAAAGGTTGATCCGAAGACGCTTGGAATGCCGACACCAACCAGTAGCGATAGTGGGAGCAGGCCTTAAAGAGGTAGATTCTTATCCTTGAAAAAGCTTCAAGTTTAAGTTTTGTGTTTTACATTTATTTTCAAGGTCGGTGTATGTGGCATAAAATTATGAGTGGAGTCTATTTTGTAACTTAACAAACAACGCTTATAATTTTGGAAATTTAGTCAAGGTAATGTGACACAAATGGTGCGACTTCGGTATATCTTGAGTTATATAGGTAATTTTAGCTTTGTAAGTATTGCGAGTTACTCATCCGAAATGTGGTACGAACTTTCAAAGGATCGGTGAGGCTTCTTCTTATAGCAACCAAGAAGAGTTAGCTTCGTAACATATCGATATATCGGAAAATGCATAGGTCGGTAAGTGCTCTTTCATAAGTATATAATATGTTATTGAGGACAAAGTTATTCCGCTATTAAGATTGATTGTATCACGACAAATAATACTAACATCAATGATTTATAGATGTCCTAATAATTATAATAAACAAATGCAATAATACATCGCATGTCTACACATAAAGTTACTGATATGCCTGTAGATATAAGTTCTCCGAATGTTTACTAAAGCTTTCAAATATATGATATACTGAGAAAAATTGTTATGAATTTTTTTTAAAGACCTACAGTAGTTTTGTTCCTGTGTTCTTGATAAACCACATAGGCCGAAATAATAAGCTCAAACCAAACCTCCCAAGTTTAATAAGCATATATGTTTTTCTTATTATTGTTGTACTCAAAATGCATCTGTAGCCTCAATAAGTGACACTCCTATTAAAAAAAATTGATGGAGAGTCGGTCGCAAACAAACATTCGAACGACACTCTTATATTACCTTAGTTAACTTGATCGTTAGTTTTGATGTGTGTCACTCTGTCGATTGCACAAACATTTAAAAATACCATTACTTTCACATGTTAACATTATAGTAACTGCAACAAAATAGTAGTAATAAAGCATGTTGTCCATCCGTAAATATATTGGCTTCATCTACAGGGATATGGGGGCCAGTAGCAACTTATAGTCATTATCAAAATCAACTAGAAAAATGTTATTGCACAACCATAGAGCGTTGGAGTTGCAAATCTGTAGCCAACATATATTAACAAAGTCATACATGTAACCTATGCATTAGTCATACAACCCTTGCTACATGTCATTTTTTAAAGTAAATTTAGGAAATTTTAAATGAACTCTAATGCTAAATATGCAATCATAAACTTTTAAGTGTTAATATGTAAACAATTTATCTATGTCACTATATATATGTAATATGTGATAGGCTACTCACTCTTTTATTTCACAGAAATAACATTTACGAGAAGGTTAACCCCTGTTTTGTCATCCGATTGAGGAGCTGCTGGTAGCATCTAATCAAACTAGCTTTTGTTTTTTAACCAACATATGTGCTGCATTTTGGTTCCCCACAATTGCAGCAACGTGCAGTGTGATGCTTTCATCCGAATTTCTCTCTATAAGTATGTCTTCATCACTTATATAAATAAATAATTTTTCATGAAAGCATTATGACCAATTCCAACGGCTACGTGGTGAAAGGATTTAAGATTTATGTGCATATCAAAATGGGTTGGGTTCAAGTGGATATTCGCATAATTAGCTTTTGACCAACACTTAAAAGTGACTATCGAGACTTTAGATCACATTAAGTCTTTTAGTCGCACTTCTAAACACCCCTGTTCAGAATTATCATGTGAAACTCGAGACGTAACAAATTAGGTGCTTGATTGAACCAAAAGCTCTATTCTATTTATACACATTGCTGGTATAAAAAATACATCTCAAATCTTTAAGCATTTTTTAGATAACGGGTCAAGGTTTGATGATCACGCACTATGGAGTTGGCGAATTAACATGTTTAGGATGTTTCATGTTTATCATTCGATTTTTCCTCTGATTACAAGTTTTTTAATGTTTGCAAAGCCAAATACCAATTACTGCTTATTCATTTGTATTTCAACAGGTGTGCTTTTCTGGGTACTGATTTTAAAAATATATATGATGAAGTGAAGAAATAGAGGGAGTGAAGAGTCAGCTATCGACACAATGATTGGTTTCACAGTAAGAATGAGTGTAGGTTGAGGGTTATGGTTAGAATTACGATAGGACTACTCCTAAGAATGAGTGTAGGTTCGAGAGGTTTAAGAATTTAAACATTTGTATGGTTACTACTACTGGTGATCCTGATATTCGTAGGTTAACTAATAAGGATATGCTTCCCATTTCTTGGGTTGTTGTTGTTAAAAGTCTAAATTTCCTTTAAATTTTCAAAGTAAAGCTTGAACCGTAAGAAGAAAACGATTACGCTAACAAAAACAACAAACAAATAATTATAAGTCATGCCCGCCATTGGGTGTGCTTCAAATCTAGTATATATATATATATATATATATATATATATATATATATATATATATATATATATGGTAAAGTTAAAATAAAAAGACAAATATCCGTAAAAGAATAAAAGATATTTTTTTAAATTCTCCAAAATTCCAAAAAATTCCATAAGATCGGGTATGTTGGTGCATAAAACTTTGTGAAAATATTTTTATAATTTTGAGTTTTGATACGTTTTTTTAATGCGCAAAAAACGAATTTTGATGCGCAAAAATATTTGATGCACAAAATTTTCAACTTGTTTTAGTTAGATGCGCAATGTTATTTTGATGAAAAAACTGAAAAGAAGTTGGGTGCAAAAACCAATTTTTGATGCACCAAAAAACGATTTAATGTGCAAACGTATTTTTTCATAATTTTTTTTTCGGAAGAAATATCCACTTTTAGAAAAAAGTTTTTCACAACTTTTTCATGCACCATCATACCCGATTTTGTGGAATTTTTTGAGAATTTTTCGAGAAATTTTTTGCGAAAAAGGTCACACTGGAGTTGAGATATACGCTTTAGCTCATGACCATCGCAGTTTGTTAGCACAAACTCCTTCAGGTTTGCAGCCATTCCAACCTTAAAATTATAGAATTGTCAATACTTGAACATGAGGCGTATTAAGACATGAACATATAGTAGAAATAGAAATGCACAGATGTTAATGATTATACTAACTTTGGTCCCTAAGAGATTCCTATAAGGTAATATTTACCTGCATGTGATCCTTTGATATAGCAAGAATACGTGCTGCATTAGCCTTTGCACCCTGGTCGTGGCCATTTGGCTGTATATGCAAGTTTTTCATCGTACAGAGTTAACAATCTATCTTGTGGTTTGACTGTGATAAGAGACTATACATAATTATATATTAGAAACCGAGAGAAATAAAATAATACATTAACATTACTTGCAAAGACAATCTGTGAGGAATCCTTGTTGAAGAGGATGACCAAATGGAGACCCTCCCAACACTGCATCTCGAATTCGATCATTAAAGTCTGAAAGAGAAAGTAAATAAATTAACTATAACATAGATTACTTGATATATGATGAGCATGAAGGTTGGTACTATTGAATGTACATCACTATACCATGAAAAGAAGAAACATTACATTTTATTTTTTATCGAAAAAAATTGGCCTAAAATTTTGATCTACCATAACTGATACATAAAATAAAGTATACCTCCCAATTCCACTTCTGGCTAGATTAGATTGTGATGCATTTATCCCGCGACCATTATTTGCCACTTCACCAAAATCCCAACCTTCACCATATCTGAAACAACAACAACTTTACTGAACATACTCAAATTAAAACATGTCTACATAGCAAAATTATATTGTGATTTTCTAAGACTACATTACACAGTGAAGAGTCGATACAATGAACGAAAGAAATGACCATAGTCTTAAGGCTATCAATTAATAGGAATCAACTAAAAGTCATGTTCATTCTTACAAGAAAATACTTGAGCCATCTACTCCATCTTTTTCCCTTGACAAGCTTTCAAGCACACTTTAGCTCTCATCCGTGATTAAAATCAAGTAAATTTGAAGCTATGTTGTCATTATCGGGAGCGAGCTAAGAGTTAAGATATCTAGTTAGAGTTTCATACCATGATGCTTTTCATCATATGACCCATAAGATCAAAACGAAACCCATCAATCAGAAGAGATCCATTTAGTTGGTAAATATTATCATAAAAGATATAACTACCGATGAATATCTTCAAAAGCACGTTAAGGGTATTATGGTAATTTTACCTTATAATTGACTACCCAATTTATGAGATCATCAACGATTAAACGATCAACCATAAAGTGCTCATTTGGCGTTGTTGTTTACACATGTACTGTTCTCAATGAAACCATCTGCATTCCTTCTTAAATAGTAACATGGAACAATCTACAAGAAAACCGGAATGTTACTATTTTACAAACAACGGTGAGTGCCTTTTTCCAAACATATAAAAAGGAAGTCGGAAATCATATGTTTAACCTTATCATAAACAGAGTCATCATCTGTGGGCCCACTTGCATGTAAATGATTGTATACAACGTCTAACACAGCTCGGAGGCCCAAATGGTACATAATCCCATCAACCCACCATTTTCTTATCTTGGTTTCTTAGGTTCTGGATCTTATGGTACGCATGCTTGGATTCTTCGAGGAAGAGAAACAGAGAATTGGGGTAGCTCAGCAAGGAGCAGGTAAAGGTGTTGTTCGTGGTGTTTTTGGTCTACCTGGTCGTTTAGTGGGTGGCATTTTAGGAGGGTACTTAGGTTTGGATTCATATTATATATGCCTTTTTTTTGCTATTGATGATAATTTCTTTCATATTATATGCAGGGGACTACAAATACTTAAGGTATGTTGCTTATCTAACTTTAGTTTGATGCAAATCTGTGTGTGTATCCAAATGTCTTGATCACTGTGCGTCTCATCCCCTCGGAAAGATTGTTTGGTGCAAAGGTGTCACACCCCCAAATTACATGTTTTGTAGCGGAATGGAATACAGGATGATCGCCATAGCATCACGATTCTGATTATATTGAACAACCTAAAGTGTCTTTTGGAAAATACATCGTTTGATTTAGTAAAATAATCGAGTTTACAAAAGATAGGTCCCAAAAGTAGTCAACATTTGCGAAATAAGTTTGTTACAATCCAAACGATGTTTAAAGTGCATAAATCCCATGTGAGACGCGTCATCACTGGACTCTATGATAAGTCCACATGCATGCCATGAAGTGTATGCTTTAGATACTTGAGATAAAACATGCTAAAGGTGTCAACACAAAGGCCGAGTGAGTTCATAGACTTTGTATTGTCATGAAAACCCTTAAAGAATGTTCATGCAACAAAGGCATTGCAAATCCACTCCGGCCCAAGTTACGCCCATACAAAACTTGCAACCTGTGTTCTCACAACCCATCGCCAAAATATGTATAGTTTATGTTCAAGCACATGTTGTCAAATGAATTCACATAATAGTGCATAACTTAATGTATCAATAGTTAATTGATATATCACATGATAAGTATAGTTTCAAATAGTTCCACGTCCACTAGTTCAAGAATGCACCAAGTCCATTAGTTCAACATTATACCAAGTCCGCTAGTTCATGATTATACCAAGACCGCTAGTTCATGATTGTACCAAGACCGCTAGTTCGATATTATACCAAGACCGCTAGACCATGATCATACCAAGTCAGCTATCCCAATGATTTATGATATAGAAATTCTAAGTATGGCAATACTGTTACTTCGTATGACTAAACATTCAGTTCAGATAAACACATAGTTTCCAAATAGACATGAATGTCATAAAAGTTGATGAGCATGTATCTCCCCCAAAAGTAGTATAAAAACAATTGAAAATGGGGCTATGGAACTCACTTTGATGCAATGATTATGATGACAAAAGTGGATACATCGAAATGAGGTGCAATCTATCTCGCAACCTAATATGAATGATATGTTCTAATGTAAGTCATGAAACAATGTCAGTGCAAACTCATATGATATCCATACCACTGTACATTTTGAAAATGGAATTTATCGTCGAAAATATATGTTTATGACATCTCGTCATGTTATAAAATACTTTACAAGTACTTACGTTGAAACAACATCCTACGATAGTCGTTTAGTGATTTATCAAGAAATTATAGTTTCGTCGTAATACAATATAATTTGACAATTCATGAAAGTGACTAAATGACCTCGAAAAGCTAGTCGTAAAATAGTGAATATCGAGTGTTAGGAAACAAACTCAACGGTTTTGGAAAGCTTGTAGTATTATCTCAAAGTCTTAGCTTTTAACTTTTGATCATAGAGGTCTCGATCATAGAGAAAAATATAGATGAGGTAGGGTAGTCGGACTAAAAATATTGTTTAAGGTTAGTTTTCGGCAAAGTTTGAGTGACCGTAAATTATTCGTTACAACTCCGTTTGACAAACGGTTGAACATTTTGAAAAATAGGCTAGGTGGACTCACTTTTACTAGAAGACATCGTTTTCTAAAAAGCATTCTATCGATGTGAAAAACGACTCCAAACATGGTCACTAGCGACAACTAGTTTGGCTAATAGAAAATATATATGTAAGTGTTTTATACTTGTGAATAATAGTTACGACAACCTTATTTAAACGCGTGTAATTTAGTCGTTATAAGTCCGTTTTCTACATTTTATATGTCCTTAGCTTCGTGTTAAAGTATACGAATATATTTTTGATAAATCGACTCATTTAGATAACGCTTAAAACTCATTTTTTGAACCTTAAAAATTCTGGACAGCATGCAGTTTTTCGGAAATATAGTTTTCGTGTTAAACTTGAAAATAACATAACTTCTTCGTTATAAATCCGCTTTAACCCGTTCAAGCGACCACGGTTTTGTTTTAAAGTATATTTTCGAATATCTAGCCCAAAATATTTTATAACCATCGAATGTTCCAGTTTTACAAAACTAACGAGACCACTATTTAATGTTGTTGAAAATGATTTTCCTTGCGTAATACTTATTTCAATCACTTCAAATCAACACCAAATCTATTCTAAACCTACCATACACCTTATTAGGGTGTCATGGGTTCCTAAACATCATCAACCATGATATGTTTCAAGGGATTAATTATAGGATGATATAATAAGTACTAAAAACAATAAAAGTGGTATAGATACACATGAAACTTGCATGTTTTCTTTCAAGCATGATAAAAATAACTTAAGTATGAATATGAAAGATTAAAAATGATCATGAAATGCTTACTAGTATGATGATGAGGTTTATGGAAAAAGGTTTTCCTAAATACTCTAGGTTTTTATTGCAAAACCTTAAAAGAGAGTATACTAGAGTTTATAAAATTGCTTGTTCTTGAAAATCTTGTGCTTCTTCCTTGGTTTTTCTTCTTGGCCGGTTCTAAGAGAGGAAAGGAGAGGGTTTTTGGTTGCTTTACACCTTGAAAATGTGTGTTTGTATGTGTTTAGGATAGTAACTAATTAGTATAATATACAAATATCTATTAGAGATTGTGTATGTGTACACTACTTGAAGATTTTATGAAAAGATTGGTGAGTCATATGGGTGGTCGGCAACAAGGGGAGGGTGAAAGTATTTTGTGTTTTGATTAATTAAATGCATTATAAGTTAAGTATTATGTATATTTGGTACATATAATTAGGTATTAAGTGTAGTGTTGACTTAAAATAGATTTTATCGAACAAAATAAAATATATCAAGTCGTAAAATTATAAAAATACATTTCTTACAAGAATTGAGTGAAATAATAATTATCGAGTAGTATTTACGAAAACTCGTATATATATATATATATATATATATATATATATATATATATATATATATATTATATATATAACGAGGCGTTACATCGTAGATAATGCCACGTAACGCCACCTCATTGCCCAAGAATTCATTATCGACCATGTCATCACATTATTGCCATGTAAGCATTTTCAAAATTTATTTTATTAAGACATTTAATTAATAATTTTGAATTTTAGTACCATGTAAGCATTTTCAAAATTTATTTTATTTTAAGACATTTAATTAATAATTTTGAATTTTAGTACTCAATGCCCAAGAATTCAATTTAATGCCATAATCATTAGTTGTCCACGTAAGCATTTTTAAATTAAATTCGGATGTTTTTTTTTTTTTTTTTTTTTTAAAAAGCACCTATATGGATTCGAACTCAAGACCAAACAGATATTATGTGGTATCTTAACCACTAAACCACCAGATTTTTTTTTGTAATGTTCTGTAACTTCAAATCTATAAAGGGTAACATAACATAACATTCAATAATTAGCAATTTTATTTACAATTAAGATTACGAAACTAAAAGAAAACCCTAATAAACTCTTTCTTCCCTACCTCTTCAAAAAAAACTAACGTGATTTATCTATGATCAATAATTTTATTCTTATAATACAAGCATCAAATCTATGTGATCTTAATATATATTTGAATTTGTTTGCATGCAGGAGCATCCTGTATCAATGATTCATACCCGGCAAAGATATGAGGTATGTTTTTGTTGTATTTGTTGATTGATATATTGCTATCATGTTCCATATTCAGTGGACATGGCTACCAGTTGTTATGAGTATGTTGCATGCGAAAAGTTCTCAAACAATTCGGGCGGTGATGGACTCTTCAATTGTTATGTTCGTGAATATTCTTTTGTGAAGCGAAGAACATGTTGATGGTAATCAAGATATTATCATAATTGTAATTCTTCCGATCGTTATGTAGTTTTAAATCGTTATGTTTTTTTTTCTCTTTGAAATTATTGTAGACGACCATTAAAATGTACAAAATCTCGGTGAAGAGGTTCTTGCTCAGGCCGTTTGTATCATCCGATTCTGAGTTTGTATGACATCGTCATATATACTGTATATATAGTTTCCTACATTTAATTTTTGTTTATACAATAAGATATTTGATTTGTATAGTTTTTTGTTGCATTGGAGGAGAATAGCTTTTGCAATTACACTCGATCATTATCAGTCGAAACCTGTTCAGTGTCAAACAATGCTCGAAACTGAGTTTCCTTATTTTCTAGCATAGGCTCAGAAGCTAAATTGTACTACGTAATCCATACAAGTTGTCTTCACCCCAACTTTTTGAGAGATGGGAAAGATCATCACATTCTGTATTATACGTAGATTCATTATTAGTTTAGTTTTCATTCTGCTCATTTACAAAATCTATTACTGTGGAACGTGAACTTTCGTACTCAAGTTCTTGCCCTATAGTTGGAGCATGAACTATAGTATCTGATTGTTTTGGATCACATTCAAAAAAATCACTTTGCTCCAATTCAGTCTTAGTATTTGCTAACTCAGGCTTTTTATAATAAAAAATTTCAATAGCACGGTTGTGTAGTACTGATGTTAAACTGCTGCAGGACTTAACCACATCCCCATGTAATAAATGCACTTGTGCATCTCTCTGAAAAGCCGATAACAGTTTCAGTGCCTACAAGTGCTGGATTTTAGGATATGATTCCTCTGCTGGTAGCTACCCATGTCTTTGATCAAAGACTTCAATTAAACGCAGCATAATATATACTATTAATAGTAAACTTTGTGGCAATCAAAACTTTAAAATTTGTTTCATTTGCAATTGTTTTCGTTATCGTGAACTTTATGGAGCGAGTTAATGCGGTTGGTTCACAAACAACCGAGGTTCGGTCTTCTGCAGGAAGCAATTTGATGGACAAATTAACCGATAATGGTCCCACTTATGTACATGCCGAGACTAAGTTCTCGAAGTACCTATCGAAGATCAAGAGATGATCGACCTCACATCAAATAACGAAAATACGGTGAAAGTTGATCAGACACAAAATATTCAAAACAAGATGAGCTCGTTAATGAATCTCAAGAACCCTTGAAGGATCAAGAGATGAGCCGTTTCTCAAATATTGAAACTGCAGCGCAAGTCGATCAAGGTGCAAAATTTCAAAACAAGACGAGCCTATTGATGAATCTCAAGAACCTCTTGAAGATCAAGAGAGATGAGCCGTTTCTCAAATAATGAAAATACACTCAAGTTGATCGGTATGCAAAAGTTCAAAACACGATGAGCCTATTGACAAATCTCAAGACCCTACTTGAAGATCAAGAGAGATGAGCCAATAGCGAGATAATGAAAATATGGCGAAGTTAATCGGACACAAACAATTTAAAGGAGCGAGATTGTTTATGAATCTCAAACACCGGGAGTTATCACAAGCTAATGCATTAAACTTTGTGGATCAGTATTTGTCAGAAAAAATCTTTGCATGCGGTAATGGACAATTGTTTTTCATTACAAACCTTGGACACAGATGATAGCGATTTCTTGATCAAACGATAGTGCGAAGCGAGAGGCGTCACGATGAAGCCAGTTCATGACACATGTATTGTATTTTTCTTGATATTGCTGCTTAGTTGATGCTTACTGGAAGGGTCATGACTTATGGGAGGGTTATTGCTAGAGGGAGGTGAGAGTTAATAGAGAATCTTAGTCTAAAAGCTAATGCTCAGGTATAATATTGGAAGCTGCAATTGCTGTTTTTACATGTGCACGTTCTTTTGTTGCAATATTTGTTTTACTTAGGCTGTATTGACGATTTGAATCATAAGTGTCCGAATCAAAGTGGAAAGCTAATGCTCGTACTTCTTCTAATGTTGTGCAAACGATCTTGCAGGTTATTTTTCATTATCAGTTGGATACTTCCACCTTATTTAATCCCGATCAAATACTCGTGTCTTTCAATTTTACTAATGCAAACCATAATGTTGTTTATCAGGCCTTTGCTGAAGTACCAAACTTGAGTGTATGGTATGGTCCTGATTCCTACATGGGTGCAAACATCATAGAGCTATTTCAACAGATGACATTGATGACAGATGAAGAAATAGCAAAGATACATATGGATCATAGTAGAAATTCAATATGACCCGAAACACATTTTTTGGTGACCACAACAAGCAGCTAAAGAGCTCGAAAGAAGGCTATTTATTTGGGTGCCATTTATTCTTGAGTGGTTTAGGAACAAAGGACATTTTATTAAGTCCCAAGTTACAACAACAGAAGGTAACATCTACATCTGCTTTCCCATCCGCTTTGTAATATACATTTAAATATATTTCTTTTGACTAAAAAGGATAATATTTATGTCCGAGTTTAGGCGCACTTGCTTTAATTCGACTTCAAGAGGACATGAAAAAACAATGAATCTGAGGGAAATACACGAAGAGGAATTTGAAGAATACATGAATTCTCACAAGAAATTAATGATTCATTCTCTTTGGAAGCTTAATGTGGCTGATATTGAAGTCAGCTTTCCGTGTGTGTCAGATGGTTGTGTACTCAAATCCATTTATTTTCCCGAATATTTAATATATCTATGGTACTTACATATGTATTTGTGTTTGTGTTCTTCAAGATCCCACTTGTGAAAAGGAGGAGCTACGTCATGCAATGCCAGTGAGGACTCTTGGTCGGATCTTTCGGTGTTAATCGATGAGGCAAAAAGCTAGGTTGTTACTTGACGAGGCTTCATGGTCTCTTTTGTGGTATTTATATGGAAAGGCATGATTCGCATTGGGACCAAAGTGCGCCTTGGGATTTTCAAGACTCGCGCCAAGGTGGTGTGCTGACAGTAGGCCCGTTCAAGGGTGGTTTCCTGATTATTGCAGTAGGTTGCAGCCTGCAATTGCACAAAATGAAGGACGATTTGGTATGACACCTGTCATACATGTCAATGCGATTCATTTATATGTTTTGGGATGAATTTTGGCTGCAAGGGCTCAACTATGTCAAACGTCCTTATACAGGTATCTCATTGACAACGATAGGGAGTTCAATCTTTATGATCAACCAACCAGGTAATTTATATTCTTCTCTTTTTATGCAGGTTCACAGGAGTCGAAGGACAAAACTATTTATATAGGTGTAAAAGGGGATTATATGATTAAAGTTTAATGATGAAGATGATATCATTGAATTATGCTCATAGAACCAAGAATATGGCCATTTTTTTTGTCAAGGAGTATATGTTGAGTCAACATGGTGACGGGTATCTTGCTGGACTTTCAAACAGTACGTTTACGCAGATGAATTTTTTGTTTATATTTCTTAACCTGTATCAATCATAGGAATCCCAACCAATCCTTAATTTGCATTTTCAAAATCATTATTGTAATATTAACAGTGTATTTAGCTAATCAAAGTTAAGGAAAGTGTTTGGATTAACAAAGCTACTACCGTTTGGAACAACTCGAAGCTG
Organism: Chrysanthemum lavandulifolium; assembly: GCA_022545495.1. NCBI lineage: Eukaryota > Viridiplantae > Streptophyta > Magnoliopsida > Asterales > Asteraceae > Chrysanthemum > Chrysanthemum lavandulifolium. The sequence goes on along the minus strand of CM040243.1, from coordinate 169,825,129 downwards.
CAGATTGAAATCTGCAGATAAGCATTTATGTTTCTCTTCTTTAAATTTCATATGTAGTCTTTTCACGTGTCTTATTAATGGTTGCAATTTTGATTCTTTCACTTGTGAATTGGTAGCTCAGTTTATCTTTTTAGTATGATTATGTGCCAAGGTTAGTATAATTGTATTAATCTAATGATAATCTTATTATTTCTTATATAATGATTTAGCAGGTTTTATGCATTCAAAATGATTATGTGCCAATATGGTTAGTAAAACCGTCTTTTGTTAAGCTAATTCTATAATTTGTCCGTTTGACCCGTCATATATTTAAAAGGTATGATCTTCATTATTTTTAGTGTAATTCAAAAACGAAACTTTTGGGTAAAATGATACTTAAATCTTAATTTTTAGCACAAAAACATACAATATCATCCTAAGTTTTAAAATCCACCATTGCTTGAATAAGCCAGAATTCAATAAGAAATACTGTAGTTCTTTATCTTAATTTTATGCATTCTAATTTGCTAATATTGGTCTTGCAAATCGAACATGGGCTATTATTATTGTTTGGGTGTTCATTTTTACCTATCAATACAAATTTATTTTGAGAAAATTTTCTTTCGATCCTTTGGCGAGTGCATAAACTGAAGCTGCTTATCTTTAACCTATTTATATGTTGCTCCTTTCTTGCTAATCTTTTTCCTATCTAATCAATCATACTTTCACCAGGGTTTTATTTTTCATTTTTCCCTTACTTAGTGCAAATAATATACGATAACATTGGATCATACCAGGAAATATACCAAATACTTAAAAAAATATATTATTTCAAATACGTAGAAATTAATATGTTGTATGAGTAAGAGTTTGCTAATCTTTTTACGTAATTTTGGTGATATCGTAAAATTTACTTGTGAAACTAAGGGTCGCCCTAGGCACAATGAGTTAGTTTATTGGCTCTGATGGTTTGAAATGACAAGCTAATACAAGCATGTATGCTGAGAGGCTGCATAAAATGGTGCATCTGTTATAAGCCTTTTGTCATCGTACTGGGATGCTTTATGATTCATATGAAGTATACGACTTTAAACTATGCGATTGGGGAACTCCGAATTAATGTGTATTGGTGGGCTCTTAAGAACTTTTAGTTGAAGTTGCAGGCATTTTTCCATAGATGGGGGAGGGAATAGAGTGAGGCAACCAAAATTATAGTCAACGGACCACCACATTATATCGATATGATTGATCAGACAACTTATGGGCATAAATTTATTAAGTAACAGTTCAATGTAACGCCAAGGATTGGTTGGCAAACAGAACCCTTTGGCCATTCGGCAGTGCAAACTTACATATTGGGGCTGAGTTCAGTTACTTTTTTCTATAACCTTGAACTAAAATGATTTTTTGCATTCGACCCGTTGTAGACAAGCACAACCTGGATCAGGTCATATGTAGCTAAAGTGATCGAACCTTGCTGAATTTGTTTAGGGAGAACTTGGTGGCACAAGTCTGTATTTTTCTTGAAGCTTAACTAAATACCATTTTTACGATCCTTTTTTCTAGGAAAAGATCAGCAAGAAAAAAAAAATACTTCGAGTATTAGTATGGTATTATCAGAACTAAATTATGAATCCCAGTGGAAAAGCAGGATATAGAAAATACCTACATTGAAATCCTACAGAAATCGAAGATTGTGATTCTTTCTCATATATTTTAATTTCTTCCTTATCAACCGCACTCAACCAGGTAGCTGGTGAAGGAATTAGTATCTGTCTTTCAGTCATGTGATGGCGTCAAAGAAGGAATCAGAGAGCATTACTCTTCTCTCTATGTACAAGCTTATGGCTGATGAAGTCCTACTAATTGTAGCGTGAAGTGGTGTGCCATTGCTGTTTTATCTTTTGAAGGGAGTACACGTCGTGCACCAAGTCAGACAAAAAGGAGGGATAGACGTATCCGATGTATTTGCTCAAGCATTACAAGATCCCACACGAGTTGCTGTTGCAGCAACAACCAGTGGGTTGTCGTCCCCAATATAAAGAAGATCACAGCAGAAGGACAAAATAACCCGAATCTGCATTATTCCATATGTTGGCAGCATGCGTTTCTCTTCAGTGGTTCCTCTTATGAAACATAATTGGTTTATTAAGGTATGTGATGCGATATCTTTTTATCATTTATTTGAAATATTGTGGTTTAGTTGAGTTTAGTTAAATTTATTTTTCAACTTTGCATAGATAAATGAGAATGAAACGGTTTTGCAAACATTTACAACCATGGACGGTGTCAACATTATATCTATGTCTCTGGGCCACTTCCTCCTTAACCAATGATCTTCTTATATTTCAGGGCCGACACTGATTACGAGCAGGCGAAGAAACAGCTAAAATGTGATCTTCTTAAACTGTTACTATGTCTGAGTCAGAGATAAGGAGGTTGCGAAAGTGTTTGATGATGCTGGTGCTATTTTCATATTTAGAGATAAGGTTCAACTTCATCTTAATAAGGTATATAATGTTCAGCTCAATTGTTTTGGCTTAAGTTGAGACCTATGAGCTAATTTAAGTTTACTATGTAATAATAAGCTTATATAAACCCACAATTTTCAAAACAATATGTAAAAATTAGGCTTATGAAATAAAAGCCGGAAAAAGCTCATATGTCCAAAAATTAGCTTAGACAAACAGAAGAGAACATATTCAATAAAAGTTTTAACTACCACCTTTTTCGTATTTTGATTTATTGCATTAAATTTTGATTCCATATTTTCCTAATATTTTACATAAAACAACCAAATGCTTTTCTTTCTTCTGTTATTGTATCTTTTAATTGTGTACATGAAAAGTTTCACAATTTCAATTGATATATGAAAAAGTTGATAACATTCATTATGACTCATGCGTTTATATATCGTGTGATTATGCTAGAATCTAATTCGAATTTTTTGATATTTTGTTTTGAAATACGCTTGAATACCGATATGTTTACATAAGTCCTTTTTCAATTTTCATTGTCTAATTGTATGAGAATCCAATTTAATATATTCTATATGTTTTAGTAAATAGATGATGGGTACAAATTCATTGAAATCCTTTAGTTGATTTATAGTATGAATACATGTGGATTTAATGGCAATTGTTAAAGAATTTTTCAGGAAATCATTATAAGAACATGCACCACTAGGCCCAATATCTTCATGGTCAATGCTGGTTTAGATAAATCTAGACCCCAATTAATGATAGATTCCATCCACTTAATGTGTCTAATTTTGCTAATCAGGTTTTGGATATGGTTTGAAGAGCTGATCCTTTGCTTTGATGCCTGACGATGACCCGCAGAAGGAGGAACTGAAGAAGCTAAAAGCAAAACATGAAAAAATTACGTGTTGGCACACAAGCAAGTCCGGAACAACCTCTGGGTGGGCTTGGGCTCTTACTTGCACAAGCTTCCCTCTTTTTCCACTTCGAAGGACCCCTCTTACCAAGATCTTATAAAGAGACTGTTTTTGTCACGTCAAAGAAAGCTTATATAAAAGACACAATTTTGATGTTGAAAGATTTAACGAACTTTAGAAAAATGCATATTACCATTGGGTATGAAATATCTTATTGCGAGGGTTGAAGTAAATGTATGTCTCACGACATTAGATTTTAGCGGGATTGACATAATTGGTAGTATGTCTTACAATATCGTTTCTTAGCTTAAAATTGAAGCACTAAGAGATATTGAGGTTATTTTTACGAGTTGAATTGCATGCCCCGTAAACTGCTTTTTGAAGTTGTTTATAGTTCTTCCATCTCATTTATCAAATGTATATGCTCTTTCAGTCTTTCTATGAATTTGTTTATTATGATACAATTGACAAATGTTAACATACAAATGGCTTACAATTCATGTGTGTATCTATGTTTCATTCTTATAACTCCTTTTTTATAAATTGCTAGGGAGACTGAGTAGGATTTTTGCAAAAGCATGTGACGCCTTAGTAATTGTATCATTCATGTACGTATAAGTAATGCTGCTCTTAGTATTAAAAAATATTCAGCCGAAGATATACTTAATAGCTTAGCTTATACTCACTTTGTACAGTGCACTGTAATGACTGATGAAAGAAAAAGACAGCGGTGAAGTGGTACCCGTGGAAATACCACTCAAACACATATATTTCTTATACAATTGGTATGTTAAAGGTTTTTTTTTAAAATCATAATCTAGCATTTTGAGCTTTCTACATGCTGTTTTTCTTAAAGATTTTCAAGTACAACCATGTAAGTTGTTGCTCTTCTTCTTTTTCATCTCATCAACACTTAATATATCGTTATTCCTAACATTCCAATATTGAGAATGACCTCAACATACTGAAAAGTGAAATCAAAAAACTCCATTCAAGCAATGCTAAAGTTCCACCTTAGTTGCACTCCTTCTTTACGATTACCTCCTTCTTTCGCTATAGCAAATTATGTCAATGATAATTATAAGACATGCTCGCCCATTAAGATGCCGACCACTAGTATATATATATATATATATATATACATATATATATATATACATATACTAGTGTCAAAACCCGTCCGATGGACGGGTATGTCTTGTGATTTTTATTTTTATGATTTTGTGGATCAAATATATTCTAAAAAGTAATTAAAAGTTAAATGAAAGGGTTAAGATATATAATTGATGTTACCATAATTCATTAAACCACTAAAAGCAGGTAAGTATTTTGATTTGTGGTTTTTATTTTTAGGATTTAGTAGAACAAATATATAGTTAAAAGTTATTAAAAGTTAAATTAAATGGTTAATAAGTATAATTGATGTTACCATAATCCATAAAGCGGCTAAAAGTAGGTAACTACTTTCTAACATTTTGCTCTAAACAATATTAATCAAGAATATCTTTTACATTTGATATTATTATTATTATTATTATTATTATTATTATTATTATTATTATTATTATTATTATTATTATTATCATTATCATCATTATCATCATTATCATCATTATTATTATTATCATTATTATTATTATCATCATTATTATCATTATCATCATTATCATTATCATCATTATTATTATTATCATTATTATTATCATCATCATCATCATCATCATCATCATCATCATCATCATCATCATCATCATTATTATTATCATTATTATTATCATTATTATTATTATTATTATCATTATTATTATTATTATTATTATTATTATTTAGTTATTGTATATAGGTGTTTCCAGCTGTTATTTTACCAAATTTAGATGATGTTGAGAAATTTTAATTATTTGTGAATGGATTTATGATTTTGTTTGATGTTTTTTTATGAGAATATGTATGTATTGTCAGGTTACAAAGTTCCATTATGGTGTCAAAACATATACATTAAAATGGTGATGAAAATGGTGATAATTGATAACGATGGGCGTGCATGACTTATGAATGTCGTTGGCATATTTTTTTATAGCGAAATAAAGGTGGTAAATAATTGTAGTATAGTTTTTATGTTTTTTTTCATGGACATATGTAACTATATAAGTGATAATTTTGTTCCAAATTTAGTGTATTTTTTTACAAACAATAGATATGTGAAATACATTGTAAATATTTTGAGTTTTTGCAATATCTATAGGTGTAATATAATAAGTTAAAGAAGAATAAGATGTAAACATACCAAATTTTTTATTGATTACTTTCAAAATGAAAAAAAATAAACGATTGCCAAATATGAGAGAAAAAAGTTTCAAAATGGTACGCAAAAATAAAGTATCAAAGCATGGCCTGCCCGATAGGTGTGCGAGCCTTTGTATATCGTTGAAAAACTTAAGTTACCGAAAATAAGTTATAAACATACCAAATTATTTATTTATTGCGTTAAGAAAGAATCATCAAATTCTTAATAGATTTCGGAAAATCAATATCAATTATAAACTCATAAGCGGTACGCTTGGTCTCTAAAGAAAAGATCACTTATCTTGAAAGAAACATTAAAAGTTTAGTTAACTTAATGATATCTGGGATTACTAAGTCATGGTTGGTTCCATTGTGGCGCCTAAACACCCTCCTTGGGATTTCACCTTCAATGGTTCTCATTGAATCGACAACTTATACATCAAACACCTTCACCATTTGATTCGCAAACTATAACATCAAGGGATCATTATGATTTATATATTTGTGTAATTGAGGAAATTTTTTACGACTAATGCAACCGGTACCAACTCAAAATAAATATATAAATCATACACACCTATCAAAGAATTGTACGCCTTTTAAAGTGGCATTTCTACCACCTTAGCATTGTTTAGTCCTTTTCAATCGCTAGCATTTCCTTTGCCAATAAATTAAAATTTCAGTTAATCCAATAGTAAGCTAAACAACTCATTTAGCACAAATGCCCCATTTGGTTCAACGCATTTCGCAAGTTGTTTTCATGCCTTACCTTAACTTTCATCACCTAACAGCCGAATGACTTTCGAGTTCTAATAAATTTTATCAATGACTAATTGAACAATCGATGTACCAAGAAGATGACATATAACTTTCTGGTTTAACTAAAGAATATATAGTTATAAGGCACGATACTGACTGAGAATTCTAAGAAATACAAAATGCATCCATCACATTGTGTACTGATTTGAACTAAATTATCTCAACTCATTGTCATAAAAGAAAATAGTTCCAAAGCTCAATATGAAAGATAGGCAAATAGGCAAATAAGCAAATGTAAGAAATAAAATATACGTATAAAAAGTTTCAAGCTTATAAATTAAAATTGAAAATAAAAAAACATGTTGCTGAATGAAAAGATAGAAAAGAAACTCACGAAGCATGGTCATAGGAACTGAGAATGCCTTGGTGAGACCAAGGGTAGCTTGGTCATTCCAAATTATGCTCAGCTTCATCAGCAGCTGCAACTGAAAAAAAAAAGATATTGCTGAATTAAAAGATAGAAAAGAAATTTACAAAGAATGGTTGTAGGAACTGAGAATGCCTTGATGAGACAGGGTAGCTTGGTCATTCCAAATTATGTTGAGCTGATGAAGCTGCAATACTTGTAAAACTCAATAGCTCTCACATACCCTGCTCATAATTATAAAGGATGTGAATATATGAATATTGATTTAAGAAAACTCAAATGTGAATATGATTTATAAAAGCTTATAGAAAAAACAATATACAATAAATTTTGTACATTCAAAGCAAAGAACTTCTTTGTAAACCATGTTGGTAGTTATGTTGGTAGTTATGAAATCAGATTTAGGATTATTTCCATCTTTTCGATTCATCCCTGACATAACACCAGTACCATTCTCAGTAGCTAACATACGAACGCCTCGACCTGTTCTTGAAAGAGATCTGGGGGACATATTGGAATGCTGCAAGTGTCTACCAGACAACATTTATTTTACTAATGTTATAAATGTATCATCTTATCTACCGGTAGATAGTCTTTAGTAGGCAAAGTATGCAGTCAACGTCAAGTACTCGAGTAGCCGATGTTCATTCCGTGAACACCTAAAAGTTAAAAGAAAAAAATAAAAGTCAAATCGGAAGGAAGTTGTTGATAAGAGTATATGTAAAGTCAAAAAGATTGTATAAAACATGTCATTTATATAGTTGTTCATACTTGTAAACATTGCCCATACACCTTGAAGTACTTCTTTGTAGACGATATTTATAGTACTTTTCGAGGTATCACCATCTTTACCACAAGTGACAACCACAAATGACAACCTTCAATCCTCTTTTGCTTTTGAAATGAGTGTAAAAATATGAAAAATATAAATGCCTCAATGTTATACAAAAGAGTTTATTTTCGATAAGTGTAACAATGAAATGAGAGGAAAAATATGAAAAATGTAATTTTTCAATAGAATCACAAATCCTAACGGTAGCATGGTATTTTATCAACAACATGTCAAATAAATCAAACGGATCAAATATGACGACGAAAGTCACATTTTTATAACGAAAGTCACATTTTTATTGTAACTATCATTTAGGCAACTTGATCTCTAACAGGAATATCACTTAGTTATGTGTTTTAAAATTCATACATAAATAACTTCTAGTAAACTTAGATAAGAAGTGTTCCATAAACCTCCTCTTTGACCCGTTACTCAACCCGACCCATTTTTAATTATTCGCAATACATATACAATCAGCTTCATAAAGTTCATAAAGACCTAAACAGATGTCCTACATGGTGACTTATAACTTTCTAATTACATTCTTACATAACATGATTATTTAAAGTTCTAACTTAAGTAGAGTTAAAAAGCATACAGCCAGGGATTCTATCTATCCATGACATAAAACATTTATTGCATGCATATGAGAGACAATCATTTCTTTCTTTGATACAACTACTATCTTATCCAAGTTTGTAATACTATAAACCGTGTATTGAAACGTACACAGAAGTATTGATTCAACTTACAAAATATGCAGTAACATTTAATAATCCATTTACATGAAAGGTTTTAAATGAAAAAAATGATCATAAGGGTGTGTTAGAGACCAATGACCATAAAGAAAAACTGGATTCAGTAGGAAACGGAAACAATTCAACCAGAAATGCACGTTCACATAACTAAAAAGACTATAAGCTTTCTAAAGCACCAACATGGATGCAGAACTGCGACTACTATTAAAGATTGGTATTATCGTGTGTGGTTGAATTTGAAGAGAGAGTCTGTTTGTTCAAAGATCATAAACATAAATTGAATCATCACTGCTTCCAGCCACAAGTTCTTTGCCATCATTAGACAACTTGATTGAAAGAAATCAAACTGAATATCCCCCATCATCATCACCAGAAAACTCCAATCCGTCATGGATTTCCTGAAAATTTTCACATCATCAGTACTAAGTAACTGCCATGAGAACCAAGAGTATAATTGTTACTACGTATTAGTTTTTATGATAACTGTAGTTCTGCAGCGATCACAAACACCCTTGTAAAGACCCAAATATCCCTTTGAAACATAAGTTTTTAGTAGCTCCAAACACCCTTAAAAGGTATACCAAAACCCCCTATAAAACTGCAAATTTGCAACCTTGCGGATGAGTTAAACAACCATTAAACGTCAGTTTTTTAGCAAATCTAAACACCCTTTAAAATGACCCAATCTCCTCTTTAAAACTGATGTTTGGAATCAGCCCAAACACCTCTTTAAGAGTTGTAAAAACCTTTCTTTAAAAGTTTTAGACCACCATACAAATATTTAAATATTATGGAATATTACCTTGATAGGTTTTGGATGATCTTTGTTATGTTCAACAATTTTCAGTATCCCAGCCATTATCAGTGCACTGCTCACCACCAGTTTGGCACAGCAAAACAGGTTCCTCATTTCACAAGCCTCAAGCCCCACCATTGTTGCTTCCCACCCTTGTTGAAACAAATAAGCTTCCCATTCAAGTTCTAGTTCTCCAATTCTCTGCTCAGCAGCCATTAGCCTTGTTGTAGACCTAACGATCCCGACATACTCCCACATGATCGACTGCAGTTCCTTCCTAACTTCCTTTGTCCTCCTGATGATCTTGTTCAGAATGCTGCTCCCTAGCTGCATAGGAACGACTGGTCGATCCCACCACCGTGAAACACTTTGATCGATATAAGACCCTTTCATATGTTCAATTGATGGCTTCACTGCCCTGCATGCAATTATCAGTGCTTCTAGTAAGGAGTTGCTAGCAAATCTATTTGCTCCATGTAATCCGGTGCATGCTACCTCCCCTATACAATCAAGTTAATCAAATATGATATGTTGATAATGGGTTAGTGTATGCTAATGTATGACAATGGATGCTGGTATTGAAAGTATTTAAAGGTTTCATAATCAAGGAGTGTGCTTATATGTACTAAAATTTCAATCCCCATATCTCTTGTATCCGTGATTTATACAGTGAGACTGAAAGGCGCATTTCATAGGCATATATCCAGTGACCTCTTAAGTGCCAAATAAAGTGATTCATCGAGGCATATTAAGTATTGGTGGAAAAATTGACAATGTTGGGTAATTAGTCAAATGGATTCGGGTCAATCTGTTCTTTAAGCTGTTTCCCTGTTATCAATAACAATAAACCAAATTGACCAATATTCACATTAACATATTGTAAAACCCCTCTAAATAGAAGCAGCACTGCTTCAAAATTTGGCTTTAAAGGTCAAACAAACCACCTATAAAAAAATAACCTTAACAAAGTTAGAATAACAGATTAGTCCCTTTGGCCACAAAAGTCAAAACATTGGAAGTTAAATTCTCACCAGCAACATAAAGTCCACAAACATTGGTCTCCCCTTGAAGACCAGCTCGAACCCCTCCACACATGTAATGAGCAGCGGGAACAACTGGAATTGGGTCGCAAGTTATATCCAAGCCATACTTAAGGCACTCAACAGCTATAGTTGGAAAATGAGAAAGAATTCTCTCTCTGGCTTTATGACTAATGTCTAGAAGAACATAGTTCTCATTACGCTTTTTAAGTTGATCATCTATGCTTCGAGCCACGACATCTCTTGGAGCCAGCTCAGCACGTTCATCATACATAGGCATGAACCTTTCCATATCGAGATTATAAAGAAGCCCCCCATCACCCCTCACAGCTTCAGTGATCAAAAACGCATTTTCCCTGGCTTTTGTTGGTGTGATTGGGAGTCCTTCATCTGCAAGTGCAGTTGGATGAAACTGCACAAATCTGAACACGAGAGTATACATTAGAGTATCTCATAATGCCATGTTTAAAGGTTTTAGATAGCTTACTACATGTTTTCAGAAATTTTAGATTTCTTACTCCATGTTTGAAATTACAGCTTGAGCTCGGTGAGCCATGGCTATTCCATCTCCAGTAGCTACCTATTGAATTTAACCAGTGATGAGTTAGATATTTAGCTAATACAAGTATATGACCAATATAATGCCTGACAACTCTGATAACTGATAAACATACTGGTGGATTTGTAGTAGATGGATAGATATGCCCTGCACCCCCTGAAGCAAGCAACGTCACCTTTGAAATAAATCGTACAACCTACAATTTCCACCAGGAGGAAACAGTCTATACAGATTAATAAAAGTGGCAGATTAGTCAAATGGGTCCAGGTCAAATGGGTCACGGGTCAAAATGGGTAATTTTAATCCTAATGAATAATTAATGTAAAATATAAAACTTACTATAAAAAAAAGAGTTTTATGCTTATGACCACATTTCAGATGACTTGCGACCCATTTGACATTTTGACCCACTCGACTTCTACTCTTTAGTTAAATCTTTTAGCTTAGCCCATTCGACATTAAGACCTCACGATTTTATACTTCAAATCGTGTAGCTTAACCCATTCGACCCGTTAAAGATAAAACATAACCAAATGAACTCATTTAAATGGGTAAAAAGTGCCACGTCTAGATATTAGACACTTTAAGTATCAAGTATAATCCTCACCTTTCGTGTTTCTATATTCATAGTGTCGACACCATGGCAAACCATCTCAGATCCATCCTGCAAGCCAAGTATAATGCATATCATATAACAATTCACATTACAACAATCTTGGACATTTAGATATTTACCATATTTTATTAAAAACAAACCTGGGAAGTCAACAAGTAATATTGGGATCATTTTCAATTTCCTTCAAAAGTGCCCTTTCAATCTCTCTTCCTGTCATATCAGCCGAGTGTACTATTCTATGATGAGAATGACCACCTTCTCTTCCTAGATGTAGATTTCCGTCTTCTCCATGATCAAACGATGCACCAATCGATATTAGTTCCCTTATTCTCTCGGGTCCTTCTGTACACACCACCTGCACATATTCATAATCTTTTTTAATCAACCTTAATTATAATGTAATATAAAAAATGATGTGTGAATAAATTGTTACCCGAACAGTCTCCTCATCACATAAATAAGCTCCCGCTAAAATTGTATCTTTCATATGACTCTCTACAGAGTCTGAAGGGCATAACACAGCACTAACACCACCTTGTGCATAATTAGTATTGCTTTCATGAGGCTCAGCCTTTGTTATTATAGAAACATTTCCATGTTTGGCAACTTCAACATCATATCGAAGACCAGCAACTCCACTACCAATAACGGCAAAATCGTAAAACTTTGTAGAATCGATGTTTTGATTGTTTGGAATAGTCTTCGAGTTTCACCAATTGTATACGATATCTCTTAATTTGCAAGCTGGTAGACACACCACGTGACCTATAAACATAATAAGTAAGACATAAAATTAAACTCCATTCAGCTTCGAAAACATGGGATAAAAAAAACCATAAACAAATAAAGTTAGGCAAAACATTCCAAACCATATTTTGTAGCTAAAATGCCTTAAGTCTATATTAGTTCATACAACCAAATAAATCATTTCATATAAGTTTTAGATTGTTATTGTAATAATAGTATTTTTTTAATCAATATTAATTTGTAATGAAGAAATAAACATTGAGACAAAGTGTTTGTGTGTCAACTGAACAATACTAAAACAGACCCATTTCAACCTAACCCATCTTGACCCATTTCCCAACCACCTAACCCGCCCAACTTGGGTGACTTTAGATACTTAAAAGCCATTACCCTAAGTTGATTCACATCTTCCTGAATATTGTACTCAGGAACCAAGATACTGTGTGAGCCAAAAATGACTCTACTACTCTAATTATATCATACTTATGAGTTACATATGATCATATTATGAGTATATTATGGTTCAAGTGGTACCTCCAAACAAAACACGTTCTGTTCAAAGTTGAACATGAGTACAATGACCAAACTGAACATGGACACTGATCAAATGAAAGATTTAAATACAGGACACAAGCATGTGTGTAATGCATTTAAGAACCAAACATTTACCTCCTTTTGCTCAAGTCTTTTGTCCAGTTCTTTAAGCTCGTTATCGAGTTTCTCTTGCAAAGAACAACGTTTTAGCTCCTTCTCTTCATCTTCAAAATTATCCGCAAACAAATATGATAGCAAATTTCATTTACTGGAAACTATGATAAGTATAATATTTTAAGTACACTCAATGAGCATTACATACAACAGTCACAACACTATAACGGGGTCAAAGATATTACAAGGATAACAGCTTACCAACTTCAGCAGTTTTAGAATCCGATACTGGGAATAAACAACTTTTTGGGTGAAGAGCGTTGTCATCCAAATCCAAATAATCAATTTCACTCCGTTTTGATGAGTTCAATCTTTTCGATCGAAGCAAGTCTGCTTCTAATTCTTGAATTCTTGACTTATAACTTTTCAACACATCCACATCCTGAAAACACTTTAGATGGTCAGAATTTTTTTGTTGATTTAGTTCACCACTGCATAACAGAAGTCTAAAAGTAAAGTTGCAAACCTTATTCGAGTCACAGTCAATCTCATTCCATGGTTTACCGTCACGAGCAGATTCGATTTTCAGTAACAGCTTGTCTTTCTCAAACTGAAATAACAAAATCGCTTGTCAAAACCGGTTGATCGAGCAGCTTATTGCAATGCAGCGTATTTCTCGATATCAAACATAATAATCAAATTACAATCAAATCGTCTAACTTACTTGAGCATCAGTCGCTTGTTTAGTCAAATATTCGACGTTGGCTTGATGTTCCTGTAGCTGCTTTTGCAAGTCTGTGTTACTTCTTTCAAGCAATGCTATCTTTTGTTTCAGGATCTGACAAACAAGCAGACATATTAATATATTATTACATTCACATCTAGGTGCATAAAGGGTGTATACAAACAATTATAAAGAATATCTCACTTGAAGTTTTTCGAAAGGTGTAGACGAGTCTCCTTTCACATAAAGAAGTTCAGCCTGCAACTGTTCAATCTGATTCTTTATCATTTGCATTTGAGCAGTAACTGGATCACGATTTACCTGCATCATTAAAATGATACGATTACAATTTACAACATGGTGAATCAAATTAACATCATATCAAACTTCATGGAAAAATCAATCTTACAATAGCTTTGTTTTGAATGTTACGAGCCCGGTTAGCATACTTCAGCGTGTTAAGTGTTTCTTCTGCATTTGTATCAGCTGGACTAACACAGGCTGTGGCATACAAAGCATGAAAGTAATATTAATTAGAATAACGCGAGATATCACATGTGTACAGTTCCAACATGACAATTCCCCCAAATGTTTTTATAACATCATACCGACCATGACTGTTTTGCTGTTTCCACCAAGCGAGTCCTGTAGTAGGCGGGTTAACTTGCTGTCCCTGTAGGGAACATGCCCAGCCTAAAAGTTAATTTTGGTCATACTTGTTCACATAATACAACACCTTGAGCAGCAGCTTCAATATCATTCGAATTTTCCTATTCGAACATGTAATTTCAGAATCACACAATAAATAATCACTAACAAATAATCAAAACTGAAATATCAAAAAAACCCAAAAGAAAAAACAAAATTATACATACCAACAATCGAATATTTCTGAAATCATGGATGCACACACGTTATCCATTAGCATTATTTCATCAGTATATATGAGGCTCAGGTCAGTAAATATAGAAACAAAGCCATACACCGATCTTGGCTGCTGTTACCTTGTGAGTTGAAGGATAACTTTCGAGGTTCGTGATAGAGTGTTAAGAACAACTTCCATCTTCTCTCAACCCAAAACTTTTGACCTTTTGGGAATCACTACCAGTTTCTATCTACGGCGTAGAACACCACGATGACACTCTTGGTCTGCACCAAACTGCAAAAACCTACTAAATCAGTTAGATAGCAGAAAAAAAATGTAAAGAGGCCCAAAAAATAAAAATAAAATAAAATTAACCGTTGGTGCTAATGTGCTCATATTTAACCATAACCTAGCCTACCAATTTTACCATCTCTACTTGATATCCCCGAAGCTCAAACAACAAATAACTATTTATATGAAGTGTGAAAAAAGAAACTACCATTTTTTTAAACAATCACAAACATCTTAGTCAAGAATACATATAGTACAAAATCATAGTTGTAAAAATATAATCCACCTAAACTTATATCCTGAAAATCAATAAAGATAAAAATTATAGACTAACAACAAATGTGCATATGGGTGTCTCTGTATGCAAGAGAGGGATTTAGTTAATGTATGGCGCGCCTTCTTTTTTGATAAGAAATACAATGCCGCCCTCTTGTGCAACTCTGATTTCCCCAATTACTGATCTTCTAAACACCAGTAAATTGTCTGAAAAAATCATACCCATATGCGGATGCTAACCAATCAACCAAAAGTTCGATCAAACACAACCGAAAAAAATATGCAGAATGTTTATACATAGTTTAGACAGATATTAAGTAATAATAATTCCAATTTGTAATTATCAAATTATACTTGTAATAAGATATAAGATATCTTTATATATAATATTTTTATTCCTCCACGGCCATACAATGATACAAATAGCCAATGTTGGTTCTGAAAGAGAAATACCTTCTAATGACTGCTACACCACACAACCTTTTGCATAATACCACTCCTGTGTAGACGGATTCTGCAAGTGGTGAAAAATCAACAATAAATTTTACAAAATCTGCTAACTTTTTATCAACCACAATATGATAATCAAATATAAACATAAATTTGTCCAAAAAACTACACCACAAAACTGCAACAAACCTCTCTCTTACTGTAAGTTCATACTACCTAAACCCAAAGAGCTTGTAGATGGGAAGGCCGTCTGTGAAGTGAAACGATTGTTTGCCCGTGCATTTACAACACCTAAGGAAAAAAGACACTCAAGTAAGCAATGTAAATTCTGCAACGCAAGCGTATATAGGGAAAATTAAAAACTGTATACGCATCTGCTGATGCGGCTATACCTCCAAATACAATTGGACTTGTTTCCAAGTACAGTTGATGCATTAGTAATTCCAAATACAACTGTACGTAGCTTTACCTTGACTCTGAACCTTGGGACGTTTAGTATTTTTGTCAAAGCTGCAATCACCTAACTCTAAGCCGAGTACACAATCATAGATCTTTTTTGCAACCAAAGTATTGAGAATAAAACCTAAATCTAATAATGCAAACTAATTAACAGTCACATCGTTGCAATCACCTACAAAAACCTCAAAAAAAAATCTCAAACTAATTACAATTCTCAAACCTTTTTCATAGCAGCCGAATCATTGACTATAAAAAAATTAAATAGTAATATCTTATATCATCAACAAATCAAGTGATCCTATTGCAATAAAACCTCAAATGAAAACTAAATCTACTGGTATAGAAAGAAAACAGTAACATCATTTAACATTCGAATGCTATAAATTGCCTTGATTTCTACTGCTAAAGTTTGCCATTAAAACAATATTTCATGCATATTCATCTAGCATTATTTAACATCAAATACAAAGAAAAATATTAATACCTTCAGAATGAACAATAGAGATTTCATAAAAATAAATCATATCAAGTCATTATGTAATTAACGATAACTGCTAATGGAATCCTAAAAATAAAAAAATTATTGATATAAGTTACCTGATCATGATGGGATATGCTTTCAGTGTGTGTTGTATTATGAGCGGCTATGTTAGGGTTTTTCACTTTTTTGAATAGAGTGAGAAAAGTGATCAAATACAATCGGCTGGAATATGATTTTGGATGTTAAGGTGGTGATTTTGAGGTATGATGAATTGACATTAGGGTTTAAGGGATATAGGGTTGTTGAAAATTGAAGTTTCAAAAAATTAGAAGATTGACATTGCATAGCTTTATAATTTTTTGATTTGAAACCGTAAAACAAATGTTGTGTTGCTCCGGTGGTTGAGATGTTGTGTTACTTTTCAAAACAGCCCTAGTTCGAACCTTATCAGCATCTCTTTTTAAAACTTTAATTCGATTTTTCATAGCTTAAATACATGATTACGTGGACTAAAAATGATGACATGGAAATATGACATGGCATTATGGGATGCCAAGTGGAATTATGACGCAGCGCCTCCTCTATATATATAATGTATATATATATATATATATATATATATATATATATATATATATATATATATATATATATATATATATATTTGGATCAAATAAGAAGAAAATTAAAATAAGAATGATAAGAAGAAACCACAACCACTCATTTCGGATGATCTACAAAAGTGGACGATCTCCCCTAAAATTCTCCTTCTATTTGAAATGTGGTTAAATCCTTCTTATTCTTCTTATTTTAGTTTTTCTTCTTGATCCTTCCCTATATATATATATATATATATATATATATATATATATATATATATATATATATATATATATATATAAAACAATTTATATACAAAATAAATTTAAAACATCTATTAACTAATAATATAATTTTATAGTCTTAAAATAAGTATAAAAATATATTAAGATAATTTTGGAAGTGTCGGATCAATTATTCAAAATAAATGATTACGCGATAGTGTTTATTTAATAGGAAAATATACGTAAATGAGAAATGCAAATCCACGCATGAACCAATATGATGATGACGTTACTAATGATATGTAGACTAAATCTAGTCTATATGAAATGTCCTCAATGATTTTTCATGAATTAAACTAAACCCTTACTACACGCTGAATTTGATACTGTAAAAGTAGTTTACTGAAAAATGATGAATAGTGAATCATGAATAGTGATTTTTCTCCTGAATGAATAGTGTTTCGTGAATAGTAAATCTCTGAGATGAATAGTGAAATTTTCAAAGTTTGTAAAATGACCGAAATTACGAGTTGTCGCATTCGCCCAAAAAGGAACCATCCCCTAATTCAAATATGTTGGTTTCTACAGGTTTAGTGTTTGTGATGAATAAGGAGGAGAAGACATGAAGAAGTGTCGTTCTGATTTCGATGATTAGAGTGTATAAACATCGCGATAGAGAAAATATTGGAAGAATCTCCATGAGTATCGGTTTGACTTTTAGGAATATGTGAAAATCTTGCTTGCACTAAGACTTATAAATAATCGCCCAAATATAACATGATCCTCTAGAATTAGACATAGTTAGCTAGGCTATGTATAATTAAGGAACGATAATGTGACGTTCGGTTTAGTTGTTATAACTCTCAATGTTTAAAGAGATTTAAACCATGTCGCTCAATTGGCGCTTAAAGTAAAAGGAAGTAAAATTCTCGTAGTGATAACAAATCGGAAAGGAAAATGAAGTACGATAGATGAGACTATTTCACAACGAGTGGTTTATCAAACAGTACATAGTCTTAAGTCATAAAGATCTGAATACTAGGGAAGACATAAACTTAGTATGACATAGTACATAGGGAAATAAGACTGTTAGATTCTAAACTTCTTCAGTCTTCCGCGTTGTTGAGACCATGGCGAGCTTCTCCTCCTTCTAACATGTATGCTTCCCCATGAGCACCTTGAACTTGTTGACCTTGGTTTTGGGGACATTGGTTCCGATAGTGTCCTTGCTCCCCACATCCGAAACATGTAACTATGGCCTTGCCTCTACAATTCCTGGCAAGGTGTCCCAGTTTTTGACACTTGTAGCACTTAGCGGGGCAAAGACCGGTGATGATACTTACATCGATTACATAGTGGTAGGTTCCAAGATAACCTCTCGCTTTCTATTGGTGCAACAACATAAACCATTGCAGCTTCTTGTCCTCTATTCTGTTGTTGATGATGGTTAGTGTTACAGTTTTGGTTGTCGTTATCATAACCTCCCTGGTCATTTTCCCATTTCCTTTTGTTGTTGCTAGTTTGGTTGTTGTTGTTGTTGTTGATAATGTTTTCCCTTTTCACAACTTGAGCCATGAGTTTTTGAGTTATCCTGATAGTTTCTTCAATTGTTTGTAGATCGGAAGAAGTTACATCTCCTTGAATACATTGTGGAAGTCCTCCAATGAAATTTTCCAGTAGTTTCTCATTGTCCGAAACCATTGATGGACATAGTGCCGTCAACTCTTGAAACCTCCTGATGTAGGTCTCGATGTCATAACCAATAGTCACTAACTCATAAAATTCCGTTTCTAATTTCTTCACCTCTGTGCGTGGACAATACTTCTTAGTTAACAACTTCGAATTCATCCCACGTGAGCTTGTAAGCATTTTCGATACCAATAGGTGCGATATGAATTCCACCATGACATTGCGCCATCTAAGAGTGTACCGGTGGCAAACTTCACCTTGTAGTCATCCGGGCAATTGCATAGAAAATCTGAGACTCCATCTTCTCAAACCAACGAATCATAGCAATGGCTCCTTCCGGTGCCTTTGAACTTTGTGGATCACAATTCTTAAAGTCCTTGTATGTACAATTTCGAACTCGGACCCTCCTGCGGCTCCTCAGTAGCAAGAGCAAGTCTAGCGACTTTCAAGAATGATCAGCGCCCTCGGCGGCAGACTCACCGTTGCTCGTTCTTTCCTTAGTGCCTCGGCTATACTATCCTCTACATACTTTTGGATAGCAGTTGGTGTCATTTCTGGTGCAGCTTTCTTTGGCGCCATAACTCTTCAAAATAAGAGGAAGGGTAAGACTTAGCAAAGTCCTATGTTAATAATAAGCGCTCTAAAGAGATGTGATAGGAGGTGATAAGTTTAAGGTTATTTTTTCAAAATGATTGACGGATTCCTAGGAGATGGGTTATGAGATGTCATAAGTGCTTCAAATGTATGATGGTTTAGTGACTTAATGTGTGAATAACGTGTAACTCGACATGTTGGTGGTGAAACAGGAGGGTGAGCGACTTCACCCTACTTGAAAGGTTTTATCTCGGCACGATGTTATCATCACACCCCAATTACATTTTGCGGTGAATGGAATACTGTGGATGATCGCCATAGCATCACAGCTGATTATATTGAACGACCTAAAGTGTCGTTTGGAAAATACATCGTTTGATTTAGTAAAATAATCAGAGATTACAAAAGATAGGTCCCAAAAAGTAGTCAACATTTTCGGAAATAAGTTTGTTACAATCCAAACGATGTTTAAAGTGCATAAATCCCATGTGAGACGCGTCGTCACCACGACTTTTATAAGTCCACATGCATGCCATGAAGTGTATGCCTTAGGTACCTGAGATAAAACATGCTAAAGGTGTCAACACAAAGGCTGAGTGAGTTCATAGAGTTTGTGTTGTCATGAAAAACCCTTAAAGAATGTTCATGCAACAAAGGCATTGCAAATCCACTCAGTTCCAAGTTCCGCCCATACAAAACTTGCAACTTGTGTGTTCACAACCCACTGCCAAAATATGTATAGTTTATGTTCAAGCACATGTTGTCAAATGAATTCACATAATAGTGCATAACTTAATGTATCAATAGTTAATTGATATTGATGAGTGTCTAAATACTCATCATTTTTGTACCATTTAAACTACAAAAACATCTGAAAACACTCAGAAATGCATCAAAATGATAAAATATCACAAATAAGTGTTTTATGTGTTTTAAATGCAAAATATCAAAATCGGTGAAAACGATCAAGTTTGCATAATTGGCGCTTTAGTACCCCAAGTTTAAAAATTGTCAAAAATAGTCCCTGGTAAATCAAAATAAAGAAAATATCATTTTAAGTCCTTAGGGATTCTTGAGTTGTCAAATTGGTCCTTAAAATCAAAATTGCAAAATTACAACTTTAGTCCCTCGAGTTTTGAAAATGTCAAAAATAGTCCTTGGATATATTTAAAATAGAAAATAATCATCTATGGTCCTTGTACTATTCACATTTGCGCTTTTGGTCCTTGTGACAACTTTGGAAAATTGGCGAAATGGTCCTTCAAGATTTCGAAATTGCAAAACAAGTCCTTATCATTAACAACGACCATGACCGCCAAAACCATTGTGACCCCGCCATTCCTTGACCCTCCTTTTGAACCCCTGGTCAAACCTCTCGATTAAATACTCCTTTTCCTCCCACGCTTATCTTCTTCCCCACTGACCGCACACCTCCCATCACCTCACCTTATCCTCCCCTCATCATCATATCTACCAACTTTACACACCACAATTAATGCCACCCCCCCTAGTTGCAAATTCAGAAGCCCATAGTCAAAACAGCCTTTCCCGCCAAATTTGATCAAACGGCCAAAAATGGCTCAAGTCATCCAGTGGTCCTGGAACAAAGTGGGATTTACTCAGAGGACACGTGGAAGACATTTGGTGTATAAAAGAGAAGGAAGAGAAGCAAAGAAAGTAGTAGTTTTTAGTTTTAAAATTTGATATATGTCGTTTTATCATCAATGTATTAATTTAAGTCCTAAATTGTTATTTTCGGTTTCTATGTATTAAAACTTAAGTCACTTAATCATTTGTAATCAAGTTCAAGTTCTAATTACAAGTTTATCCAAGTTTCTGCTTTTTAAGTTTTCGTTTATATATGCACTTTGAATGAACTAAAAGCCGTGCTTCAACAAGCCTTATTATAACTCAAATAAGCTAACTAAAGGCGTGTGTAGCTTTTAGTGAGTTTAATTCTAAGTTTAAGCATATTGGTATCCGGTCAACAAAAGTCAACCTGCAGAGATTTTGGTTAAGCAGGTCATGGAATTGGGTATGGGTGATCAGAGTTGATTTGGATTGGTTTTGGTATAGAATAGTATAGTTTGGTTGTGTTTAAAATGCAAAATAAGTGGGACACTTTGTGAGTTTTTAACTTCTTTCCATTTCTAATTCATTTATTTAAAGTGTTTATGTTGGAATCTGTGGTCATTAAACTTCTTAAACCTGTTTATCTAGTTGTAATTAGGATATTAGATTTAGTTTAAGTGGTAGAATGAGCTAAATCGATGTTGGTAGTTTAAAGTTCAAAAGCAGTTTTAGAATTGGTGTTTGGATCGCTTAGCATTATGAGGTTTTAGCTTTGGCTTATGCTTAAATCATCTACTAAGTCTCCATTAGGTCCATTAGAATCATATCTCGTCATCAAATTGCATCCGCATTAGCTCGTAGTCAAAATCTTATATAACCTGCTCTAGTTTCATATCTGTTGGAAATTTGTGAAATCAAAGGCTTGTTTGTGTTTAGAATTCATAGAGATAGCTTGATTCAGTTTCATTTCATCATAAAACATCATATTCAGTCCATAAATTAAGATCAAAGTTCATTATAGTCAAAGTTTCATAACTGCTCAAAAAGTCAAAAATAGTTGAAAAAACCAGTTTTGACCCAACATAAGTGGATTTTTAATTGATTCATTTCTGGGTCAAATTCATTAAAACTTTGGGTTTATAAACTTCAGTTGGTCTAGTTTCTTAATATGGTTTTTGTAGATTTTTGGTAATTTTGTATAAGCTCCAAATGAGCTTGTCAATTTGGTCAAATATGCCCTGTGACAGGGCATAGTCACCAGTGCAGTTCTCATAGGATCTTGCAAAGCTTGCCAAAAGCTCATAAGAGCTTGTCCAGGGCTCAATTTTGGTTTTTAAGTAGCTAGCCAGGTCTAGTTTAGGTTCCAACATCTGGTTTTTAGTTCCAGCTTATTTGAGTGGCTTATTTTTAAGCCACAAAGTAGACATCAAAACTGATTTTGGCACTTAAGCTCAAAACATCAAATCTGTGTAGTTTGGATTTCAGAGGTTAAAGCTAGTTGTAATAAATTGCTTTTGAGTAGTTTTAACATATTATAGGTTCCGTGATAGTTTGGTACTCATTTGTGGCTTTTGGCTTATTTCAAGTGCTTATTTATAAGCACTTGTCACTTCTGCTTCATAATTCTACACATAAGCCACTTGTTTTTATATTTTTCTTAGATTCATAATATTAATTTAGACTTTTCCTGAATTTTCATATTTTTCTAACACTGTTTGCTATTTTCTTCATTTAAAAGCAGTTTTAAGCCTTTTTAATTAGCTTTTATTGCAATTAAATCGAAAAACTTCAAAAAATAAGTTTTCATTTTCCTAGGTTAAGATAAATATAAAAAGCAAAAAATAATTTTCTAGATTTTTCTTAGTTTAATTTGTAATTTTAGCAATTTAAGTAGTTTTAAATAGTTTTTAATTCATAGAAAATAGAAAAATAATCGAAAATACAAAATTAGTTTTGAAAATTCTCTTTAGTTATTTTAGATTTTTCTAAGTCATAATTTCATTTTTCTAGCTTTATTTCATATTTTCTTGTATTTTAGGATATTATTAAATAGATAAAATAGTTTTTAATTAATAATAATTAGATAAATAGTTTTAAAAATAATTTTCTTTTCTAAAATTTTCTCTTATCATTAGGTTTGTAAAATGTCATTTTATATTTTTAGGATTAATATTGCTTCAATTTCACATTTTCTTTTTATCGTCACGTAGTTTTAAATTTAAGTTTTATAAAGAAAAATCAAACATCATTTTAAAATAGTGATAGCATTTATTTAATATAGTTTATCTTTTAATTTTCTTTAATTTGCATTTAAGCCCCTGTAATTTATAAACTTTTTCTTTAGGTATAATCGATCATATCTCTTTTCCGTTCAAATCCTCTCGATCACTATTCGTTTGATTATTCTCGCATGTTTCGTTGGGACATAATGACCGGGAAACACTATACTCTCACGGACTTCATTGCATTTTGTTATCCGAACTGTTTTAAGTTTCTTCTGGTTAGCCATTCACAAGTGGCTAGCTTGTGTGAGATAACTTGACGGTTTAGCACGAACCAATATATCACATGATAAGTATAGTTTCAAATAGTTCCACGTCCGCTAGTTCATGAATGCACCAAGTCTATTAGTTCAACATTATACCAAGTCCGCTAGTTCATGATTATACCAAGACCGCTAGTTCATGATTGTACCAAGACCGCTAGTTCGATATTATAACAAGACCGCTAGACCGTGATCATACCAAGTCGGCTAGCCCAATGATTTATGATATAGAAATTCTAAGTATGGCAATCATATTGCAGATGACTAAACATTGATTCGGATAAACACATAGTTTGCAAATAGACATGAATGTCATAAAAGTTGATGAGCATGTATCTCCCCCAAAAGTAGTATAAAAACAATTGAAAATGGGGTTATGGAACTCACTTAATGCAATGATTATGATGACAAAAGTGGATACACTGAAATGAGGTGCAATCTCTATCTGCAACCTAATATGAATGATATGTTCTAATGTAAGTCATGAAACAATGTTGTGCAGGCAAACTCATATGATATCCATACCACTTGTACATTTTTGAAAATGGAATTTATCGTCGAAAATATATGTTTATGACATCTCGTCATGTTATAAAATACTTTACAAGTACTTACGTTGAAACAACATCCTACGATAGTCGTTAGTGATTTATCAAGAAATTATAGTTTTTCGTCGTAAAACAATATAATTTGAAAATTCATGAAAGTGACTAAATGGCCTCGAAAAGCTAGTCGTAAAATAGTGAATATCGAGTGTTAGGAAACAAACTCAACGGTTTTGGAAAGCTTGTAGCATTATCTCAAAGTCTTAGCTTTTAACTTTTGATCATAGAGGTCTCGATCGTAGAGAAAAATAAAGATGAAGTAGGGTAGTCGGACTAAAAATATTGTTTAAGGTTAGTTTTCGACAAAGTTTGAGTGACCGTAAATTATTCGTTACAACTCCGTTTGACAAACGGTTGAACATTTTGGAAAATAGGATAGGTGGACTCACTTTTACTAGAAGACATCGTTTTCTAAAAAGCATTCTATCGATGTGAAAAACGACTCCAAACATAGTCACTAGCGACAACTAGTTTGGCTAATAGAAAATATATATGCAAGTGTTTTATACTTGTGAATAATAGTTACGACAACCTTATTTAAACGCGTGTAATTTAGTCGTTATAAGTCCGTTTTCTACGTTTTATATGTCCTTTGCTTCGTGTTAAAGTATACTAATATATTTTTGATAAATAAACTCATTTAGATAACGCTTAAAACTCATTTTTTGACCCTTAAAAATTCTGGACAGCATGCAGTTTTTCGGAAAATATAGTTTTCGTCGTTAAACTTGAAAACAACATAACTTCTTCGTTATAAATCCGTTTTAAACCGTTCAAGCGACCACGGTTTCGTTTTAAAGTATATTTTCTGAAAATCTAGCCCAAAATATTTTATAACCTGTCGAATTTTCCAGATTTTACAAAAACTAACAGACCATTATTTAATGTTGTCGAAAATGATTTTCATTGCGTAATACTTATTTCAATCACTTCAAATCAACACCAAATCTATTCTAAACCTACCATACACCTTCTTAGGGTGTCATGGGTTTCTAAACATCATCAACCATGATATGTTTCAAGGGATTAATTATAGGATGATATAATAAGTACTAAAAACAATAAAAGTGGTATAGATACACATGAAACTTGCATGTTTTCTTTCAAGCATGATAAAAATAACTGAAGTATGAATATGAAAGATTAAAAATGATCATAAAATGCTTACTAGTATGATGATGAGGTTTATGGAACAAGGTTTTCCTAAATACTCTAGATTTTTATTGCAAAACCTTAAAACAAAGTATACTAGAGTTTATAAAATTGCTTGTTCTTGAAAATCTTGTGGTTCTTCCTTGGTTTTTCTTCTTGGCCGGTTCTAAGAGAGGAAAGGAGATGGTTTTTGGTTGCTTTACACCATGAAAATGTGTGTTTTTATGTGTTTAGGATAGTAACTAATTAGTATAATATACAAATATCTATTAGAGATTGTGTATGTGTACACTACTTGAATATTTTTATGAAAAGATTGGTGAGTCATATGGGGTGGTCGGCAACAAGGGGGGAGGGTGAAAGTATTTTGTGTTTTGATTAATTAAATGCATTTTAAGTTAAGTATTATGTATATTTGGTACATATGATTTGGTATTAAATGTAGCGTTGACTAAAAATAGATTTTATCGGAAAAAATAAAATATATCAAGTCGTAAAATTATAAAAATACATTTCTTACAAGAATTGGTGAAATAATAATTATCGAGTAGTATTTAAAACCGTCAGTAAATATTTATATTTATATATATATATATATATATATATATATATATATATATATATATATATATATATATATATATATATATATATATATATATATATATATATATATATATATATATATATATAACAATTTATATACAAAATAAATTTAAAACATCGGGTCAACTAATAATATAATTTTATAGTCTTAACATGAGTATAAAAATATATTAAGATAATTTTTAGAAGTGTCGGATCAATTATTCAAAATAAATGATTCAGCGATAGCATTTATTTAATAGGAAAATATATAAATCGAATGCAAATCCATGCATGAACTAATATGATGATGACGTTACTAATGATATGTAGACTAAATCTAGTCTATATGAAATGTCCTCAATGGTTTTCATGAATTAGCATTAAACCCTTACAGTTCTGTGAATTTGATACTCATAAACCTAGTTTACGAAAAATGATGAATAGTGAATCATGAATAGTGATTTTTCTCCGGGAATGAATAGTGTTTCGTGAATAGTAAGATTCCCGAGATGAATAGTGAAATTTTCAAAGTTTGTAAAATGATCTGAAATTACGTGTTGTCACATTCGCCCACCCAAAAAGGAATTCAGTCCCTGAATTCAGCCCATGTTGGTTTCTACAGGTTTAGTGTTTGTGATGAATAACGAGGAGAGAAGACATGAAGAAGTGTCGTTACGGTTTTCGATGATTAAGAGTGTATAAACATCGCGATAGAGAAAATATTGGAAGAATCTCCCATGAGTATCACTTTGACTTTTAGGAATATGTAAAAATCTTGCTTGCACTAAGACTTATAAATAACTGCCTCCAACATAACATGATCCCTCCAGAATTAGACATAGTTAGCTAGGCTATGTATAATTAAGGAACGATAATGTGACGTTCGGTTTAGTTGTTATAACTCTCAATGTTTAAAGAGATTTAAACCATGTCGTTCAATTAGCGATTAAAGTAAAAGGAAGTAAAATTCGTAAGTGATAACAAATCGGAAAGGAAAATGAAGTACGATAGATGAGAATATTTCACAACAGTGGTTTATCAAGCAGTACATAGTCTTAAGTCATAAAGATCCGAATACTAGGAAGACATAAACTTAGTACGACATAGTACATAGGAAATAAGAATGTTAGATTCTAAACTTCTTCATCTTCCGCGTTGTTGAGACCATGGCGAGCTTCTCTCCTTCTAACATGTATGCTTCCCATGAGCACCTTCAACTTGTTGACCTTGGTTTTGGGGACATTGGTTCGATAGTGTCCTTGCTCCCACATCAAAACATGTAACTATGGCCTTGCCTCTACAATTCTGGCAAGGTGTCCCGATTTTGACACTTGTAGCACTTAGCGGGGCAAAGACTCGGTGATGATACTTACATCGATTACATAGTAGGTAGGTTCTAGCATAACCTCGCCTTCTATTGGTGCGACAACATAAACCATTGCGACTTCTTTCCTCTATACATTGTTGATGATGGTTAGTGTTATGGTTTTAGTTGTCTTTATCATACACCCATGGTGATGGGTATGGGTGTGTTTCTTGGTTGAGCTCAACCTAGTAAAGAATCTTTACTATGATCATCATGTGAGCTCAACCATGTAGGTTGAACCTATTTGTCCACGCTATACCGTGATCTGCGGTTGTGGGCAACTAATAAGAGGGTGTTTACATTTTTCTTGAGATTGCTTCTTGAATATGTAGTTATAAAAGAAATAGTTTTATAAAACTATTGGGGTGACATTATCTTAAAATGATAATAGGTGTTCAATAATCGGTTCAAACGTGCTATTTAAACACCTATTATGTAAGATCAAATGTAAAGTAACATATGTTGCGTGCTCAAAAACTAACACAACCTATGCGTAAACATGCTATATCACCCTACAACACTTGTTTCATAAAGTGTCAATAAATGAACAAAATTGACTTTAGGATTTTCATACTTGATGGTGATAGAATCTTGGGGAGGTCGGGGTTTTTGCGGTTGTAGGGTTTTAGCATGAGTATTAATGGGTTAAGCATTAACATACCGGTTATAATGCTTTTTGCATATGATGAAAGTTCAATATAAATGATACACTTATAAATAAAAAGGATTATGTATATACATGCCTCGAGTTAGCTTGTCTTAAGGGATGTAGATGCGGAAGAGGTCCTGATGGAAGACCATTAGCATACATTTTGGACATTCGGGTCGATTAAAAGCTGCAAGTTTTTTGCACCCTTCCACAAAAAATATAAACACAATTAGTAGTTGTTACATCAACCAACTGTCTGAACATACTTAACAAATGAGTATCAATGCCGCAGATGGTCACTGTTGGACTGGGTATTCAGTCAAATCCAACATAGAAGCCACCAACATAGGAAATTCTATATCTCTGAAAGGATATTGCGTATTCGTCCAAATTAGTTTGTTAAACAAACTAAACCAACATTAAGCCCGTAAAATATATACCTTGGTCAAGGGTAGCAATGGGATTTCCTTGGCATTATTTCTGGTCACAACTGAGTAATTCATCACTCTCTTTCTCCTTGAATGTCTTTTTGGCGGTCGTGGAGTAGTCACTGATACGGTGATCTTAAAGTAGTATTCGCCTTCTTCTTCCTTTGAAAACATGTATGCAAATATTTTAATGATTGATGCTACTAATGATTGATGCTACACTTACAGTAATTCACAGATATGGCAAGAAATTATCTTGTCAGAAGCTGTCGAATAAAGATGATAATTTTAGTGTTTTTAGGGAAGAAGGAAGCTTAGAGCGTGATTCTTCCGAAATGAATATATATAGCTGAAAAATTAGCACCCATATCAATTAATAATTGATATTTAAGTGACTGGCACTCAAGGTTTCATATCTACTTTAATCTTATATAATGTATTTCATCGTAGTGATCATAATTAGGGAGAAGCAACAAAGTTTTACCTTTGATTCGTCTATTTTCTCATTCAATCTCGTCATTTGTAAACCAATAGACTTTGAAACACTATGCTGATGATTATAGTTGATTGTGAGCTACAAAACGTCAAGAACAATGTTGAATTTGCGCTTTGGCCAAACTTGATTACAACGCTAAAAAGTTTTCGTAAGCCTATGGTTCTCACCTGCTTCTTTTCTTGGTTGTAAACTATTACATTTTTAAGCAACACTTTCACCCTTTATGACCTTATCTAACTGATTACAACGGGCTATGCAACAGCAGATCTAGATATATGTATGAATGTCATAGTCTTAATATACCTGAAGTTAAATGATATGATGAAGCTTTACCTTTATCTATTGAAATGGCTCATCATCATCTGTAAAGAAGAAAAAAAATTAGTTATTGAAGGAAGAGGCATGTTCTCGGTTCCCTTGAGAAAAATTCCAACTTCAAACTAAATGCTCCCTTCATAATTGCACCCTCTTCAATTAAGCCGCAACTAAAGATGATCTAACATAAGTTAAGAAAATAAACTCTACAAACACTTATGATTACATTTTGGTTTTTATTCATCAATGTCCTCAAAGTAAGACACATGAATTTCTAAAGGGCGAGGCTAGGATGCAACAAACTTGAACTGTTATTACAAAAATAAGAACCATTTTACACATTAAACCTTATATGTTTGCATAATATGGAGTACAAAAGTATATCAAATATGAAATTTTCATTACCTTATGCTATGAGTATTTCTCTCTTATTGGTTTAGACGATGAGCTCCTTATGTTCAACTGTAATTCTGCATGGTTTGGACAATGAGCACCTGTTGTCGTTTCATCTAGGTGGCCTATAAGGAATTAATCTAGGCTTAAACTTAGAAGCCTCGTGTCTAGCAAGTTCAAAAAACACCAGACTATTCCATAAGCATCTGCTTGAGATCATAAAACACATTAGTATCATCAAGATTCTAGAAAGTAGTATTTTTTCTTGTCTTCCATACATATTGTTCAATGTTGCGAGGCATGTTATAGTTTACTACTAAGTTGTAATTGTGGAATGTTCTTCATCAGAGGACTTATAATGACAACATCCTTAACCTTAACCTTCAATAAGTTCCTATAGATATGATTCGAACAATAATGGTCATTTTTTACAATAATGGTCATTTTTTACAGGCTCTTCAATAAGTTCTTATAGATATATAAAATCGAGTTAATAATGATTTAAATGACTTACCATAACCTTTATCTTTTGAATATCCAACATAGGTAGATCAATGGATCTTGTAAATTATATCAAATACAAAGTTCTGCAATTTTATAAAAAAATTTATCAATAACATAAAAACAAAAAACATAGGTGGTAACGTTCAAATTCTAATTTTCCAAACATATTACTGCCTTGACAAATGGTATGACAAATATGAATATTATCTTGATTTTCAACTGATCAATTGCATAGATGCATTGGCAAAGTAAATATGGTCATTAGGAGTGTGGCAATTAAAAGAATGATTCATGTTATCCAGGCAAGGATTTTCCTAAACAGTAGCACTTAGACAATCTTAAACGGGCCAGGGATTCCATTTGTCTCTTCCAACCTTTGTTTACATGGCTGTGAACCAAAGTATATAGTCAACGTAACCTATGATTCGTTATTGGGTGATCCCTTCAAGAGGACAACTCCAACAATTTGTCCTGCATGACCCAGAAATAAGATACTGTAAAAATAAAAATAAAGGCATGCAATAGATAAAGCCCAGAAACGGGAAATACGCGTAATGATATTAGCTTTATCCAGAATATCATCTTTGTATGTTGTCTACAAAGTGTCATATATCTTGGGTAACGAAGTCACCAACAATTCAATTCCTCGCTGGACAATATCATTCGTGCCATATTCGTCTTCCAAATCCTATAGCATACATCAATTATGGTTGGGATATGTAATATTAGCAAGTAATATAATCATGTGCATGATTAAAAGAACCAAGCCACTGAAACACGATTTTAATGTGGTTTTTGAAAACACACACGATATTTATTCAAACACTCGATTCAGCTAAACATTGTACCTTCACGCCATATAATCTTGCTTTGAGAAGCTCTGCTGAACTATGCCTCCTTCCTGATGAACCTCCATGCATTTGCACCACTCTCTCGACATTGTAGATGAGACAGATGAGACTTTTCGGAAAGTCTCTATCAGCTTTCTACAAAAGTAAGTAATTTGGTAATGTAAATCTCTTATAAGAGATAAAGGCGTAACACATGCCTAGGAATCAGTTAACACGAAACCAATCTGGTTAAAAGAATATAATAAGACCTTTGACATATGAAGTGTTAATTGAGAACCATTCGCTAATGGTACAATCGACTCTGCACCCAATGGCTCGAGCAAGATCGACATATGATCCACCTAACCACGTGGCCTGAATTGGCGAAAAAATAATGTATTACTACAGTAAAGGATAGCATGTGTAAAATAAAAATTAAGGGACAACAAACTAAACCCATGAAATCGTTGGCCGGACATATTTTTTATAACACTAGACATTTTTTATTCAAGTTATGAAATCAACATAGTTTTTTGTTTCCTTATTATAACCTGAAAGCACATTTAAGTGCCTTCGACTACGTGAGATTCTGCGCGATGTAGCTAACTACTTCTTATTCATTACAATAACAATACCCCCATAGTATTCGTCCTAAAATCAAGGTGATGGCACCCAAAACGTGAGTCACTACAAAAAAAACTAAAACACCTATCGCTAACGTGGTGCTTGTGCCCGTCCAGCACCTTATTTATTTGAAATACTTATGCTACAAATAGTTTGAAATAAATGTGAACACACAAACTTAAATTCTAACAGTTTAAGTTTAAAAAATTGACCTTGTGGCACCACTTAGACCAACAGGAATCATGTAGATCGTCGAGCATGTATCCAGGCTGTAATTTACACGTTCCATTAGATTGATTAAATGACAAATGTAGCAACGAACAGCGTGGGGATTTACGCAAACCTGACAAGACCCCTTGGATGGAATCAAGAATGATCGATATCACTAAAAGGACAATGTTGAAATCTTACATATTTCATTACTTTTTAATTCCTTATAAAGGTCCAGAGGGGGATGAGCATGTGAAGTCAGGTGATCATTTCTCTTTGGCTTTGTTTTCCAGTTGCTAAATATATTCTTATTCAAAATATATATGTGTAGAGATGGCTACTTGACAACTTCAACCCATTCATTTATACGTCGGTCAATTAATATTCATAGGTCCCAGCTCATTTGACACATATGTATGAAATACCAATATAAAGATATGGTCATATTTCTGCAACCTGGTTACCACATAATGAAACACATCTGGAAGATGCCCTTGCAACTCCGACACAAATTCTCCAAAAAAGATGCAGAATCTCTTTATGATAGGAAGCTGGTGTAAAAGAAGTTGTTAGAGAGGCCTTATGATTAATCGAAAAGGTCAAGAAACATGCAGAATAAATATTAAAAAAAAACCTGTTATACTTCCCCATAAATTGAGTACTGGAAAGTTTTGAGCAATAGCCATTAACACAACCTCACTATCCATGGGACGACAATAATGCTCCTATAATTCATGCCCAAGCATGCATAAATTTTATAGTTAGTCACATCAATTATGTATTTAATTTGATATTATATATGGATGGGATTGAAGCCAATAGACGACACTTACCAAACTCTTTAGAAGACATAGCAACAACCAGAAGGTTGTCACCTTTTGCACCAGCAAACATAGTATTCTTTTCTGTTCTTGTTTTGACGTGATTAAGCAAACACCAAGATATCTCGGTATGCATGTTAGAAAGAGCTATAGCTAGTGGTGTTTGATCCTTGTTGTCTTTGGCGATCAACAAATCTCGGTCTCTTGCGACCAAGATATTAACAGCTTTAGTTTTGCCAACAATAGCAACAACATGAAGTTGCGTGCTTTCCATCCGAGCTCTTCAATTCCACTTGTTGTGTGCTCACCATATCTGTTCCAACAATAACTCTAAGAGTTCATGATTCTTGCCAGAATTCACTGCTACATGTAGTATTGTGTTTCCTTTATTGCCAATTTCCTTGTACAATACAATCATACAGATAATTGTGAATTCCTACTACTCGATGAATAATCTCTCTCTTCTTTGATTCGTTTTTGTTTTGCATATTCGGCTATTGATATCCCGTGAAGTATTAATTTTGCTCCTCCTGCTGTCATTACTTCTTTTTTCAACCAGAATTTGCATTTTTAATGCTGACACTACAACAAAAATGACCTGTTAGACAATTGTAAAAGGTTTTTAGACCGATTGCCTAACCCGTCTAGATGGGGGAGGTCTAAAAGTTTTTATCATATAGATCGGTTGAAGCACGGGTCTAAAAGGGTTCCCAAACGACCTTTATAATCTACAATTTCTATAAGCAATCCCAAAACAATCACTAACGTACTTTCAATAAGCAATATCAAATATCCCTTATAACAGTTTTAAATAAGTAAAACATTCTCTATATGCAACTTCAAACATCCCTTGTCAATAAATCTTCAGACGCAATCATATAACAAACCTAAATATTCTAACTTGAATGCCAACATTATTTATATTCTTCATGTATGCTAGTCCTGCAAGTTATAACACAATAAGCAATTTTAGCAAACCAAAACAACAAAATTTGGATTCCTATTAAATTTTTGCATAGTTAAGCTGGATTGTAAAAATATTGCTCTAACGAACCCGTAGTATTGATAATGGGTTAGCACGGACATACTCCGTGAGTTTTAAATTCCCCTCATTATCAATAAGAAGATTAGAACCTGAACAGAAAAGATTTAACACATATTAGCAGTGAATGAAGAGAACAAAAGAACCAATTAAGCGAAGAACTAATTGCGCAATGACCTTCAGTTTTCTCGTCATGTTAAAAAAATATTCTGAACAATAGAATTGAAGGATTTCTTACCCACAGACTTCCATTTTTCTTTTTCATCTTCAACGTCAACAAATTGGAAGGTTGGTAAAAGATGAATATGTGTGAGGCAGCATATGACAATTTTGTATTCCCCATTTAGAGTCAACTTAGGATTGATCATAACATTATATGTTATTTATGTAGCTCTATACGTTAGTTGATTCATATGTTTGAGCAATTGCATACCGGTAAACATAAACATGAACATACTGTTTGTGAACATAAACATAAACTATAATGTATTGTTCTAATGATATTAAAAATATATATTCAAGTAAAAGATATGTATAATAAGTTTTAAAAAGATAATTACTTAATATAATTTTTGTAGATAAATTGTATTTAGTATAAGATTCCAATATAATTATAGGCATTTATAGATTATAATAT
The DNA here is from genome assembly GCA_022545495.1 of Chrysanthemum lavandulifolium. Classification (NCBI taxonomy): domain Eukaryota; kingdom Viridiplantae; phylum Streptophyta; class Magnoliopsida; order Asterales; family Asteraceae; genus Chrysanthemum; species Chrysanthemum lavandulifolium. The sequence continues at coordinate 169,790,858 of CM040243.1, read as the reverse complement.
GCAACATAATTATTAAAATAACTTGTTGCCTAAATGGTAAACACACTTGTTATTTATCCAAATAACCAAGATTCAATCCTTGCAAGGCTCCTTTTTTATAAACAATTTTCAAAAATAACTATAACAAATTCGAAATTTACATAATATTTAATTAAATTAAAAAAATATTGCTTAGGTGGACAAAAATATTGCTTAGGTGGACAAAAATATTGCTTAGGTGGACAACTAATGATTACATGGCATTAAAATGAATTACATGGCATTGAGGTGACATTGAGGTGACAATTATGGAATAATCTACGTGTCATGCCTCCTGTTATATATAATCTATATATATATCTCTATATTATATATAACATGAGACATTTGCCACCTCAATGCATTACACCTCAATGCCACCTCAATGCCACCTCATCCATAATCATTTTCATGCCACCTAGGCATTATATGTCCAATTTCATGCCACATAAGCAACTAAGCAATTTTTAATCCACCTAAGCAATAATATTTAATTTTGGATTTTTAATAATTATTTTGTAAATTTCGATTTTATGTAAATTTCTAAGCAATAATATTTAATTTTCGGATTTTTAATAATTATTTTTGTAAATTTCGGATTTTTATGTAAAATTTGGATTTTTTATAGTTATTTTCGAAAATTATTTATAAAAAAGGAGCCTTGCAAGGATTGAACCTTGGTTATTTGGATAAATAACATGTGTGTTTACCACTAAGGCAACATGTTTTTTTGGAATATATGATGCAAGTCTAAAATTATAAATCAATGCAACCAATTATGTAGGAGAATCCCTATAACTTAGGTAACCCTAAACAAAACATATACATAAAAAATTATATACGGTTCATTCATAATATATGTTTTCTCAAAAACCCTAATATCTTTTTTCCCTCGCAATCTCATCTAATGATCGTGACTTTTAATTTTGTAGCTCATTTGTTTAGGAGTCAAGGGCATTGGGAGCTCGTGTGTATCACTAAAGGAGCTAAGCTTAAGTAAGTTCTCAGGTGTGACAAATGATTCCATTCTATTCGATAATTACTAATGACATAATATTTGTTTTCATGCATCGACAATGTTGTTATTTGGTAGGAACTCAATTACTGATACTATGCTCCATCAATATATGCTGCTAATGAAAGTCTTTGTGGTGCTATGCTGCCAAAGAATTGCTCCAATGATGAGCCAACAGCCACAACAAGCAACAAGGCATGTTTTTTTACTTACATTGTTTCATTTTCAACATGATTTTGGATATTAATGAAGTTTCATTGTTAGATAGTTTTGTGTTTTGCATAAAGTAATGAAATTGGTGTTGTACAGTTGGAAAGGAAAATAAGGTTCGAGGCACCAAGGCCAACCGAATCAAGCGGTGGTTAAGGAAAGCATCACGAAGAACACACGTTATTCTAATGAAGTGCTTATGATATTTTTATATGTAAATTGTCAAATGTATGTATCATAAGCACTTCAATCATGGAAGGAATTTAGATTGTCAAATGTATTTTTTCTTCAGGATTTATATTTTTATATGTAAATAAATTGTCGAGTATAATTAATTATTTATCTTTTAATATATTTTAGCCCAGAAATTGTTTCTTGTCCGGGTGGTGACACGAAACCAGTGATGTATTGAAATCTAATGGTTCTAATGGAGATGATAGTCTTCTAGGTAAGGAAAACATACCGACTCTTGATTCAAGAGTAAAATTACAAATCCTCTGAAAGAGTAGCCAATGAAAGGGTATCCTAATATCATTTTTTTTTCTTAGGGATGTTGAATGCTACTAATCAATGTTTACTGGGATGCCGATTGTGACCAGGTTTGCCAGCATTGTGGCGTTTTTATTTATTATTAGTTGGTAGGGTGTCTTTTATTATTAGTTGCCTGCGACACAAAATATTTTGAACGACGACGAGTACAGGTATAAGTTAAATGATAGTTGCTTTACTTTGTCGAAAAAACCTATTGGTTGAAGATGGATTCTTTTAAAGAATATGTGTTTTGTTGGTTTCTGTGTAGGAAGGGAATTATATGAGGAATGAGGTATGCGGATCGAGTGGATCAGAATCTACAAGGAAACCTCAAAAGGTCATTAACTTGATTAATTTGCCTAAGAAGAATAATTATTCAACATGTTTGTGTCTTTTAGGCTGTTGGATTCTCACAGAGATTATGGAAGAAGCAAGGCTGCACACTATGACATACAATAGGTAATGTATTAGGTTACTTTAAGTTTATCATGCTGTCAATATGGTGTCCTCTTTAACACACCTTTGGAAGCAGTCTGAAAATGAAGTTGGCCTTTTACTTCCATTCTAAAAGGCCAATGAGTAAGGCCGAGATTAGTAATTTGGTTTAAGAATTTTGTACCTTCTGTTTTTCTGTATATCTGTGTGTTTTCCCGGTAAGAGACGGAGGTCTGAATTTATAGATGATGCGGCTGTGGAAGACGATGATGAGGATGAGGAGGATGAGGAGGAGGAGGAGGAGGAGGAGGATGACGATGATGAGGATTATGGTAGTGGCGGACGTAGGCGGAACGTGCGAATGTGGCAAAGAATTTTTTTGAGACTAAGGCTCTGGTAAACGAATCGGAAGATGAAGACGAGGAGGAGGAGGACGCCGAACATGGTTAGCTTTTTTTTTCGTATTTATTTATTGTTATTGTCTGTTTGGCTTATTTGAAGTAAATATATATTTTCCGCATCTATTTATTGTTCTTTTGCAATCTGATACAATAGATGTTTCAGTCATGTTATTGCAATTAAACATAGCCAAAGATAAGTACCAGCTTTCTGTTTCGTGATTAATCCATGGTGATGAATCACTAGATTCTTGAAAAGAGCATAAAAGAAACAAGTAAAAACGACATCGAGAGATGTTAAAACTATTATTATATATAAAAGTTGTGTCCGATCGAATAAAATCAAGGATTTGTAACTTTCTTCATCATGTAGCGATGCTTATAGACCAAAATGTTCATCGTTTCACATGTTCATGTTCACCCTTCTTCAGGTGTTTGCGATATTTTATTTACATAACGACTTAAGGAAAAGGTACAACCGTGAGTAGTTCTCTGAATAGCGACATTCCATGTCGATACAAGAATGTCGGGATTCTTACACTTTAACTCTTAGATTATCTTGTCATCTCAAAAGGATTATGCTTTTTCGGTTTAACCATCATAAGCGATATTGGTTTTACGAGTCTTGAGGAAACAACAAGTTATTGGCTTTCCGATTCAATTTTCATTGCTCCAATGGTCTTCTTTGACTTGACTCTAGTTGGACGAATCGACAAGGGTAAGAGTTCATTGACCTGAGTTAAATAGCTCAACTATGGCAAGTTATGAAAGTACTTTTTAGTTTAGTACAAGTAGATACAACTAAATTAATAATTGTATGCAGGTTGGTGGTTCAGAATTCTTCCTACCACTACAACAATCAATAACGAAATTCCATTTACGGAGTTGGGGTGTCACCAATTTTAGGAAATCCTAGCTCTCGGATTACGAGGTTGAATGGAAACATTGGTGGTGGCAGTAGCATCGGAAGAAGCATGAACTTTGAAGGAGGATTGTCAATCACATGCCTTACTTCTTGATTAAATCTAAACACTAATAGCGGTGCGGAAATTTAGGTGTGCGGGGATCAAACAGTTAATAAAGTTTAAATCATTGGTATTCTTAATTGGATGTGGCCTAACAGGTCGAGATGGGCTAGGTCTTCTTCCTCATCCGAAAGTGGTAGGTCTTCTTTTCCCAGATATAATCTAAGCATATGAAATTAATGTTGTCGAGTTTTAGTATCTCATCCTTGAATTGTACTCTATTTGACATACCAAATAAAAGTCTATATGCAATTGCCGATAACAGACCACTTTGATTAAGTTTTTTTGATTATATCACTTACTGCAGGAGCCTATCCGTCTCCGCTTAACTATCATTTTTCCCAAAGTCATGCTGCACGTAGGTACTTCGACTTCTCTGTCTTTTCTTTAACATGAGTGTTTATGTTGCCAGATCTGTCAATGAAGTAATCGCCATGGGATTCGGAAGGAAGGTATCCACCCTATGCATTTTAAACTACTTTTGTATATTTTGTTATTTTTAAGTTGTTACTCATTCACACCACCAATCCAATCGTATTGGAAAATTTTGAATTATATTATTTTTCTACCTGTTCTCTTGGTTTTCATTGACATTCATCATGTAATGTATTATATAAATTCAGTATAGTTTTGATTACTGGGTACTTAGTGTTACTTCATTTGAATCTGTTAAGCGATAAGGTGTTTTTTTTTTTTTTTTTTTTTTTTGCTTGCAGGAAACTAGAAGATGGAGATATTGTCAACATTGATGTATCCAAAGGGGTCCATGGTGAGGAACTTTGTCCAGATATCGTTGTGGTTAAGAATAGTCTATGCGATTGATGACACGATCGCTTGCGGCTTCTGGTGACCTAAATGAAACTTATTTTGTTGGTAATGTGGACGAAGCATCTCAACAACTTGTCAAATGTACTTATGAGTGCATGGAAAAGCAATTGCTATTGGTAAGTATTGCTATCCCATTTATGATTGATAGTTTAAATGTCCCGAGTTCCTATGTAGAAAAAGTAGCATAGTTCAAGTAACAAAGCTTTCTTATTCGCTCATGTTGAATTATTATTTAGATAATATTATCTGCTCACGTAGTCTTTACTCATACGTCTTTGTTCTGTTTTAGTAACTCGGTTAAACTTGGAGTACGCTTTCGCGAAATTGGGGAAATTATTAATAGACATGCTGCTATGTCGGGATTGTCGATGGTAATTTGTTCAGCCTCTCTCATATAGATTTTGTTTTCTAATTTTCTCTCAATTATTTGATTGGTTCCAGCGTTTCTTCTTTTGATTTCGGTAAAATCCTATTGTGGGCATGGTATTGGAGAGCTCTTCCATTGTGCACCAACATTCCCTATTATGCCAGTATCCTAAATATAGCCTCTCTTTTTTTTAATAATTTAGTCTTAAATACGTGTTTGTGTATTCCAGTTATCTCTAACTTTTATGTTTGATTTTAGTAGTAAAACATGAATAACACACCATTGTTGTTAAATATCTTATTGTATCTTTTAGGTTCATCTTGACTAATTGGATTGTGAATGACAGGAACCACAGGACTTACTATTCAGAAAGTGAGGTATTTCAGCGGGTTAAGATATTTTCAGACTACCTACACAGGTAAGTTATATAAAGAAGGTGAAGGGGAATCACCACAGGCATCTAAAGCTCACTTGGGGAGGCATCAAAGAACAACTCAACGTAATAAAGATTTATAATATTCTTAAGGTATGTCACTCGCACCCTTCTTAATGTTTGTTGATTCATTTTAATACCTTAATCATTATACAACAAAATCACCTACTCTATGTGTCCTCGAAAAATAATGACAAACAAAGTTACGGAAAACATAATGCAAAGATTTGCAATTTGTAATTTAAAGGTGAGTGCTAAGAGTATACTTTATTACATCGATATATTTTGTTAACACCAGAAATGTCTCTTGTGGCGAAACTTCACCAATAATTTCGCCTAGAGCAGTTGGGCGATGAAAGACCAGTCTGCCCTTTTGATACAGAATCTGAATGGCGTTTGAGCCATCAAATATGTTCCGTTCGATATACCTTCAACAAGTTGTTACCCTGAAAAGTCCACATTAGATCTCCAGAATTGCATGCTAGACAAATCCGTAGCTGCACTAAAGTATGTTTTGGTTATTATAATCTTGATTTTGCTGAATTTGAAAATGTGAGTTACTTAAGTACCTTGCAAAAAGGATTGAATGTTCAAATATTATTAGATAATTAGCCTGAAAACAGCAGACAGATAACAAATAAATGCCGGGAGCTGCATTGTTTGTGATAATAATGATTTGTTAGGGGTGATAAATGTGGGTATTAAAATCGGATAGATGTGAGTGAAAAGCTACAATATATGTGAAGTGAGGTTATCGATCTTGGAAGTAGCTTTTTGAAACAAATCGACCATCTTTGCTCTTATTTACGGTCAAGGTCTTATCGTGCACGAGAAGTTATTTTAGGCCTTTCTTATGACAAGAAGATTTGACATTTTGTCCTTGGCTGCATCTTGGCATAACTTTATACTATAAATGTAAGAATTTTACATCACAAGTATGCATATGCAGTCATAACGCTTAAGTTATCTGAATCATTTAGATATTTCATCGGGGTTTCTTTTGCTTTTCTTTGGTATCGATATGTAAGTGTATGTATACATGAATTTGTGATCCTTGCAACTTACTATATAGGTATGACTCACCTCCTCATACTTATCCAATTATTCATTTACCTGTGATATGAATATCCGAATCACTTAACCATTTACTCCATGCTAATTTTACTTGCATAGGTGCAAGCAAAACCAACGAATCGATTGGTGATGGTACAACAAGTGCATCGGTTCTTGCACGTGGAATCATCAAACTTGGTCTCTTGAGTGTACCATTTGGTGCTAACCCGTGTCATTGAAGATGGGTATTGACGAGACTATACATGGTTTGATTGTGGAACTGGAGAAGAGACCCAACCCGTGAAAGGCGTGATGATACTAGAGGTAAAATATTTCATATTTTCATTCCTTCACATCTAACATACATTCGGTCATCATCTAATCGATTTGTTATATCTTACTCAACCCATTGCTTCAACCTCTGCTATAAATGGTGATGTTATTGGAACCATGATTACTTGAAGCTATCAACAAGGTTGGATTAGATGGTGTGTTATCTATTGATTCATATCATACTTAATTACTATTAGTTGTATCCATTGTCTTGATGCAGGTTCCCATATTGACCATTCCATAGACACACTTTCAACAGGTGCAAGTATTAGAGAAAAGCGTATCATACATGAGTTGCATCATGACATAAGTATGTCTCCTCCGTTAACTCGGGTATGATCTTGATAAAACTTGGATGACCCCATCCGTTAATTGATCCTAAAGTTAGGAAGCCAATAAAGGAGTAGGAACAATGGTCTAGGTGGCGGAAGAAGCGTCCTAATCTTGAAACAGTTAGTAAAATATTAGATCTTGATACATATCCTAATGGGTCAAACGGTTTGAAATTAGCCTATAACTTAAATAGTAATAGTTAATTTATAAAGTTTGATACCGACTTCATTTAAGATTGATAAAGAGATTGTTTATATTTACTTATGTGATTTTTAATAAAAAGCAAGTAAAGGGTTTTAGTACATGTGATTGTATAAAGAACTATGTGCAAGTCTTGCTAACACATAACAAGACCAAACTCGCCACGTTGCTTCGATATATGCTAGCACCTAGCATTAATTTGCTTTATGTATTTTGGCGAAATTTTAAACGTTGTCATCGGTTTGATTGGGAAGTGGATGAACTTGAGGTGTGTCATTAGCCCATATTCTCTATTTTATTTTATTTTTATTTGTATAAAACCCTTCTTTATCCGACTTGGCAGTACCCGTATCCCACGTAGGTTACATATTAGTTTTAATATTTTCAAAGGTTCTTGAGCTTAACACATTGTTTTGGTAAAGAAGTTTTTAACATATTACTCGACCTTTTATTTGTAGCCTTGATTTGTGCTATCTATGCTTACTTTTTTTTTGTTTCTATTTTGTCATTCAGTTATCTTCTCTATGCTTTCTTAATGACTAACTGTACTGATATCATTATTTTAATAGAAAGTTGATTTATTACTACAGTTGTTAGCAAAAACTCACTAGCTATTTGCTTATTTAACAACATGGTCATAATGTCGTTTCCAAAAAGAGGTATTTTAACTTTTGATATATTAATTTCCGATAGCAAATGATTGTAAAAAGCTTATAAACCATATAGTATTAATATTGTAAAAATTGTAAAACTTAGTGGTTTAAATTTTCTTCTATTTTCCACTTATATATTATGATAGTGCTAGAAGTCGCCATGCATATAATGTTACATGGCAGTATTTTGAAAAGTATATTTTGATTTCTTGATGACAAATACAAAAATAAATGGATATAAGAAGCAAGAATGAGAGGCTTTATAACGTTCAATGTTGTTTGCACTGTCTTACCTAGCCACTTCCGCCCACCTCTTGGCCTGTTCGACAAGCTCGAGACAACTCCTGTAGCCATAGTCATTGTAAAGAGGTGTTGTAAGCTCTCTGAAAAGTAAGTTGCGGTGAGAGACTCCAATCCAAACAAGTCATCATAGAGGTAGTCTTTCTTTTTCACGCTTCATTTTTAATTAAGTTACTTTAGTTTTCATTACGTTCGGGCCTACGGGCGAGACGACAAATCGAGCCTTAAGGAGGGCTTATAGCGAGAATGAAGGACGCCCTTTAAAGATTGACTTTGAATATAATGATCAAAAACCTTCCTACACGCCGGTGCCGACACAAGGTATATTACGATTTTCAAGATACAATGTTTAAGATGTGTTTGATTAATTACATCTATACGTGAGTTTAATTTTAATTGGTATACCATCACAGTCCTGAAATTGGAGTCTATACATATGCAGCGGCTCAGGTTAAGAAAGCAATAGAGGTAGGTACTTGGTCCATTGAACAAATTATATATAGTTTTGTATGTCGATAACATATAAATGTGTGAATCTGCCTACAATTATTTAACATCCTTCTTTCGCTATAAAAACATATGCAAACAATATTCATAAGTCATGCCCGCCCATTGGGAGGGCTTGACATCTAGTATATATATATATATATATATATATATATATTCAAAATTTTTTGCATAAAATTCGTTTTTTGCATTAAAAAACGTATCAAAACTTAAAATTATAAAAATGTTTTCACAAAAGTTTATGCACCAACATACCCAATCTTGTGGAATTTGTTTTAGAATTTTGAAGATTTAAAAAAATTATTCTTTTACGGATATTTGTATTTTATTATAACTTTACCTATATATATATATATAACATATATATAACGGGATGCACATGATGTCATTAAATACCTCAATGCCACGTTTTGCCCAATCAATACCACGTAATGCCACGTCATCAATGTATGCCACATAAGCAATCCGGAATTAATTTGTTCAAAAATGACGGTGGAGGGTTCGAACTTGGGATGTTGGGTAACATTAACAAGCATGATAACCACTAAGCCAACACATTTTTGATTATATCTTGCAATTCTAAATCTATAAACCTATGCAAACCATGAGATCAATATTATATCCCTACAATTTAGCTAAACCTAATAAACATACGTAAAACAAATCCTAATTCATTCATGTATTAGGGTTTTTATTTACAGAACAAAATCTGCTCGCATCATATATCTATGAACTTTCAAACATGGAGGGCAAGGTATGTTTATTTTATATATATACATCTTTGCATCCTGCACCTGAAAGAGATAAAGTATTTTTTTCTTTGCTTAGTATTTTAAATATCATGTGTATGTCACATGAACTGAGTGCTAACAAATATGTTACATGTACCTATAGATTTTTGTATTATTTGATACAAGTACTTGTAGATTTTTGTGTTATTTGGGTCACAACATTCCACTTTCCTGCAAGAGGTACCCCATAAACTCATAGGTACCCCATAAACTCATACTACAATACTGAGTATAACCTAAACCTATCATTAAATGTGCTTTTTTACATATGAATTCCAATAAACATTTTCAATGAAATAAATTTTAGGAATGGATTCTACTGAAGGATTAACAATCCTAATTCAAAACCACGATTGATTATCACATAACGGATTCAACACAAATCAATCAGATCTATGAATACAAGTTTGTGTATGATAATTTTTAATTTTCTTTTTGTGCTTTTTAAATTGGCTTCTTGAATCAATTGATTGTGATTTGTAGTATGACTATTGTTGGTATTAAATTACGCATTGTAGATGATGATGAATGCTTAACTTTTATATTTGGGCCGATTTGGCTGGTCATTACAAGTTTAAAGTAGTATATAAGTTTTTGAAGCATATGTGATTCAATAGTTGTTTCCTTTGTGATTATTGTTCATACTTCACTTTGTTTTCATTTGTCAGCTTCTCCTCCTTCAACCCTTAGTTTCAGCTTTAGGTAATTAATCTTTTATTGGATTTTATTATATTTAGATTCAATACGATAATTTTGGAGGTCTGGACTTCTTGATTTGGAGATTAGTTAATTATATGATTATGTTTTTTTGTATTAAGGATGTTGAATTTGATAATGTTTAGTGGATTTAATGTTTGTTGATTCTCATTAGCATTGGTGGTTAGTTAAATATCTGAGGTTATGACTTTTATTTAGCGAATATTAGATTTTGAGTTTAATTAAAAGCGGAAAAAATATGTATCTTTTTGAGCAATTATGAAGCTTGAAAGAACCATTGTCGTTTATTTAATTTTGCTCTATGATTATGGCATTTAGAGAATGAACGAGATCAAGCTAGATTCATTATAGGAACAATGGCTTTATGGGCAATCTACAACCAAGTGTTGAATGTTGATTTAGCACGGTACACGATAGTTTCATATTTGACCCAAAAATGAAGTAATGAATCAATCACACGTTTCAAATATATCGTAGTTAGTAATCAGTAGTTATTGAACTCGTCAAATGCAAAATGAGTCATGGGTCGTTGAATCGGGAATATACTTATTAGTATATACTTTTGATTATAGTTTAGAATAATGTATGGATTAAAGTTAGCAAGGCATTACATTTACTTAAGCTTGAGACTTGAAAATTTAGTGATTTGAGTTGCTTGAGTTCATTCTTATTATATATGAAAATCATAATGTAGTTTCTATTTTGATGAAAAAGATTATTTTGCGTAATGAAATTTATGTATTTTTTCCTCTCGCTATTTAACAGATTAAAAAAGCACTAAGAGGAGTCAAGGTTGAGGTAATACATTGTGGAAATATGCGCAGGAAGTATCACATATCTGGGTTAACATCTCAGGTAACAAGAGATCTTGAGTAGGAAATAATAGCTCATTTTATGGATCTGTTTTTACCTTCATATAACAAGTATAAACATTAATTATTTTTTCCTTTCAAACATCAGCGTTTCAGTGGAAGAAGGAGGAACGATGAAATTTGTGGTTGAGTACTTCCGTGAGACATATGGAATTGCGATTCAACATGTACACAAGTTGGGAATACTCAGAGACCAAATTATTTGTAATGGGTGACCCTAACAACGCCTTTTTGATTGGCACAGTCGGGTTTAGCGTGCGTGTTTTTTCTTATTTTTTCTTTACATGTGACACCTTTTATACCTTGATCATGTATACTATAACATGACCGATACACTTACAATGCGCGTTCGGGGTCAAAGGAACTTCCTTTTAGTAGATCAAGTTTTTCAACACCCTAGGCGTTGAACCTAATCGTTGTAGTGTAGTATTAGGGTAAGCCACGGGTATTGATATCGTTCTCTAGGGAATAGGAATGCTAGTAAGAAGTTACTACGCTAAGGTTGGGGTGGAGAAAGATTATTTTTTATCTTTTTATATTTTTTATTTTTTAGAAAATGGAAAGGTACGAATCTCGGGTTTGGATTTGGGGTTGGTATTTCTACCGATTACTCTACTTATCTAATTATCTAATCTAAGCTAAGGGTAGTCTATGTCTATTGTTGTGTGCTCGTATGATAGTTAAAAATGTGTTTACTTAGATTTTATTACTCCTAGTTATCTCCTATTGATGGTTGAATTGTCACGTCCTTATTCTTAACGCATTGTGTTTCTAAGGTCGTAGGGTATGCGTTATCCCTAACTCTTTGAAGCTACCAAAGGTTAATGACTACAAATCTCTAGGATTCATAAACTTAACACTAAGGTATTCTTTGGATGTTTAGCCTACAATTCCATTAGTAACTATATGCTAAGGTTCAACAAAGATTAATCAAGCATTAATAACACAACGAATGACCTATCGCAATACTAGGTCAATCACAATTAAGATAAGAGACAACCAATCAATATTCAATAACTAGGTTTCATATTACATAAGCAAACACACAAGTAAATTAGCGGACATGGAGAACATGCAAGCATACACACAATCAATTGACACATAATTGAATCAATGAAGTAAAACACTTATCTTGATGTAAAATAGGGTATGGAACCTAAAATACAAGACAAGATGCCTTGGTTCGGTTTAGGTTTTACTCCACAAAACTACCTCCTAAAACTAAAAATTGATTCTATATATAGTATTGCAAACTCCGACAACGACACTCTTTAATTGTGGCGCCGGTCGCCGCCATTAGGGTTTCGTCTTGGCCACGTCAACTCTGTGATGGCGTCACCTTATGCCCGTGCGCCGCCGCCTTCGGTCTCGGCGCCGTCGGATCCAAATCTAGGCCGCCTCGAGTGCTGACGCCTCTCTTTTAAACCGATGCCGTCACTTGAAAAATGTCAATTTTCTCTCGAGTCATCACAAGATGTGTCGTGATGCGTCACAAATAAAACTTGACGCCGTCCCCTTTCAATTCAGCAGATTGAGTGTCTCGATTCTTGATTTTGGCGATTTTCTTCGTATATTCACGCCTTTTCGTCCGAATAAATGTCATTCCAGCAATTTGCCTTCAAGAAACCTAAAAAGTGAAAAGGAACGAAATTAAGTAATAACGGATACAAAAGTGATCAATTAAGGGCTTAAATGACCCCTAAAAAGGTACCTTTAAATCCTTAACAAATATCCCTACACTTGGTATTTGTTTGTCCTCAAGCAAATGTGCTTTTAGCCAATTAATTTATAAGTTAGGGGTCATGAAGCATTACTTTAGAACGATTCACAACACATATAAGCCCATGAAAGTCATAACAAACACGGAAATTACATACTAGCACCTCACATGGGGTGTTTGGATACTCACATCTCTCGGGTGTATATGAAATATAACAAGTTGGAAATGGAAGATAAACACTTATTAACCGGTCCTAGTACATAGATTACCATAGGCTTGAGACTAGATCAAACCTCCATCGCTTTGGCGTAAGCACCTAGGAAAAACTATCCAAGAGGTCTTTTAAAGGGTTGTAACGTTAGGCTTACGGTAGCGAAACAAAGGGTTTGGTGGGATAGGCGATTTAGTGGTGGCAAGTCAAAAATCTTTATGTTACAAGCATGCAAAGAATGGCGTTGCTAAGCCAAGACTCGACACTCTAAACTCTAGATAAATTGAAATAAACAAACACAAATTTAAAGATAGATGTAGGATGGTAGCCCGTATGTTTTTATTTTTTTGCATACACTTTTACTCTACCATCCTCTACGATAACATCAAAATGATAGGGATTTATAGGCACATCCCTACACTTGAGGTTTTATTACTCTAACACTAATTTGACACGAATTGAAAAGATCAAAACACTTGGAGTACATTATTATGCAAATAAAGGGAATTTGAATTTAACGTTCCTTCCGTCATTTCATAAATTTAACTTTTCCCATGAGTCCCAATCGTCCCAAAACGTGTACAAAGGATATGACTCGACTTAGCAACTTATGCAAGCAACTAGATAATTGAACTAAGGGTTTAGTGTGATAACAATAATGCACTAAAAGTGAGTGCATACAAGGTAGGCTAAGGCGATTTGGGTGTACATTTGGGGTGGATTGTAAACAATGCTCTTCATTGATATTCGGAAAACCGAAACATCACGAGAACCGCGAAAAGGATAGGCTCGAGGGGTTAACTAGGGTATCGTGTACTAAAGATGAGTACAATGCAAAGGTGTGGGGAATTACTCAACCGATGTGGAAGAAGTAATTATATTACGGGTATCAAACAAGGGTTATTGTTAGGAATTAGAAAATTCCATGTTAAAGTGTCGGTCACCCCAATTATGGTCTAGCATATGTTAGCTTGTAGACGTGTCGTTATTTATGTTGTTTTGTAGTTATTTAGTTAATTAGTAGCGTAGAATAGTTTAGTGCAATACCGTGGAGGAAGGACGGGTCTTTACCCACTGTACATTTGTAACTATAAATACCCCTTCCATCCTTGGAAGGGGTGTAACAAATCTAACCTTTCATTTGTTAAGAAACTCTCCTTCAAAGAACCTCCTCTCAACTCTCTTCATCTATCTCTAATGGCTTTCTTATTTAATCATTGTCCTAGACCACCCGAATCATCAAACAACATAATATTCACGATCATACAATTGGTACCAGAGCCATGGTTGTGTTGTTTTGATGATTTACATGGTTTCTTGTTGGCGGTTTGATGCAGTTTGATTCGTTTTTTGGTGACGTTTAAATGAGTTTGACATGATCTTGGTGTAGTTTGTTGTTGTATTTATCTGGTTTTTAAAAGCTATGGTTTTAACTGTTTTCTTACAAATTTCTTACTAGTTTTTGAATGTTTATTCATATAAGCGAGTTGGTTTTGAATGGTTGTTGATACAGTCATTTATGGTTTTATGTGTTTCATCATGTCACTTGTTGCTTAACAGTTTCACCAGACTCTCAAACATGGTCTAAACGGGTCATACTTGGTGTCATTATGCTGTTTTTCTGGGTCTATTTGATGATGAACGGAAAATGTGGTCGGGAATCTCTTGGATGCGAGTTGTTATATGTCAAGATTCATAGTAATATAAGCGTGTTGTCCAACAGAATCTTAAGCGACTTGTCATTATTTTGGTCCAGATTCAATGCATCAAGGATGCGAGTTGTCTAATATCATGCGAGCTGTCACAATGGTAGATTTGGTATAAACAGCTTTTTAAGCGAGTTGACTATATATGGTGGCTATCTAAAGCGAGTTGTCTTATATTTATGGGTCAAATACGAGTTGGGTATTAGCATAAAGGGTGCGGGTTGACTATTTAGTCAACTACGAGTTGCTTAATAATGTCTATATGTGAGTTGGGTGATCAAGAAAAAATTGTGCGAGTTGTGTATAATATGCGAGTTGTGTAAGCGAGAAGATACGTTTTGACCCATAATCTTTCCAAGTTGACGAAAAGTAAGATGAAAGATGACTTGATCTAAACCATCTCTATCAAGACTCAAACCTCAATAAGACTCAATCTTTTAACACCAAGAATCGACTCTTAAGACCTCGCTTCTTTATAACCAACATCATCGGTCGATCAACAAGCCTCGACATCATTCAACAAGCCTCAAAGAAATGGTAAAGTGTGCATCGATAAAGGAGGACACCATTTCCAACATCAAATCCGTCACCAATACTCAAGACATAAATGAAAATCACATGTCGAACTTTAATCATGTGTCCATCTACATGAATAAGTAATTTACAAACATCAATCTAACCCAACACACAATCAAATTGACCTCGGTTTTGTTCGTGTATCTCACAAGTCTGAATACCTCGAGATTTAATACACAAACATTAATACCATCATGGGTCTAGACTCTCGAAACCAACTTATATGTTCTATCCGAAACTTTAAGATTAAAAGAAATAACAAGTATGTTATCCTTTCTCTTGATTCGTTTATATGACCAAAAGCTATGCAACTTATCGCATCTATGTACCTACCGAGACCGTTCCAAGATCTTGAAGCCATCTTCAAAACCAAATACCATCCACATGGTACCGTCTCTAAGCCATCTCGTGGTGAGAAGTAAATGTGTTGATATGTTCCTCATGTATGCGACTTGATGATGGATACTTTTGGGTGATGCGTATGGAGGCACACGTTTAGGTTTTCGGGGTGTGAAGAAATGGTTACGTGATGTTTCGATGATAAAGGGAGGCACATATTAAGATTAGGGTTTGGGGCGGATTACTTTAGTGAGAAAGTTGCGAAATTGTTTATGGGGCGTTTATTTTGTGAAGTTGTATTAGGGTTTTGATAGGTATAAGGAGGATTATTAAGGTTGGTGCTATGTGTGAGTAGTGTTATATATACACCTAAATTTTAGGGTTAAGTAACTGATTGGAACTGGTATGATTCGAGTACATGGGCCCATATAACCAGATTTGGATGTAACTTGAATTCTTTGGGCCTAAGTGGTTGGATCAGGTAGGTATTGGACATATCTTGCGATTTGTTCTAATTTGAATTTTCGACTGATGAGAGTTGGATCATGTATAATGTATTCGTGTATTGAATTCTTGTTTAATGAGATTCATGAGAGTTGGAATGTGTGAGTGGGTATGTTCGATGAGTCTTTGAAAGTGGACATGGGCCGAACGAGTGTTGGTGATAATTTTCATGGACCGAATGCATAAGATAGATTACTATTAAGCTTGCTATTTGGTGAATTGGATATTGAGGTACTATGGATTATTGAAGTGTGCTAATGAACCCAATTTAACGTAGTATGTGATCTATATTGGGGTTTTTCTTTTATGAGCCAAAGTCGTTCTGTGCTAAATTGGATCGGGTTGTGTGATATTTGGATATGTTTATTGACCGGGCCTAGAAGTGTTATTAGACGTTCCGACGTTAGTAATTGATATTTGACGAAGGCTTGGAATATGTCAAGGGCAGTACATCTACTTTGGATTTTATGATTATACACACAAGCAATCATGCTATCATTGGTGTTGAGTTAATTTTGTCCGTAGGCCGTGTTTTTTTTAATGGATGTTGTTCTTGGATATAACGGATATAGTGGGCTACTAATTAGACCAAGCTTGAATTGGATGTGTGATGAATTGGGTTTGGATGATGGTCAGATGAGCTTTTCAAAATTGGATTTTATGACACTTGATTAAAATGAGAATGTGTTGAAAAGATTGTATGATGTGGATTGATGAAACTATTTGATGATGAGATATACTCAATCATGAGATCTGATAATGAGATTTCATGACAATGAGTTGTGATGATGTGATTTGGTATGATGCTGAGATTCGTTATGTTATAAGGATTGGTACTTTGGTTTATACATCTTCATGAAGAATATTATGTCACGGTTTGAATTGATGATTGGACAATGTTGACTATGGGGTTGTTTGGACGGTATGTCTTATTTGGATTTGCAGTGAGGTTTTCCGGACGTGCTTACTTATTTCGTCTTATTTGTTTCTACCCTTCCGCGAAGATGACTTGTTTGAGCTTTTATTGAGTGTGATAAAGACTTGGCTATCTAGTTACTTGTGTGATTCTTTCTCGAACCACAACGTAGCTATCACTTCGGTGTCTCACGTAGTTGAGGATTCTTCAAGAGGTTTTGGTACATTGGGTACACCGTTTCTTCTTCACAAGGATTAGTACAAGCTTAAGTAACAAATCTGGGGAATTTTACGTCATGTTCAAGTTTGATATATCGGGTTTACTTATCCATGTGGTCACTACAATAGTCGTCGAATCGTGAATGATGTGTGTACCAATGGATTGATTGGTTGAGATGTGATCAACAATTCTCATGATATATTAGACACCACCGAATGTCAATGATACTTCACGGTCTAAGCAAAATCTTTCAAGGATCTTCAACGTCGGTCATGATCTTTCAAGATGCTTGCTTATGACAAGAACTTTTCGCAAATGGTCGTACAAGTTAATGATGTTCGAAAGTTGAAACCATCATGGGGAGGAACGTGTACTTTGATGCTTTACGGTCAACCTCGGGGAAGTGGTGTATACTACTCGACTTAGTATGGTTTGTGAAGGTGTCTACATATGGGTAAAGAATTGTTGATGATATTGTTGAAGATGAAGAATGAACCGTTTATGAACCGCTGCATGTTCCCCTAAAACAGATATTCACCGAAACCAAATTTTTCATTACACATTCAAGCTAACATTGTTTACGGCTTTGTCTTGATTTTGTAAAATCCCGCGAAAGAATCTATTTCTCGGTTTAAATCATAGACTTGTAAAATCCCGTGACAATGGAAACATCATGGTATTAGTAAAGTGCATTTCCGGATCTATCTTACGGTTTATTCTTGGTATTGTAAAATCCCGCGAAAGAAACTATTTCTCGGTTTAAACCATAGAATTGTAAAATCATGTGATGATGGAACCATCCTGGAGAAAGGAAATTGTATTTCGAGGTCTTATATGATGCTGGTGCTATAGTTTCTGCTTCGAAGAAGGGATAAAAGGGTGTACTTCATGAATTGGATGTGTGTTTGGATATTCGTCATGAAAGTTTGGCTATTTCTTGGTTTTATGGGGTTATGTGCTTTTAACCATGGTCGGGATGAAAACCATTATCATAGTTCACTTAAAACGTCAAAGGAGGCTAGATTTGAGCTTTTAACCAGAAGATGTGACAACGGCGTTAATTCACTATTATTTATTTGAGGTTGAAGTGAAATATCACGGGCAAGTGTACTTAGTATCTGAAGGTATCGGGGATGGTTGGATGAAGATTCTTCAAGATCCTTGTTCGAGCTTATTATCAAAAACTAAGACTTGGAAATCTAGTTATTTTTGAGTGACTATTTCCTTTTCTTTTTTTCCACTTGGGGGAATTGGTATCTTACCACCAAAATAACTATCACTTTAAGGAGTTACGTTGTAGTGCTCAGTGTCACATTAAATTGTGGATTTTCAAGAGGTGATGTACGTCTTATACTTGATGGTTGGTTGGATGAAGAGTATAGAGTACTTAGAGATTCAATGGAGGATGAAGTCTCGACACCGCTCTTTGTTAAATATGTGCAAGTTTAAGTCACGAGTTCGGGTTAGTTAATTCAGGGTCAAATTCATCATATTGGGTTTTTTCCATCAGTTGTCACGACAAAGAGCCTACTGAATGATAATGGGTTGATTATAAGTTTGCCAAGAGTAGATGAAAAGAGAGAGATTTATGACGTTTGAATACTTCAGTTCAAACCTCGGTCTGTAAAGAAAAGAAAAGTGTACGGTTCAGTGCGCTTAATCTTCGGAAGAAAAGAAATCTTCTTATTATGACCATTCTCATCAACATGCTTCATGCTTTTTCCATGCGCTTCAGTCATCAAGTAAACGGACTACGATAATTACTCTTATTCCACTTGCTCAATATAATGAAGATGGCGACATCATGTGCTAATTTTGCGGGAGAAGTGTGAATAGAATACATTTGGATGATAATCACTTGTTTAATCAAGAATGGCATCTCCGTATGCAATTCTTGAGGGAGAAAAAGTGTGAATTTTTGCATAATTGATTGATATTTGAGAATATATGGTCAAACGGCTCTAACTCATGTAAGAACCGAGACTCTTCTTATCGGATCATCTTCACATGTAGATTCTTCTAAGAGCTGTGGTTGACATCTTCACATGGTGATATGATTAATGACAAAGTGCTTCCGGTTAATGCTTCACGTACACATCAACATGATGATTCGAAAAATCTCTCGTTCTTGTTTGATGTGATTGGTAGTTTGGTGTTACCATTTAGTGTGTTCGTTGTGGGCTGATTCTTAATTTCCTTGATAAATATCTTTCATTCTTGTTTGATTGGGAGGATTTTAGTTAAAGGGACTTGCAAGAGGTAAGTTAATTGGGATGCTTTTGGTGTGATGAAGATGTTAACTATCTATTCCCCAACTGGACAATCTTGAAGAAGGTTGAGTCTACAGTCTGTTCTACATTTTCTGATGCATGTTATAAGACTAAAGACGAGTTGCATTTGATTATCTAAAGACTTCTTCTTAATCTGGGCCTTTATCAAATAGATTTTCGGTTTATGGGAGAGCACTAATTGGGGGATAATGATAAGACAGATTCAATCCCCAATTAGATTTGCTCATATTCTTTTGCTGTGATTCCTCGAGAAACCCAATCTCCAGTTATTCCTCGAGGCGTTGATATTGACTATTATAATATTGCAGTTTCACTATTGAATAATAATCCGCTCTTTGGTAATCCTTTGCCAAATCTTCACGGATTATTGTTCATGAAAAATGATCCGCTCTTTGGTATTCCTTTACTAAATCTTCACGGATTATTGTGCACTCTGTAAATATACCACATGAACATTAAGGAAAATGACTACCTCATCCGCTTGAAGACATTATTGGTGAATCTTCCAGATCAGTCTCTATATGTATATCTTTAGGAAGATGGAATTGATGTTGAGGAATCATTTGTTCCGGCTCATTAAGTGGGTCAATGTACATCCGGTTGTACATTTATTCACATGTTGGACATTTGACACAAGTTGATTACTTCGGAGTTAATCATTTATCACTTATTTGAGATTGAAGTTGACGTTCACAAAGGCGTGTTCTTATTTGATAACTTGCTCGGGCTTATGAATTTGAGTTGAAGACTTGGTTTATCTAGTTACCAGCAGTCAAGGTGGATGGTTGAAGACCTGGTTAACTATCACTATTAGGAGTTACTTTGTTTTAATCAGTGTCACATGCATATGACGGTGTGGATAATCGCAAGAGGTGTTAATGTCTCATACTTTGTTTGGGTTGTGAGTACTTAGAGATTTTCTTGAAGCATAAATTCTCGACACTGTTCTTCCATCATTAGGTGCAAGCTTAAGATATGAATGTGGGGAATTTGACTTCAGTTTCAAGTATGGTATATCGGGTTTTCTTCATCAGTGGTCACTTCAAATTGTCTACATATGGGTTGATAAAAATAGTCTGAGAGAGTCTTCAGCAAGTTGATTCTCACAAGAGTTCAAGAGTTCTTCTCATAAAGATTTCAAGTATTTGGGCTTATACTATGTTGCTGATTTTGAAGTATCAAAACCAGAAAGGGGCAAGGAGACAAGCATCTAAACGTGAATAAACTTGATGAACTTAATTCTTCTAAGTGATTGAAGATATCCCGGGAAGACGAATGTCATAACCGCAGAGAAACTCAATGTTTATCTCATCGTGGCGTTTAGTGCTCTTATTCCAACTACGTGGGGGAAGAGATGTAAGAGAAAGTTTCTGAAGATAAAAGAGGTACACAAGTATGACATATTCAGGGGAGATAAATGTATGACATGAGGGAGAGAGATTTTGTACATTAGGGATGCTCAATTGTCTCACTTGAGTGGTTAATCGATGATTCGAGATATAATCACTTATTCGGAGTTGACATCCGAGAGATTGTCATCCGCAGAGATAATCGATGATTCGGCCGCTTCTTCAATGTTATCGGTTGTTCTTTCTTTGGGAATGTGTGTACTTCGGGTTCTTAAGCTTCATACACAATCATCAAGGAAGAAAAATGTGAACATTGGGTAGGTGTTTTCATTCCCTTCATGATGTGTATTCGGGAGAGATCTTAGGTATTGGTGTACTTCGGGTTCTTGAGCTTCATACACGATCATCAGGGAAGAAAAATGTGAACATGGGGAGGTGTTTTCATTCCCCTCATGATGTGTATTCGGGAGAGTTCTTGAGCATTATACAAAGAGACTGACTGCATAGATTCAACTACTTGGGGGAATTGTTCTCTTGACACATGTTGGAAGATTATTTAAATGTGGGATGATACGTTGCTGTTGTTCTATTTGATGATATAACCTCCAACGAAGAATCACGGTGATTATTCTTAAAAGGAGCAGCAGGATCGATGATAATGGTGTGCTTCTTTGTACACCTGGCTAATGGAAGCTTGAAAGAAAGCTTTGAATCTGCTAACTAAAGGATTTTTGGTTTGGGGGGAAGCTGCCAAAGTCTCTGTTTCTCAAAGGCTCATGTTCTATCGTCTATTCTGAAGCCTCGGAAGCTTTGGTGGTGAATGTTAAAGAGATGATGACTTCTATCTTCTACAACGGGGCTGCTCGATATCCTTATCTTTTTTGGGTAAAGGGGTTTACCCCGGTTAATATATAACCAAAAATAATGTTAAGTACAAATGGAATGTGGCTGAAGTACCACATTAACCTCAAGCAAAGAGCTTGATAAAACTAGTGTTTATGACATGCCATAAACACAACAAACCTAGCTATAATACATCAACAAACTAGGCATAAACAAGTAAAAAACTTGTAACAAGCGAGCATCCGCATCTAGCCACTCCACGAGGGAGCAAGTTAACCGAAGTTTGCCTCCTTAAAACCCTTTCCAAGAAAAACCGAAGGGAAAACCTTGGAGTAGGGAAAAAGAGTACAACCCTTACCCGGCACTCCTTCGTGTATACATATACTTGGAATCTTCCATTTATCCAAAATCAAGCGAGACCTCAAGGTTAGCTTCTTGAACTTGAAAGTAACCGACTTCAACCGAATAGTAGAGACAATGGTACTAACCACTTGACCTTGAAGACTTCTTACGGCAGAACGACCTAGAATTGCGTTCCATCCAAACGAAGTAAGTAGTAGCGACAAGCAATAATCTAGAAATGATCACGCTAACCGACCGCCTCTTAGCTAAAGGAATAAGGATCATAAAGACTCTCCAACGAAGGTGGGACCGCATCCATACCGAGATAAAATCCGCACACGAAACCAAACACCATAGAAAATTGGCACTCAAAAATAAATGAGAATGAGAATCGAACCAATTCACAAAGCGGGCATCTAAGCAAGGCCAAATCAACGTCATGACCAACATCCCATTGTCGCATCCTATCCCGAGTCTTTAGCTTGTTTAATAGCGAGCCACGGATGTATAGCATGCCTTGGAATACAATGAGAGAACCAAGGAACATTACACCATTCAACCAAATCAGCCTAAGACGCAGAGATTCCCATGCACCAGACCGAAAAACAACTAAAATTGCCTTCGAGTTGCGCCATAATAAACCATCATCAATATCATTTAGAGTAGGGACCGGAGAGCGACTAGTAATGGAAATCGAGATAACGAATCAATGGCCGCCATGACCATCGATTCAATAAGATCATAAACCGAGTCGGATAAATTAAACCCGCTCGAGCAATATCTCTAGCGATAAGTAAATTCTGAGCGGGCTTAGGCGACACCACATGTCAAACCAAACCGAAGTGTCCTTCCCATTATTGATCTTATGCCAAATAAAAGGGCGAACCTTGGGTCTAATGGCAAGAATCTTTCGCCAACCCCAGCTAACATCCCCCAAACAAGGGACATCCCAAAAACTTCTCCCACGAAGTTTATACGAATGTATCCATTGCACCCATAGCGACTCTTTATGTGTCAAAATACTCCAAATGTGAGTAGTCATGAGAGCAATGTTAAAATCCTCCAAACGACGAATACCAAGGCCACCTTCATCCTTTGGCTTACAAACAGAATCCCAAGCAACCTTAGCCTTACCCCTTTTCATTTCACCTTGACACCAAAGGAACCCCTCATAAAACGTTCTAACTCATGGATAATCTGAGTAGGAAGGATAAAACGAAGCCCAATATAAATGCATCGAAGATAAAGCAGATCTCACCAATGAAGTCTACCCGCAAGAGATAAGAACTTATTCGCCAATCATTTACACGACCTTCGGTTTTCAACAAGCACCTTGCAATCCCTATAAAGAAGTCTTGATGATATAAGGGGACACCAAGGTACTGACAGGAGAGAACCCTCTGCAAGCGACATAGGCGGAGAATAGCGACTTTAATAGCATTAGGAACATTACAAAAGAAAGTTTGTACTTTTAGGGATACTTGGGACAAGACCAAAAGTTCTTGAAATCCTCAAAGCACATAATGACATTAACGAAATCACGATGGCCTCTAGCAAACAAGAAGAGGTCATCGCAAAACAAAGATTAATAATTATTGTTGTTCACATGAATGATGAAATTGAAACTCAACGACATTCAAACCTTTTACGCAATATAAGAGTTAACACTTCCATAACCGGTAGTAAACAAGTATGGAGATAACGGGTCACCTTGTCTAAGGCCCCGCTTACCTTTAAACCATCCATGAAGATCACCATTAACACATATGGAATAAGGCGTAGATGAGACACATACCATGATCCAATCAACCATTTTGGAGTGAAAACCAAACCCAATCGAATAGCCCTAAGAAAAGTCCAATCAACAGTATCATATGCCTTTCGAATATCAACCTTAAGCACACCTAGGAGGCCTCTCCTCATGATAATTCCGCATAAGCTCTTGGGTAAGTAAGATATTATCGGATATCGACGACCGGGAACAAAAGCAGTTGATTAATACTAACCAACCGATCAAGGCCTTCTTTGTCGATTAGCAAGGATTTTGCTAATGCATTTATACATGACATTCTGACAAGAAATAGGCCGATAATCATTAATCTTAGACGGGTAGACACTTTAGGAATCGAGAGATATAATGGTATGATTAATTTCCTTAAGAAGCTTACCATTAATGAAAAAGTCACGCATGCGATCCTTACCTCGGCTCCCACATATCCCATGCTTTCTTAAAGAAAGCGGTAGTGTAACTCATCGGGACCGGGAGCTTTATCATCCCCCATAGAAAATATAGCATCCTTAATCTCCGCATCCGTAACATGACGAACCATCGAACCAGCCAATTGATGAGGAAGAACATTAGAGAATATACCATAATCATCAAAGAGAGTACAATTACCTTCCATACCAAGAAATTGTTCATAGTGAGCAACAAAAGCACCTGCAACTTGATTACCCTCGTACAAGACATTGTTTGCATCTCTAACCAATTCAATTCGATTACGGGCACATTTGCTTTTAACAACATTGTGAAAATAGGCGTATTAGAATCACCTTCATGAAGCCATTGAACTTTAGATTTACGCTTGAAACCGTTCTTCATCTAACGTAGCCTCCTTATATGCAATAAGATAGTGAGCATGTTCCTCCGTAAATCAATTAAGCGGATCAAGATCAATAGCCTTTTGGACATCATCTAACTCTGCGAATCCTAACCACCCGCTCATGAAGATTACCTTGATTGTGCAAAAGCTTACGAAAAGGAGATTTCACCCTTTAGCGTTGAACCACACGATACATAGCACAACCATGAACATTAATATTCCATCCAGCGATATGATATCTCTAAACCCATCTTTATGAACCAAGAAGTTAGAGAATTTGAACAGTTTAGGCTTAGGCTTAGTTACTTGGGGAATACGCAGAACACACGGAGCATGATCTGAAATACGATAAGGTTGAAATATGGCAAACGAACCAGGAAACAAGTCTGCAAACTTCAGATTACCCATCACCCGATCAATTTTCTTCAAAATGCCCAATGAGCCTCTTGGTTTCTGATTCCAAGTAAAATGAAGACCAGTACTATTAATATCCTCAACCTCCATTTTCTGAACACAATCTTTGAATTCACGCATAGCAATGTCAGGAGCATAACTACCGCAAGAATGATCCTCCAACTTTAGAGCCGCATTAAAATCTCCCAACAAAACCCAAGGCCTAGTGCGCATAAATCCAGCATGGCAAACAAGATTTGACCATAGGGCACGCCGATGAACATAATAATTATCGCATAAACAAAAGAGCGAAAAAAGTTTTCTTGCCTCGCCCAGTATTAACTCGAACATGCATAACTCGTTAGCTTGAGACATAATCATAACATCAACAATATCATCATTCCAACCAAGAATAATCGGGACCCCTTATCACACAAGCTACCATTTGACGTCCACTTCCACCGATGACAAACTTTCGACATGTATCATACACCACCGATCGTCAACATGAGATTCCAAGATAGCACATACACTAAGATTATTATCATTTACCACTGTTTAACCTCTTTTTGTTTAGGGAATGGTTCAAACCCCTTATATTCCAAGAGCGATACTAAACATCGGGAACTTTCGAGCAGTGTGCTTGCCTGATTTGTCAAACAAATTACCGGTTTCATCATAAGCATTCTCAACCACATCATCCTCATCTAATTCATTATTCTCGTCTTGATGGCGAAAGAACCAAACGGGTTAGATGTAGTCACATTAGCGCCTAGATTTGTGTTATTTGTTTTAGGTGTAGGATAATTAGTACTATAAGTAGCTTTAGGAGCAGATTGGTTATCCTTATTCACCTCAACATCTTTAACAGTAGAAGAAGCATTTGAAGGACCTAACCGGGTTAGATGTGGTCACTTTTGGATTAGAGGCGAGATCCGCACTAGTACTTACACTTCCTTGAGCAGGTTTGCTAGTAGAAGGGGTGAGACAGATTTAGGCCTATCACATATTTTTCCCAACGAAACTCCATTAAACACCGTACTGTTCTATTATCCCTAGCATTCTTTTTAGCTTTACCCTTTTTCCCAACAACTTGAAATCCATCCTGGTTTTCCTCCACAACCGGTGCCGTCACTACTTTCTTAGGACAAGTATCAACAGAATGACCAAATATCAAACAAACATCACATCTAAAGCTATAAACTCATTAGGAAAGGATGAAGATGGACAAGCTGTGGATGTCAAACTTTACAGATCAATGATTGGTTGTCTTATGTACTTAACTGCATCTAGACCTAACATCATGTTTCTTTATGCATTTATGTGCAAGATATCAAGTCTCACCTAAGGTCTCTCTATATGAATGCACCAAGAGGATTTTTATTTATCTCAAACAACAACCTAAGTTAGGGTTGTGGTATCCTAAGATTCACCTTTTCACTTGGAAGCTTTTTCGAGCGGTGATTATCACGAGGAGACAATTATGATAGAAGATCAACCACCGGAGGATGCCAATATCGGGAAGAAGATTAGTCTCATGGCAATGTAAGAAACAAACCATTGCAACAACATCATCCATTTGAAGTAGAATATGTTGCTCTTTGTAAGTTGTTGTGGACAAATCTTGTGGATGCGAATCAACTCTTAGATTATGGATTCAATTTTAAGAATACTCCTATCTACATTGACAATGAGAGTACAATTTTCATTGTGAAGAATCCTGTTTATCATTCCAAGACCAAGCACATTCAGATTAGGCATCACTTTATTCGTGATTGTTATGAGCACAGGCTCGTTAATGTTATCAAGGTTCACATAAATGACAATGTAGCGGATCTACTCACAAAGGGATATGATGTTTCAAGATTCAATCATTTTGTGGTGAGTATTGGTATGATTAATTATTAAGCTACATTTAAGGGGAGGACTTTATATTAGTCCTATGCATTGTTTGAGGGGAGGCAACACAATGTTCTTTGATGTTTTTGGTCTTGTAGAGAAGAGGATGGAAAGTACTGCTTGGAATTTATCTGAAAGTACTGCTTACGTGGAAAGCACTGCTGTCTTGTCAAAGTACTGTTCCAACGGTCATTAATAAAGGGTAAAATTCAACAACGGTAACTTTATTAATTGAGATTTGATTTTTTAAATATTACCTATAAATAACTACCCTACTGATTTTTACTCTCATCTTTATACTTATCCATCCATTCATCACTTTTTCATCATATTCACCTTCACCGATCCATTAAATCTTCTACCAACACCAATGGCTAATCGTAATACTTGTAGTAAGCATAACATGGTCGCTAATTTGGACAAGACACCATCGAATATCAATTTTCATGATATTATTGATTTCCTAACTGGGTCTTCAATCAATTATGCTCTGCTGATAAATCCTGACATCATTGAACCATAGATTCAACAATTTTGGGCTACTGCTAGATCTCATTTGCAAGATGATGAATCATTCATTCAAGCTAAGATTTCTGGAAGGACAATTCACATTACTGAAACTACAATAAGGGAAGATTTACTGTTTCATGATGAAGAAGGTGTTGTTCATTTTGACAAACAAGTACTTTGGGATACACTTAGAGATATAGGGTATGAAGGTTCACTCACTGAAACTACTTTTAAGAAGCCTTTATTTAGTCCTCATTGGAAATATCTCGTTCATGTTTTACTTCATTGCTTGAGTCCCAAAAGTACTTCATGGGAACATTTTGGTTCAAACATAGCTTCTACATTAGTGGGATTAGCTACCAATCAACCTTTTAATTTTTCAAGAATGATTCTGGATGGTATGCTTTCTCATATCGCTAATGGTTCACCATTCTTGATGTACCCTAGATTTGTTCAATTATTCCTGAACAAACAGCTTAAGGATATACCTAAACCTTCAAGCCTTTTACCTGCTGTAGTACTTCCTCAAAAGGTGTTTACTTTTATGGCTAAAAAGATTGATAAGTTTTCTGGGAGAAATACACCTTTAACTGCTCATATGTTGGAAGTAGCACAGGCTGTTAGAGATGAAGCTGCTTCAAGTATAGATACTGAGCCTTCAAGGGAAGGAACTGCTTCTCAACATACTGCTCCTTCCCCAGATCATGAAGTTTCTCAACATACTGCTTCAAGAGAAAGTACTGCTTCTTTGCAAGGTATTGCGCATGCTGATTCAGAACAAATTGTGAATCCACCATCATCTCCCAATGATTATACTTCAACAGATGGGTCTCACACATCTGGAGGGGATGAGGGAGTCATGGCTACTGAGGGAGTAGTTCTGGATAATTATGCTTTAACACGAGAATTAATGAGGTTCAAGAAGGATAATGAAGCTCAAGCTGCACAGATATTAAAGTTGAAACATAAGTTCAAAAGATTGAAGAAATTTGTTTGGCCACTCGTTCAACATCACAGGTTGTGGGTGAAATCACACAAGAGGAGTGATCACAAACCTAAGAAGGTTTTTAAGGGAAAGAAGCCTAAAAAGCAGTCTTCATTCACATTGGGGAGGAATTTGGAGAATGAGAATTTGAATGAAGATGCTAAACCTCATGCAATTTGGATGAAGAGCCATATGCTGAAACTTATGAAGATCCAAATTAAGAAGCTAAGCAAATTGAGCAAGCTGATGTTCAAAGTGCTGATGCTCAAAGTACTGGTGATCAAGGTACTGCTCCTCAAGGTACTTTTAGGCAAGAGCTTATTACACCAAGAACCTTAAATTTTGATGAAGAAGTTGGTCCTTCAACAATTCATGAAGAAGCTAGTACTTCTAATCCAATTCAGCAAGTAGAACATACTGCTAGTGATGATGAGACCATTGCTCAAATAATGCTCAACATGTCAAGAACAAAAGGTATTACTATTCCTGGAGTTGAACAACCTCAAGTCTTACAAAATTTTTCTCAACCTACTCAAGAGTTAGATCCAAAGGAAAAGGTATCCTGGTAGAATAGAAGAAAAAGAAGAAGCTCACTTTAGCATAATTAAGATCTATTCAAGAGGCTCAAAATGAAGAAGTTACTAGAAAGATACAAGCTGAATTAGATGCTGAAATTGTTCTACCAGAGAGCAAGCTGTTATACCAAGAAGACCACAAGGTATTGCTAAAGAAAGGAATGCCATGATGGCTCATCTGAAGGGTCAAGGATATAAAGGTTTACAGAAGCTAAAATATCTAGAGATGAAAGACTTATATGATGCTGTTAGAGAGTCTATTCAAAAGGAACTGGATGGTATTATTCCTTTTGATTCTGAAAAGCAAAATGTTGATGCAAGAAAAAGAAGTTCAAAGAGAAAGAGGACATCTGATAATGAACAGCTATCAAAGAAGTTTAAATTGAGAACAAATACAGTTGATGAGCTGAGGAATTATCTAAGGGTTTTTGATTTTGAGCATCCAAAGTCTAAAGAAGTTGCAGAGACGAAGTCTAAGATTTCTACATTTGAAGTTGTAGAATCAAAAGATGGAGATTATCTCATCTTTCATAGAGAAGATGAAGTTTTAGAGCATTTAACTTGTTGTGGGACATACTGCATATGATATATAGAGAAGATTTGTTTCATCTGTATCAACAAGTGCAAGATTATTTTGAGCATATTCCACCAACTGGAATGGGTTTAGTCTTGCTGGGTGATCTTACAACTATCTGGGAGACAGAAGAAACAAGCAATGATGCTCTCTGGAATAATCAAGAAGATTGGGAAATTACAAGTTGGAGATTCTTTAAAGAATCAGGAGTGCATGTATTAGAGTTAGAAGATGGTACCATGATTCATATGTTAGCAGAAAGGAGATATCCTCTTACAAGAGATCTTATGATCAGGATGCTAGATCATGGTATGGAAGTTGAACAAGAGAATGAAACAGCTCTTATGGTAATTGAGTTGTTTATCAAATGGACAACTTTAGCAGATGATGATGCATAATTACTGGTATGGTCTTTATTATATACATCTTTTGAATAATCAGTACTTTATTCAAAGTACTGCTGAACAAACAGTACTTTATCAAAGTACTGCTTGCAGCACAAAACCAGTAAAGTCTTTTAATAAAAATAAGCAATTTTTGTAAAGTGCAAAATGCTTTTTAAAGCACAAGATAACAACAACAAATTGTTTTGAGAGTAATACTTGGTGTTAGTACTTGTACTACACAACAAATGGTAATCAACTCACCATGTTTAATAAACAAGAAAGAGTTTGACTCATCATGAGGGTACGGATCTGATGTGATTATCAAATCTGTTTTTAGTTGACAATTTACTAAAAATTGTATGGTTTTCAACTCACCATAACTGTAATAGTGAAGAGTTGGCTAGCCCACAAGATAAATGGTTTGTGGTAAAGGCTGTGTAAAAACCATTTGTATGGTGATTAGTTCACCATGGTAGTAAGAACTAACTAGTCCAAAAGCAAACGGCTCTTGGTAAAGACTTAACAAATCCGTTGATAGCTGATGATTTACTAAAAATCATATGCTTATCAATGTACCATGGTTTTTCACCTAAACATTGGCTACTCCAGAGTTAATGGGTTTGGTAAAGAGACATCAAAATCCATTATTTTTCAATGATTCACCTCTCACAGGAGTTTACACACCTGGAAGTGATGAGAATAGTCTGAAACTTTATGATCTGATGTACATTTTGCCATATGTTGCTGAGTAGCTGAAAAGATCTGTTGCTGATAAAGGTTGCTGATAGAGATTGCTAATAAAGATTACTTTGATGATAACAATACAAACACAATGAGTACAAGACGAATTTGAAGTTAAAGATACAATCTTTTCTTGAAGAAAAAGATGTTGAAGTTAAAGATTCAAAGGAACTTGAAATCAAGCAAGTAGAATTCAAGTTAGGGGAGGATTGTTGGGATATAAAGTCAAAGTGCTGCTGAAAGTCAAAGTACTGCTTAATGAAGAAAGTCAAAGTACTGCTTAATGAAGAAATTCAAAGTACTGCTCATCAAAGTACTGATATGCTAAAGGACTATTATGCAAATCTTTAAGGATTATTATGTAATTCTAGAATATTCTTAGATTAGAATTAGTTTACTTGTCGTACAAGGATTGTAAACCGACTAGGGTATTCCTTATGCCTATAAAAGGACCCCTAGATTGGCATTAGAGAGATGAATGAACTTACATGAAAGTACGATATTAGAGTTATTTAGCGATTAGGTTTGTTAGTGAATCTGTATAATAAGCAGGTTAAAAGTATGGTTTTAATATAATCATTGAAGTTTAAAGTTATTCTTCTTAGTTTTGTTAAAGTAGATTCCGTATACTTAATAGAGTTATATCAGTGTTTCATTCTTAGTAGTTTTGGATTTATCCAAGGTTGCTAAACCCTTACAAGCTACATAGTTAGTTTGGTCAGAGTATATCGATCCAACACTAATCATTAAAGATGAATGCTTTAATTCCTACAAATCTAAGGGCGATCCTTACATTTTGGGTGGAATTTAAGTGGTAAAGGGTTTTTGTGCTAGTCATATAATTTTCTATCCATGAGACGCTTTATTAAGACTAATGGCCCACTCCTATATGTTATGAAAATTTTAAATTTGGTGCCAAAATTACCCTAACCGATATTTCTCATGTTTTATTACACAAATGAAATTGGACAAAGCAAATAGTCAAGGATAAGCATAGTTTCAAAGTTCCGTTTTATTTTCCTCCTACACTTAAACCGAACATTGTCCCCAATGTTCCCGAAAGTATCAAAGTTATGATAATGGAAGGTAATTAAAAGCGAAGAAGCTAGTACTCCTCTGATTAGCTCGGTAGGATCCGTGTGAAGGGGTGGTTACATCTTTCTTCAAGAAGAATGTTTGCGTGAAAAGCTCCTTCTCATCTTATGTATCTTCTTCTTGATAAATTAAACCTGCACACTTGAAGAAAACAAACGAAACCTTCGCGTATAATCGGAGGTAACAATATATATATGACTCTACTAAACTAGGATATAATGCTTGTGGAATGGATGTTTCTGATTTTACGGAAAATTAAGACCTAGAAAATTCCAAAATTTATAAGTAGCTCGAAAGCGAGAAAAAGTTATAAGTGTATACTCCTCCGCGCGTCGGTTGCGATCATGACGCCGTCAGTTATCCCGACGAAGCTGTCTCGCAATTTTCGAAAAAATTCGAAATTTTTATCTTTAAAATCTAGAAAAATTTCACGCAAAACATCCATTATGACTCGATACAAGCATTTGACTCGATACAAGCATTTGACTCGAACAAATACACATGTACATCTTTTTATTAATTGAAATTCTCATGTTCACGTTTCTTTTGAAAACGTGTGTAATCCTCCCTACACTTATCCCTTATGTAAAATACCTTTATATGTAATTAAGACGAGGTTAAAGACAAAATAAAGCATTTTAACAAATTTAAACATGAGAATAAACAATCAATAAAAGATACACGACACACAAACAAGCAAACAATTAAGCATGGGTTGCCTCCCACGAAGCGCTTTTCTTTATTTATGAGTCTTGTGGCTAGACTTGAAGTCGTGCCCCTACGTTATCTCGGTTTTCATTCTTAATGAGAATTCTATCATATTGACAAAATTTTCATCGACTCTATACCTAGGCCCTAGGGTCAAGCAATCCTTATAATAAAGTCTCCTTTTCTCCCACATGAAATTCAAACCTTTTTCAACATCGTCTTCGCTTTTTTCCTCAAAAGCTCTATCCGTTCGTCTTCCAAGGCATCCTATAAGTGATCTCATCTTTCCCTTCCTTAAACCTAACCATTCCTTCAAACTTGTTATGGCTCATTTTAGACTTTTCAACAAACGGTTTTCCTAGCCCTACTTGGGATAAGCTATAGTCAATGACACACCAATGTCTTCTAGGACCACAAAATCAACTAGGTAGGTGAAATTCCCTATAAAGACGTGTACATCCTTGACTCTTCCCACAAAGTTGCAAACCCCACCTGGATACTTAGGGTCTCTCCTAATCTTAAGTTGCTCATTCATAATGTCATTGTAAACAGCTGATGACATCACATTAATGGGAGATTCCGTATCTATGTAAGCAAGCTCGACATTCCTATATCCGATCATACAAGGAATTTTTAGGTTCCAAGGATTTCCTCTCCTAATCTTTGGACATATCCTAATGATGGGTGATCGGGGATTATCGATTATGTATTGATGGTAAGCAATCTCTTCCTTAGTGGGGTAAAGATTTAAATAAGCACTATCCTCCTCATTCACGTTTCTACAGAGGCGCTGACCACTTTCTCAACAGCATCCCTAATTGTACTATCAAATACCTTTTGCAAATCTTGAAGGTCGGTGTTTCTACTCACATAACGGCTTTGGCGGTTGTGTTGGTCATTGGGTTGGGTTTTGATTGAAAGTGATTTATTCGGTGGTGGGTTGTTTGATGAGCAATCACCTTCCATGATGAAAGTTGATGGGGTTACTAACAAAGGTCACGAAGAAGGGGATAGACTACGAGGAAGCTAAAAATGGAAAAATCTTACTTGATAGGAATCAAGCAAGGAAACCTAAGCGAGTGGACTCTAACTAGCTATTCTATTCCCTGCAATGCGCCAAAACTTGATATGCTTACAACGCGTTCGGGGTCAAAGGAACTTCCTTTTCGTTGAGCAAGTTTTTCAACACCCTAGGCAGTGAACCTAATCGTTGTAGTGTAGTATTAGGGTAAGCCACGGGTATTGATATCGTTCTCTAGGGGAATAGGAATGCTATTAAGAAGTTACCCTTACTCTAAGGTTGGGGTGGAGGAAGATTATTTTTTTTATCTTTTTTTATATTTTTTTAGAAAATGGAAAGGTACGAATCTCGGGGTTTGGATTTGGGGGTTGGTATTTCTACCGATTACTCTACTTATCTAGTTATCGAATCTAAGCTAAGGGTAGTCTATGTCTATTGTTGTGTGCTCGTATGATAGTTAAAAATGTGTTTACTTAGATTTTATTACTCCCTAGTTATCTCCTATTGATGGTTGAATTGTCACGTCCTTATTCTTAACGCATTGTGTTTCTAAGGTCGTAGGGTATGCGTTTATCCCTAACTCTTTGAAGCTACCAAAGGTTAATGACTACGAAATCTCTAGGATTCATAAACTTAACACTAAGGTATTCTTTGGATGTTTAGCCTACAATTCCACTAGTAACTATATGCTAAGGTTCAAAAAAGATTAATCAAGCATTAATAACACAATGAATGACCTATTGCAATACTAGGTCAATCACAATTAAGATAAGAGACAACCAATCAATATTCAATAAATAGGTTTCATATTACCTAAGCAAACACACAAGTAAATTAGCCGGACATGGAGAACATGCAAGCATACACACAATCAATTGAAGACATAATTGAATCAATGAAGTAAAACACTTATCTTAATGTAAAATAGGGTATGGAACCCTAAAATACTATACAAGACAGCCGTGGTTCGGTTTAGCTTTTTACTCCACAAAACTACCTCCCTAAAACTGAAAAAATCGGATTCTATATATAGTGTTACAAACTACGAGCGTCGCTCTTTAATTGTGGCCGTCGGTCGCCGCCATTAGGGTTTCGTCTTGGCCACATCAACTCTGTGTGGCGTCACCTTATGCCCGTGACACTTGCGCCTCCGATCTCACGCCGTGCGGATCCAAATCTAGCCGTGCAGTCTGCGGCCGCCCTACTCTTTTAAACTGATGCCGTCGCTTGAAAAATGTCAATTTGCTCTCCGAATCGTCACAAGATGTGTCGCGACGTCTCAAAATAAGACTGGCCGCCGTCCCCTTTCAATTCAGTGATTAGTGTCTCGATTCTTGACTTTGGCCATTTTCTTCGTATATTCGCGCCTTTTCGTCCGAATAAGTGTCATTCCAAAATTTGCCTTCAAGAAACCTAAAAGTGAAAAGGAACGAAATTAAGTAATAACGGATACAAAAATGATCAATTAAGGACATAAATGACCCCTTAAAAAGGTACCTTTTAAATCCTTATCAGACCCTCTTATGTAGGAATCTTAATTAGGGCATGACTGCTGCAATTTGCATTCTCCATGCAGTATGTTGCAAGCCCAGGATGAGCCAGGTAAGTATATCTTCCTTACCAACTTTACCAGTAACAACGTTTCTAGACAGATACCATATTTGGAGTGACGAATCAGGAGATGAACACCATGAGTAGCTTGAATCACAACAATATCACAGCCACATTACAAATATCAAGTTACAATAATTTTTCATTTATAACGTATACAAAATAATCTAAAATTACAAACATTTTGTTGATCTTTCTCACCTAAGTTATTACAATAAGGTATGTGAACAAATACTCCAACAGATAATGAAAATCCTTTTAAAAAGAGGAAAGAGAAACCGGCCAAAATAGAGGTCTGTATGAATATAGAACAACGAATATAAATAAATTGAACATAACTCCTTTGCATTTCTAATCTGTATACCTTTTACAGCATAAAGGCACTACTAAAGAAACGGTAACATCTGAAGAAGAAGGTAATCCGTATTCAATATTTTCTACACAAGAGGAAAACTATAAGGTTCAACTCTTTTTCCTACTCACCTTCCTATAAGTATGATTTTTATTTTATTATTATATATATATATATATATATATATATATATATATTTTAAACTTGTGTATCGTCATCTCATAGGTGCACACGAAGTCCTTTTAGTGATAGACATGTTCTCCGAACTTGCAACTCAAAGCAATATTGGAAAAACATCTAAAGGCAGCGGGAGGAAGGTTCTTACCCATTTTCCTCCGGAACCAAATGGGTTTCTTCATATTGGCCATGCCAAGGTAAGTTGTTATAGTCTTTGACCTATATTATATAAGTCATTGTTTCTAATATTGCTGTCTAAGTGCAGGCCATGTTTGTCAACTTTGGTCTTGCAAAAGATAGACGTGGTGGCTGCTACCTGAGGTAGGATTTCTCGGTTACTACACTCGAATGATTATCTTATTTATGGTTTAACTAGATCTAGACTTGCTAAAGATAACTGTTTACGCTCAATGATTGTAATAAAGAAAATTCACTATACTTTAGTTCATGTCTAATGTATGCTAATTATTTACCTGAATTAGGCTCAATAATGTTGTGCATGATTCCTTGGGTTTTTCATTTTTATTTATTTATTTTTTAATTTTAATCAAAAAATAAATAGTAGAAGATCAACTCTTTGTTTACACACTTAACTAAACTAATTGAAGTTAAATATGGTAATCAGAGAGGTAGACGATAGAAGAAGTTATGGCTAAACAATAATATATCTAAACTATTTATTTGGATTATTTATTAGTAGGGTCTTAACTAATTGTCTTCATGATTCCGGTTATTGTGACAATATAAAGTTGGTGAAAAAAAAGCAACATAATCTACAGATAGTAGTAACTAAAAAAAATTAAGGAGTTTAAGTATTCGTTATGCATAATCTATAAAATATCTTTGTGTCTCCAAATTCAGTGATAGAGATAAGAGTATGTAATTTTCAGACACAAAAGTGTTTAGCTTGCTATTCTATTGGTTAAAATTGCCGAAAATTGACAATTAACTGCCTAAAACTTGATTATTCATAATTTCCGTGAGTACACTTTTAACATGTTGGCATGTTGCCAAAATATTCAACTTGTAGGTTCGATGATACCAATCCTCAAGGTGAGAAGAAAGAATATATTAACCATATTGAAGAAATTGTGGGTTGGATGGGTTGGAGACCTTTCAAGGTTAGTATTATGTACTTCTGAACTAAGTCCTGTTTCTTCATGGCCCACAACTTATAATGAAATTTGATTGTTGCAGATCGCATACACCACTGATTATTTCCAAGAACTGTATGATTTAGCAATTGACCTCATATGTCGGAGATATGCTTATGTTGATCACCAAGTTTACTACATTTTTATTATGGGTCAATTACATCTCTTAGATTTTGTCTCAGTGAAATCATAACATGATTCTTGTGTGTGTATGTGTGGTGTGTGTAGACCGGTGACGAAATAAAGGAGTATAGAGAGAAAAAGCTGAATAGCCCTTGGAGAGATAGGTCAATCTCAGAATCATTAAAACTTTTTAATGATATGAAGGAGGGTAGGATTTATGAGGGAAAAGCTACACTTCGTATGAAACAGGACATGCGAAGCGACAATGGTAACATGTATGACCTCATTGCGTATAGGATCAAGGCAAGTTTTCTTTCTAACACTGATATATGTTTCAGTGGATTTAAATCAGCATTAACTAATGCTCCTTTGTATATGGATCCTCAGTTCACTCCCCATCCACATTTGTTTATATCCACTTAAAAATAGTAAGAGTAGGATATGTTCTGAGCTTCAATGTCTGATCATTTTCAATATTGATAAGACCTATTTTTTATTTTTATTTTTCTCCAAGGTTATATAGTTAGTTACTATTTACTCTGTATTTTGTAGTTATGTACACTTTAGTTTGAGACACGACGTGCTTCATACTATTGGCTGCTGGATGCACTGAGCCTTTACCAGCCTTATGTGTGGGAGTATTCAAACCTGAATATAACTTATAACGTTATGTCAAAACGTAAGGTATGTTATAGTTTCAATCTATAAATAAAGGTATAATCACATCTACCATGCACTTTACTTATCATTGTTCACTCCCAGATCTTTTCTATTAACTTGGTATATTTCATACGCAAGTACAATGAGTCTTAGCTCAAGTGTTTTCTATTTTGTAGTTAAATATTCTTGTGAACAACAACGAATGAACCATGCAACCGACTTTATATTCTTGTGATTCAGCACAAGAATTCATGAGTGCATTACACATCCACTAATCTTGATCACACAGTTTCACCATCATCTGTTTGCTACTGAATTTTTCCAGGTTAAGGAGGCCATATTCACGACACTAATTAGGAACGAGATGCATGTTTGACAATGCACACATTCGTTTAAGTCTTACACGTAGCAAAAAGGTTATTCTATAGCTATACTTTTGCTTGATAACCTCAATTAAGCTATTTAAACATGTGTCGCTTTTGGAAAACGTTTTGTCATTTTAATGTATAAGATATATGCTTTGAATAGCTCGACCAATTTGACCGTCAAGATAAAATAACCCAAAAATTAACCCAATCATAAGTAAATGGGTTGAAATCCTTCTTACATTTATTCTTATTTACATGGATGGAAGATTCCACTTGAGACATTCTCATTATGGAAACAACGAGATGGGATCTTTCTTTTATACATCGCCACCATAAAAGTACGAGATAGTGAGTATTATGATCTTTCACCTTGGAAGTTTCTTGCGAGTATTTAGACTAGAAAACATGAAAGTGTTGGCTAATTGCATTTTTTAAACAAGGGACAACAAGGCCTACTCATTATCATGTTTTGTATGATGAAATTGGCTTCTTAGGTGATGACCTTCAGGAGCTTGTGCATTCCCTCTCTTATGTGTAAGTTATATTATTGCAAGTTTATTTGTGACACCTCCAAAATACCTGTTTTGCAGCGGAATGGAATTCCTGGGGGATGACTGCCATAGCATCACGATTCTGATTATATTGAGCGACCTAAAGTGTCGTTTTGAAAATACATCGTTTGATTAAGTAAAATATTCAGAGTTAACAAAACATAGGTCCCAAATGACAATCCACATGTGCGGAAATAAGTTTGTTACAATCCAAACGATGTTTTAAAGTGCATAAATATCATGTGAGACGCGTCGTCACCGTGACTCTATGATAAGTCCTTATGCATGCCATGAAGTATATGCCTTAGATACCTGAAAATACATTTCTAAAAGTGTCAACACAAAGGATGAGTGAGTTCATAGAGTTTATGTAAATGTTTTATACGACCACCACAAGTGTAAATCATGTATGACAAATATGTCACATAAAAATGATACAATTGCTATAAGCACGTGCGAAGCTAGGCCCGATCATCTTGTTACTTCAGCAGTGTTTGCCAAACAACTCAAATTCTGATATTAAATGAAATGCATCCGTTTGACCAGTTGGAACCACCAACCCGGATGGAGGAGTCACTATTCACTCACCCTCGCTTACTTCGTAATTAACGGTTCATGATTATGAAATGGGGACATTCAATTGGCAATGAGGTAACTTAAGCAATGTAATGAATTTAATATACTTGGGCTCGTAATAAAAATGATGTGCAATGTATTCTCCCCCGTAGGTTTGAAATAAAGTATAAACTTGAAAGGCGGGCTATGAAAACTCACTTGATACAATGATTATGATGGCAAAGTGGATACACTGAAATGAGGCGCAATCTCTAACTGCAACATATTATGAATGATATGATCTAATATAAGTCATGATATAATGTTGTGCATGCAAACTCATATGATATCCATACAACTTGCATTTTTGAAAATGAAGTTTATCTTTGAATTATACGTTTATGACATCTCGTCATGTTATAAAATACTTTACAAGTACTTACGTTGAAACAACATCCTACGATAGTCGTTAGTGATAAATCAAGAAAATATAGTTTTTCATCGCAAAATAATGTACTTTGATAATTCGTGAAAGTGGCTAAGTGGCCTCGAAAAGCTAGTCGTAAAATAGTGAATATCGAGTGTTAGGAAACAAACTCAATGATTTTAGAAAGCTTGTAACATTATCTAAAAGTCATAACACTGAACTTTTATCCATACGAGTGTCCGATCATAAAGAAAAATAATGGTGAAGTGAGGTAGTTGAGCTAAAAATGTAGTTTATGGGTAGTTTTCGGGAAAGTTTGAGTGGTCTTATTTTACTCGTTAGAACTCCGTTTGAGGAACGGCTGGTCATTTTGGAAAATAGGCCGGGTGAACGAACTTTTACTCAGAGCTACTATTTTACCAAAACCAACTCGATTATTGAGAAAAACGACTCCAAACATGGGTACCCGAAAAGACAGTTTCAACACTAGTAAAAGCTGATGGAAATAAGTTGTGAACGTCGGTTTTCAAATGCTTGTATCTCTGTCATTATAAGCTCGTTTTCTACGATCTATATATCCTTGGTTTCGTGTTAATATATACTAATATATTTTTGATAAATCGACTCATTTAGATTATGTTTTAAACTCGGTTTTGCCCCTTAAAAATCCCTTGACAGCAAGTACTATTCCAGAAAATTAGTTTTCGTCGTTAAACTTGAAACTGGCGTAACTTCTTCGTTATAAACCCGTTTTAACCCGTTCAAGTGACCACGGTTTTGTTTTTAAGTCTATTTTCTGAAAATATAAGCCAAAATAACTCACAACTTACTGAAAATTCCAGATTTTACAAAACGTGACAGTAGCTAAATATATATCGTCAAAAATGATTTTTCTAGTTTGTAACTTGATCCAATCTCTTTCAATCAACACCAAAGATATTCTAAACCTACCATACACCTTCTTAGGGTGTCATGGGTTCTTAAACTTCACCAAAATGATAGGGTTCAAAGGAATACTGATAGAATAATTTAAACTCATATTAAGAAATAAAAACATGTAAAAGTGGTATGGATCATAGTATACTTGCATGTTTTTCTTACTAGATCATAATAATATATCAAGTAAATGTTTATAAGAGTAGGAAAAATTAGTTGAAGCTTACTTGAGTGATTGAAGAGTTTTTGAGCTAGAAAATTTAATTAATCAGTAGGTTTTTATTTCAAAACCTTAACATAGATTACTAATAGAACTTGTTTAACACTTGGATCTTGAAAAATATTTTGTCTCTTCTCCTTTTCTTGCTTGGACGACCACAACAATGGAGATGGAAGAGTTTCTTGTTTTCTTTACACCTTCTAGTATGTGTAAATATGTGTTTTAGTTTAGTATACTACTAGTATATTACAAATATCTAGCCATAAGATGAGTATGTGTACTTTTTAGTAGTAAAAATCAATTTTGCTACTTTGATGACTTGGGGGGGGGGGGGCAATGGGATAAAATAGGGAGGGATGAGGTGTATTTTGATAGTTAAATGTGTATAAAGTTAAGTATTATGTGTATTCGGTACATATAATTAATTATTTAGTGTCGCGTTAGCTAGAAATTGATTTTAACGGAACAAAATAAAATATATTGAAGTCATAAAAATTATAAAAATGCATTTCTCGTAAGTATTGAGTGAATAATTAATTATCGAATAGAATTTACGAAAACCGTCGTAAATATATATATATATATAACAACTTATATACCAAAATAAATTCAAAACATCGGGTAAACTAATAATATAATTTTTATAGTCTTAAAATGAGTATAAAAATATATCAGGACAATTGTTGGAAGTGTCGGATCAATTATTCAAAATAAATGATCGTGCGATAGCGTTTATTTAATAGATAAATATACGTTAATGAAATATGCAAACCCATGCATGAACTAATATGAAAATAATGTTACTGATGATATGTAGACTAACTCTAGAGTATGTGTAATATTCTCAGTGATGTTCCATGAATACGCAGCTTAACCCTCAAGATTACGCGCATTTGATACTCGTAAACCTAGTTTACGAAAAATGATGAATAGTGAATCATGAATAGTGATTTTTCTCCGGGAATGAATAGTGTTTCGTGAATAGTAAAATTTTGAAATAACCTCTCAAAGTCTCAAACCGACTTAAAAAATGATGAATAGTAAAATGATGAATAGTAACAAGTGAATAGTAAATTCCGAGATGAATAGTAAATTTGAAAATGACCTAAAATTACGAGTTGTCATATTCGCCCACGAAAAGAGAATTGATCCACGATTGGGTTCATGTTGGTTTCTACGGTGTTATTAGTGAAAAGAGTTTAACTTTTCGCGTTTACGAATCATACCACGCCTTTCCAAGGTGAGACTTTCAACATAACTTTATTGCCAACTTGGAATTCTAATGGTTTGTGCCTTGTGGAACATATTTCCAATATTTTACGTCGTATATCGGCGTAGTTTTCTATGTATTTGTTGTTGTATGTATGATTCTTGATCTGTCGATTTCTTTGTTGTTTCATGAATAAGTTATGGACTAGTGAATTGGACTTTCCGATTTTGGCTGTCGATAGGTGATTGATATTTCAACCATAGAGTGCCTCAAATGGTGCACTCAGTATGTTCATGTGATAACTATTGTTGTAAGGGAACTTGTTCGATGATGAATGATTTACCCAATCATTTCCAGAAACAATCACATATGCTTTGAGCATATCTTCTAATGTTTCCAAGTGTCTCATGACATATTCCAAAATGTCAAGTTTGTCGAAAAAGGCATTATTGTAAAGAATAGATTATGGGCAACAGTTGTGATTCCTCACGTTTCTAGTCCTAGCGATTGT
Source organism: Chrysanthemum lavandulifolium (assembly GCA_022545495.1). Classification (NCBI taxonomy): domain Eukaryota; kingdom Viridiplantae; phylum Streptophyta; class Magnoliopsida; order Asterales; family Asteraceae; genus Chrysanthemum; species Chrysanthemum lavandulifolium. The sequence continues at coordinate 169,748,477 of CM040243.1, read as the reverse complement.
CATGACTTGAGTCTTCTTTGCCTAAGGTGCTTAGTCTCCATTACTAAAATGTTTATTGTTTGATGGTGTCTCTCTTAATTTCTCTTATCGAAATGTTTCCACGCTCTATGTTGTGAAGTCACAAAACCCTTAGGGGAAGTTTATATCGATAACCTTAATTTAACTCAATCATCCTTTGAGGGAAAATCATTGTAGGGAAGTTTACATATTGCTAAGGCCATGTTTAATGAAATATTCTGTAGTCTCAGTTAAGAGGCTTGGTTTATTTCTATAGTGTTGCTTAGTGTGTATTCGCTTTGTACTAAATCTTGTAACTCGGTCTAGCTAATACTTTTGAAATGATAGAATTTGGCTTCTAGTCCAAAGATAGTGGTTCAGATTGTCTCGTGATGTCTTAAAATTTCTATTGAGTTTTTAAACATCTCACTACATACTTCTAGTCCTTGTTGGTAGTTCTAAAATCCTTTCATTATTTTATTGTATCGAGGAATCCTCCTCATAGATGGTATGGATAGTCTTTCCTAAGAAAAAGGTCACTGGTAAAATTCTAACTTATCGGTTGAGTGAGTGACGAATGGCGTGGGTATCTATAGAGTGTTAACAAAAAAAAATGTTTATGAACAAGTTATCTGATTACAAAGCTTTGTTTTTGAATGAAGATTGTTTTAGGAAGTTTGAAATGATGCTTGGTTCTTTCATGACATAATCCTTCCTGAATTATACATAGGTGATCAGGCTATGTATAATCGAGGACAAATGATGTGATGCTTGGTTTTGTTGAAATGGTATTATGTTTCTCCGAAGTTTTAGATGGTATTCAACGTGTTGTTTTGTAAGATAATGGCTCCAACAATTTTTCATCGTAACATGAAAATCGTTTCGCGTAATGGTAGTAAATAGTTGATAGAATGAGTGAAAATCAATTTATAGGGTGATAACAAAACAACTTGTTTTAGAATTCTGTGAAACAATTTTCCTAAGATGGTAGTAAAATAGCTTGAAATAAAATTATGTGAAATAATTTTATAAAGTGGTAGCAAAATAACTTGAAATAAGATTTATTGAATGGTTTGTAGGATACATGGGAGAACCTCATAGAATGGTAATAGTCTCCTAATTGGTCAAGAATAAAGTTGCCCTAATCCCTAGTAAGATAGCGGTATATTGTTGCAAAATGATTGAAAATTGGGCAATTGGAATAGGGAATGAAATAAACGAATGTTGTAATTATCGTGGAGATAATAAAGGATAAAATTACATTAAATAGAAAGGTACTTATTATCTGTTCCTGCTGATGGTCTAATCGTGTCTCAAGTGTAGGAGAAGTAGGCTGTCTAGCAGCAACAGCCCTAGAACTCTCACAGTCCTCAAACCTATAAGATGGTGTAGTGTCTAAAGTCTTAGTGGTAGATGTTAATGGTGTGTCAAATCATGCACGCTTCCCAAGCTGCAAGCCAGATGTATGAGTAGTGTCTACGAGATGTGATGGTACGGATAGTGCTCTAGATGATAATGATAATGAAAATGATGACGATGATGATGATGGAAATCCTAGTGATGATTTAGGAAATGATGGTGATGATGGTGGTGTAGGTTCCACTTTGTCCTCCTCAAAGGGTTCAGTCTCAGTATCGGATAATGTGAGTGGTGAGTCTGATGTAGAGCCAACTGATGTTAAGGCTATAGTAAGGAGTGGCGAGACATTATCCATGTCAGTGTCTATAATAGGAGATGACAAGACATCCTCCATGTCAGAGTCTAAAGAAATGATGATGGGATGGGTATCTGATGACATCTCTATGACAATCGATGTGAAATAAAAGTAAATAACCCGCATAATGTGCGTATGAATTCGCATGTATAGTGAATATGCACTTATGATGAAATGATGAGATGCTATGATGATGTAGTTATAGTCTAGGGTCAATGATTTAACCTAGTTCTCTATAACTCTTGCTCGATGCCAATCATGTCACACCCCAAAATACTGCTTTGCGTGGAATGGAATTCACGGGGATGATCGCCAAAACATCACGATTCTGATTATATTGAACGACCTAAAGTGTCGTTTTGAAAATACATCATTTGATTAAGTAAAATATTCAGAGTTTACAAAACATAGGTCCCAAATGACAATCCACATGTGCGAAATAAGTTTGTTACAATCCTAACGATGTTTTAAAGTGCATAAATCCCATGTGAGGCAGCGTCGTCACGCGACTCTATGATAAGTCCTTATGCATGCCATGAAGTATATGCCTTAGATACCGAAAATACATTGCTAAAAGTGTCAACACAAAGGTTGAGTGAGTTCATAGAGTTTATGTAAATGTTTTATCGACCACAAGTATAAATCATGTATGACAAATATGTCACATAAAATGATACAATTGCTATAAGCACATGACACGAAGCTAGGCCGATCATGATGTTCGCTTCAACGTAGTGTTTGCCAAACAACTCAAATTCGATATTAAATGAAATGCATCCGTTTGACCGATTGGAACCACCAACCGGATGGAGGAGTCACTATTCACTCACCTCGCTTACGTAATTAACGGTTCATGATTATGAAATGGGGACATTCAATTGGCAATGAGGTAACTTAAGCAATGTAATGAATTTAATATACTTGGGCTCGTAATAAAAATGATGTGCAATGTATTCTCCCCCGTAGGTTTGAAATAAAGTATAAACTTGAAAGACGGGGCTATGAAAACTCACTTGATACAATGATTATGATGGCAAAAGTGGATACACTGAAATGAGGCGCAATCTCTAACTGCAACATATTATGAATGATATGATCTAATATAAGTCATGATATAATGTTGTGCATGCAAACTCATATGATATCCATACAACTTGCATTTTTGAAAATGAAGTTTATCTTTGAATTATACGTTTATGACATCTCGTCATGTTATAAAATACTTTACAAGTACTTACGTTGAAACAACATCCTACGATAGTCGTTAGTGATAAATCAAGAAAATATAGTTTTTCATCGCAAAATAATGTACTTTGATAATTCGTGAAAGTGGCTAAGTGGCCTCGAAAAGCTAGTCGTAAAATAGTGAATATCGAGTGTTAGGAAACAAACTCAATGATTTTAGAAAGCTTGTAACATTATCTAAAAGTCATAACAACGAACTTTTATCCATACTGAGTGTCCGATCATAAAGAAAAATAATGGTGAAGTGAGGTAGTTGAGCTAAAATGTAGTTTATGGGTAGTTTTCGGGAAAGTTTGAGTGGTCTTATTTTACTCGTTAGAACTCCGTTTGAGGCAGTGGTCATTTTGGAAAATAGGCGGGTGAACTAACTTTTACTCGAGCTACTATTTTACCAAAACCAACTCGATTATTGAGAAACGACTCAAACATGGGTACCGAAAAGACAGTTTCAACACTAGTAAAGCGATGGAAATAAGTTGTGAGCGTCGGTTTTCAAATGCTTGTATCTCTGTCATTATAAGCTCGTTTTCACGATCTATATATCCTTGGTTTCGTGTTAATATATACTAATATATTTTTGATAAATCGACTCATTTAGATTATGTTTTAAACTCGGTTTGCCCTTAAAATCCCTTGACAGCAAGTACTATTCCGGAAAATTAGTTTCGTCGTTAAACTTAAGCTGGCGTAACTTCTTCGTTATAAACCCGTTTAACCCGTTCAAGTGACCACGGTTTTGTTTTTAAGTCTATTTTCTGAAAATATAAGCCAAAATAACTCACAACTTCTGAAAATTCCAGATTTTACAAAGCGTGACAACAGCTAAATATATATCGTCAAAATGATTTTTCTAGTTTGTAACTTGATCCAATCTCTTTCAATCAACACCAAAGATATTCTAAACCTACCATACACCTTCTTAGGGTGTCATGGGTTCTTAAACTTCACCAAAATGATAGGGTTCAAAGGAATCGATAGAATAATTTAAACTCATATTAAGAAATAAAACATGTAAAAGTGGTATGGATCATAGTATACTTGCATGTTTTTCTTACTAGATCATAATAATATATCAAGTAAATGTTTATAAGAGTAGGAAAATTAGTTGAAGCTTACTTGAGTGATTGAAGAGTTTTGAGCTAGAAAATTTAATTAATCGGTGGGTTTTATTTCAAAACCTTAACATAGATTACTAATAGAACTTGTTTAACACTTGGATCTTGAAAAATATTTTGTCTCTTCTCCTTTTCTTGCTTGGACGACCACAACAATGGAGATGGAAGAGTTTCTTGTTTTCTTTACACCTTCTAGTATGTGTAAATATGTGTTTTAGTTTAGTATACTACTAGTATATTACAAATATCTAGCCATAAGATGAGTATGTGTACTTTTTAGTAGTAAAATCAATTTTGCTACTTTGATGACTTAGGGGCAATGGGATAAAATAGGGAGGATGAGGTGTATTTTGATAGTTAAATGTGTATAAAGTTAAGTATTATGTGTATTCGGTACATATAATTAATTATTTAGTGTCGCGTTAGCTAGAAATTGATTTTAACGGAACAAAATAAAATATATTGAAGTCATAAAAATTATAAAAATGCATTTCTCGTAAGTATTGAGTGAATAATTAATTATCGAATAGAATTTACGAAAACCGTAAGTAAATATATATATATATATAACAACTTATATACCAAAATAAATTCAAAACATCGGATAAACTAATAATATAATTTTATAGTCTTAAAATGAGTATAAAATATATCGTGACAATTGTTGGAAGTGTCGGATCAATTATTCAAAATAAATGATCGATGCGATAGCGTTTATTTAATAGATAAATATCGTTAATGAAATATGCAAACCCATGCATGAACTAATATGAAAATAATGTTCTTGATGATATGTAGACTAACTCTAGAGTATGTGTAATATTCTCGGTGATGTTCCATGAATCTGTGACAACCCTCAAGATTACGGCATTTGATACTCGTAAACCTAGTTTACGAAAAATGATGAATAGTGAATCATGAATAGTGATTTTTCTCCGGGAATGAATAGTGTTTCATGAATAGTAAAATTTTGAAATAACCTCTCAAAGTCTCAAACCGACTTAAAAAATGATGAATAGTAAAATGATGAATAGTAACCAGTGAATAGTAAATTCCCGAGATGAATAGTAAATTTGAGAAATGACCTGAAATTACGAGTTGTCATATTCGCCCACCCAAAGAGGAATTCAGTCCCTGAATTCAGTTCATGTTGGTTTCTACGGTGTTATTAGTGAAAAGAGTTTAACTTTTCGCGTTTTCTGAATCATACCACGCCTTTCCAAGGTGAGACTTTCAACATAACTTTATTGCCAACTTGGAATTCTAATGGTTTGTGCCTTGTGGAACATATTTCCAATATTTTACGTCGTATATCGACGTAGTTTTTCTATGTATTTGTTGTTGCTTGTAACTGATTCTTGATCTGTACGATTTCTTTGTTGTTTCATGAATAAGTTATGGACTAGTGAATTGGACTTTCCTGATTTTTGGCCTGTCAATAGGTGATTGATATTTCAACCATAGAGTGCCTCAAATGGTGCACTCAGTATGTTCATGTGATAACTATTGTTGTAAGGGAACTTGTTCGATGATGAATGATTTACCCAATCATTTCCAGAAACAATCACATATGCTTTGAGCATATCTTCTAATGTTTCCAAGTGTCTCATGACATATTCCAAAATGTCAAGTTTGTCGAAAAAGGCATTATTGTAAAGAATAGATTATGGGCAACAGTTGTGATTCCTCACGTTTCTAGTCCTAGCGATTGTCATGACTTGAGTCTTCTTTGCCTAAGGTGCTTAGTCTCCATTACTAAAATGTTTATTGTTTGATGGTGTCTCTCTTAATTTCTCTTATCGAAATGTTTCCACGCTTTATGTTGTGAAGTCACAAAACCCTTAGGGGAAGTTTATATCGATAACCTTAATTTAACTCAATCATCCTTTGAGGGAAAATCATTGTAGGGAAGTTTACATATTGCTAAGGCCATGTTTAATGAAATATTCTGTAGTCTCAGTTAAGAGGCTTGGTTTATTTCTATAGTGTTGCTTAGTGTGTATTCGCTTTGTACTAAATCTTGTAACTCGGTCTAGCTAATACTTTTGAAATGATAGAATTTGGCTTCTAGTCCAAAGATAGTGGTTCAGATTGTCTCGTGATGTCTTAAAATTTCTATTGAGTTTTTAAACATCTCACTTTACATACTTCTAGTCCTTGTTGGTAGTTACGAAATCCTTTCATTATTTTCTTGTATCGAGAATCCTCCTCATAGATGGTATGGATAGTCTTTCCTAAGAAAAAGGTCACTGGTAAAATTCTAACTTATCGGTTGAGTGAGTGATGAATGGCGTGGGTATCTATAGAGTGTTAACAAAAAAAAATGTTTATGAACAAGTTATCTGATTACAAAGCTTTGTTTTTGAATGAAGATTGTTTTAGGAAGTTTGAAATGATGCTTGGTTCTTTCATGACATAATCCTTCCTGAACTATACATAGGTGATCAGGCTATGTATAATCGAGGACAAATGATGTGATGCTTGGTTTTGTTGAAATGGTATTATGTTTCTCCGAAGTTTTAGATGGTATTCAACGTGTTGTTTTGTAAGATAATGGCTCAACAATTTTTCATCGTAACATGAAAATCGTTTACGTAATGGTAGTAAATAGTTGATAGAATGAGTGAAAATCAATTTATAGGGTGATAACAAAACAACTTGTTTAGAATTCGTGAAACAATTTTCCTAAGATGGTAGTAAAATAGCTTGAAATAAAATTATGTGAAATAATTTTATAAAGTGGTAACAAAATAACGAAATAAGATTTATTGAATGGTTTGTAGGATACATGGGAGAACCTCATAGAATGGTAATAGTCTCCTAATTGGTCAAGAATAAAGTTGCCCTAATCCCTAGTAAGATAGCGGTATATTGTTGCAAAATGATTGAAAATTGGGCAATTGGAATAGGGAATGAAATAAATGAATGTTGTAATTATCGTGGAGATAATAAAGGATAAAAATTACATTAAATAGAAAGGTACTTATTATCTGTTCCTGCTGATGGTCTAATCGTGTCTCAAGTGTAAGAGAAGTAGGGGCATCTAGCGAAATGACCCTAGAACTCTCAGGTCCTCAAACCTATAAGATGGTGTAGTGTCTAAAGTCTTAGTGGTAGATGTTAATGGTGTGTCAAATCATGCAGCTTTAAGTCGCAAGCCGGATGTATGAGTAGTGTCTACGAGATGTGATGGTGCGGATAGTGCTCTAGATGATAATGATAATGAAAATGATAGCGATGATGATGATGGAAATCCTAGTGATGATTTAGGAAATGATGGTGATGATGGTGGTGTAGGTGCAACTTCGTCCTCCTCAAAGGGTTCAGTCTCAGTATCGGATAATGTGAGTGGTGAGTCTGATGTAGAGCCAACTGATGTTAAGGCTATAGTAAGGAGTGGCGAGACATTATCCATGTCAGTGTCTATAATAGGAGATGACAAGACATCCTCCATGTCAGAGTCTAAAGAAATGATGATGGGATGGTGTCGATGACATCTCTGACAATCGATGTGAAATAAAAGTAAATAACCCGCATAATGCGTATGAATTCGCATGTATAGTGAATATGCACTTATGATGAAATGATGAGATGCTATGATGATGTATTTATAGTCTAGGGTCAATGATTTAACCTAGTTCTCTATAACTTTGCTCACGATGCCAATCACACACCCCAAATACATTTTGCGGTGAATGGAATTCACCGGGGATGACCTGCCAAAACATCACGATTCTGATTATATTGAGCGACCTAAAGTGTCGTTTTGAAAATACATCATTTGATTAAGTAAAATATTGAGTTTACAAAACATAGGTCCCAAATGACAATCCACGTATGCGGAAATAAGTTTGTTACAATCAAACAATGTTTTAAAGTGCATAAATCCCATGTGAGGACAGCGTCGTCACGCGACTCTATGATAAGTCCTTATGCATGCCATGAAGTATATGCCTTAGATACACGAAAATACATTGCTAAAAGTGTCAACACAAAGGTTGAGTGAGTTCATAGAGTTTATGTAAATGTTTTATCGACCACCACAAGTATAAATCATGTATGACAAATATGTCACATAAAATGATACAATTGCTATAAGCACATGACACCGGCTTAGGCCGATCATGATGTTACCCCACGTAGTGTTTGCCAAACAACTCAAATTCGATATTAAATGAAATGCATCCGTTTGACCAGTTGGAACCACCAACCCGGATGGAGGTCACTATTCACTCACCGCTCGCTTACTGTAATTAACGGTTCATGATTATGAAATGGGGACATTCAATTGGCAATGAGGTAACTTAAGCAATGTAATGAATTTAATATACTTGGGCTCGTAATAAAAATGATGTGCAATGTATTCTCCCGTGGGTTTGAAATAAAGTATAAACTTGAAAGGCGGGGCTATGAAAACTCACTTGATACAATGATTATGATGGCAAAAGTGGATACCTTTGAAATGAGGCGCAATCTCTAATCGCAACATATTATGAATGATATGATCTAATATAAGTCATGATATAATGTTGTGCATCAAACTCATATGATATCCATACAACTTGCATTTTGAAAATGAAGTTTATCTTTGAATTATCGCTTATGACATCTCGTCATGTTATAAAATACTTTACAAGTACTTACGTTGAAACAACATCCTCGATGATCGTTAGTGATAAATCAAGAAAATATAGTTTTCATAGCAAAATAATGTACTTTGATAATTCGTGAAAGTGGCTAAGTGGCCTCGAAAAGCTGAGTCGTAAAATAGTGAATATTGAGTGTTAGAAACAAACTCAATGATTTTAGAAAACTTGTAACATTATCTAAAAGTCATAACATCGAACTTTTATCCATACGAGTGTCCGATCATAAAGAAAATAATGGTGAAGTGAGGTAGTTGAGCTAAAAATGTAGCTTATGGGTTGTTTTCGGGAAAGTTTGAGTGGTCTTATTTTACTCGTTAGAACTCCGTTTGAGGAACCATGGTCATTTTGGAAAATAGGCGGGTGAGCGAACTTTTACTCGAGCTACTATTTTACCAAAACCAACTCGATTATTGAGAAAACGACTCCAAACATGGGTGCAGAAAAAGCAGTTTCAACACTAGTAAGGCGATGGAAATAAGTTGTGAGCGTCGGTTTTCAAATGCTTGTATCTTTGTCATTATAAGCTCGTTTTCTGATCTATATATCCTTGGTTTCGTGTTAATATATACTAATATATTTTTGATAAATCGACTCATTTAGATTATGTTTTAAACTCGGTTTTCCTTAAAATCCCTTGACGGCCAAGTACTATTCGAGAAAATTAGTTTTCGTCGTAAACTTGAAACGGCGTAACTTCTTCGTTATAAACCTGTTTTAACCCGTTCAAGTGACCACGGTTTTGTTTTTAAGTCTATTTTCTGAAAATATAAGCCAAAATAACTCACAACTTCATTGTAAATTCAGATTTTACAAAACGTGTGATAGCTAAATATATATCGTCAAAATGATTTTTCTAGTTTGTAACTTGATCAATCTCTTTCAATCAACACCAAAGATATTCTAAACCTACCATACACCTTCTTAGGGTGTCATGGGTTCTTAAACTTCACCAAAATGATAGGGTTCAAAGGAATCGATAGAATAATTTAAACTCATATTAAGAAATAAAACATGTAAAAGTGGTATGGATCATAGTATACTTGCATGTTTTCTTACTAGATCATAATAATATATCAAGTAAATGTTTATAAGAGTAGGAAAAATTAGTTGAAGCTTACTTGAGTGATTGAAGAGTTTTTGAGCTAGGAAATTTAATTAATCATTAGGTTTTTATTTCAAAACCTTAACATAGATTACTAATAGAACTTGTTTAACACTTGGATCTTGAAAAATATTTTGTCTCTTCTCCTTTTCTTGCTTGGCCGACCACAACAATGGAGATGGAAGAGTTTCTTGTTTTCTTTACACCTTCTAGTATGTGTAAATATGTGTTTTAGTTTAGTATATTACCAGTATATTACAAATATCTAGCCATAAGATGAGTATGTGTACTTTTTAGTAGTAAAAATCAATTTTTGCTACTTTGATGACTAGGGGGCGGCAATGGGATAAAATGGGGAGGGATGAGGTGTATTTTGATAGTTAAATGTGTATAAAGTTAAGTATTATGTGTATTTGGTACATATAATTAATTATTTAGTGTGGCGTTAGCTAGAAATTGATTTTAACAGAATAAAATAAAATATATTGAAGTCATAAAAATTATAAAAATGCATTTCTCGTAAGTATTGAGTGAATAATTAATTATCGAATAGAATTCTGAAACCGTAAATATATATATATAATAATTTATATACCAAAATAAATTCAAAACATCGGAAAACTAATAATATAATTTTTATAGTCTTAAAATGAGTATAAAAATATATCAGGACAATTGTTGGAAGTGTCGGATCAATTATTCAAAATAAATGATCGTACGATAGCGTTTATTTAATAGATAAATATACGTTAATGAAATATACAAACCCATGCATGAACTAATATGAAAATGATGTTACTGATGATATGTAGACTAACTCTAGTCTATTTGTAATGTTCTCAGTGATGTTCCATGAATACGCAGCTTAACCCTCAAGATTACGCGTATTTGATACTAGTAAACCTAGTTTACGAAAAATGATGAATAGTGAATCATGAATAGTGGTTTTTCTCCGGGAATGAATAGTGTTTCGTGAATAGTAAATTTTTTAAATAACTTCTCAAAGTCTCAAACCGACTTCAAAAATGATAAATAGTAACCAGTGAATAGTAAATTCCCGAGATGAATAGTAAATTTGTGAAATGACCTGAAATTACGAGTTGTCACATTGTTGTCTTAGCTTGAATCAATAATTATGTAATAATTGGTTTTCTTTGATAATTGCAGGTACCAGCGTAATACTACTGCAATTTCTGTTGGTAGGATATATTTAAATTTTTGGTGACATTATGCTTAAAAATTCAGTTTCTACAACAAAACCGTTTCATCAGATTTCGCTCACAAGCCTTTGGATATAGGTACATGAAATTTTACCTCAACAAAGGGCATGATGGAGGGTGATTACATATGTCGAGGAGGCAGTAGATATACATAAAAGGAAGATGATTTTAAATCGTTTCTACAACCCGAACTCGAAGATGTAAGATCAGTTGTCTTTAGACCACTTATCACTACCCATATTTATTTAGTTAGTTGCCTAGTTGGATTATACTTTCCGAATTTAGTTGATGTAGTAAGGGCAAACTTTGAGTGTCTAGAAAAGCTTGGATTATACTCCTCATGTACTCTTGATAAAGTTCTGCTTTAATGCTGTTTGTGCTTTTAAAAAGTTTTCAGTTCTCTAAATGTGATATCTTAATACTCAGTATGGCGAATGGGCTTGCTCTGCCCAAGGTTGTTTTAGACATGTGGGGTTGTATAAAGTTGTGATAATCAAATAATTAGCTGTTTGAGCATATTCAAGTAGAGCTTTTGTTGTTAAACTATTTGAACCTATCGCTGAAAAACTTGGAGTGGAGTACCCATTTCCCCCTCACCTTAAGTAAGTTGTACTAAAAAGATTGTAAAATTATTACTATAACTTTCCGCTTAGTGTCACAGTTCCGTTAATGCACCTGACGTTAACGACGGATGGGATAAATTTACTGATACAAGTTTGTGCATTTATCATGGTTTTGAATGAGATTGTGTCTCATGTTATATATATTTTATTTCATTAAATGTGTATTCATACAAGGAGGGAAAAGATCTTTGGTCAAAATGTGTAAATGTTACAATAAGTTTCTTCATAAGTTGAGGATGAAAGTTATGGCGTTAATGAGCAAGAGCTGGATATGATGAATTCAGTGATGAACAAGATTTTCAATAGGGCAAATCCATCCAAGCAAGTAACTAAGAATTCTGAATCGGTTAATGAAAGAGGCAACCCGGTAATTTTTCTACTTCCTTATTAGAGATTATATTTAATTTTTTTGCAGGTCGGGAGTCTTTCCAACTTCTATGAAGTTTGTAAACAATTGGAGATTGCTTGAAAGCAAATACTTTATTTTTGTTAGGACTTTAATGAATGGATATGCTTGGCTTATAAACCAGAATAAGGCACTGAGTTTGCCGAAGGTGCAAAGGCGATAGATGAATTTTGATATGTCAAATGATGAGCAAAATATACATATATATATATATATATATATATATATATATATATATATATATATATATATATATATATATATATATATATATATATATATATATATATATATATATATATATATATATATATATATATATATATATATATATATATATATATATATAGTGTAATATTATTTTCAGCACGGAAAAAAGTAGAGAGAAGCTGCGAGGCGATATAGCCATTGGATTAATTGATCAATGGTTAAAATTAAATGTGGCATTTTTGTAAATAAATAAGAAAAAAAATATTTAATAAAGGAAAAAAAGGGTATTATAGTCATTACATAGATGATATTAATTTAAAGGAATTCATTTATCTCCTTTTCAAAACCGTCTATAACTTCTCCTCCCTAATTTTCTCCCCTCTTTCTTCCTTAGAAAACCTAGCCGCCATCTTTCAAAGCCTCCATCCACAAGTTCTTAAATCCGTCATCGTCGCCGTCGATTGAGATGTTAGATCCAAAACTGATTATTAGTCATATGTAATCCATTTCAATCGAATATAAAACCTAGCAGCCATCTTTTATCTATATGTACCAGAAGCATCATCAACACAAGAGTCGGGCAATTCAATCTTATGGATATAAACCTACAATTACAGAGGTGAATATTTTAATAACCTTTCAATTAATATATGACTTTAAAAAACAAAGACGTGTGTTTAAAGAAAAAAGATTATATTTTAGATAAGTTTTTAAGAAATAAACTATTATAAATCTGAAACTAACCTCTTTGACAATCAGCAGTTACCGATGCAGATGAGAAGGTGATGGAACTGCATTCATCGCGATGGTTGTTTTGATAGTTCTACAATTACCATTGACAGATAACTGTAAGTAACTATTCCGTTAATATTCACACGCATGTAAATATATCAGTAGAAGCATACATGGAACTTGAAAAATGTGTCAGATCTAGTGACTTAAACAACTGAAATGGTTTAAAGATAAACTTTTTTCTAATTCTTGTTACTAGGAAAATCTTATATCACCATTGCGGCATTGCCCTTGGCCGATCACGGTCATGCAACGACCTATGTTTATTTTGGTCGTGCATAAGTCAAATTGATGGAGGAAAATGAAAATTAAGTCATGGATGCGTAAATAGAGGTGAAGAGTTAGTGGTGAAGGTCTTTATGAGATGCTTAAATAAAAATTAAGCTGTGAGAATGTTTAGTTAATATGTGTGACACAAGGATTTCAAATGAAGTTGGCTTAGCGTTTTTCATATGGACAATGAAAATGATATGCACATGTATTCGAAGTCCATATGAAAAACTCAGGTTGACGTAAATCCGAAAATACACGTGCACACCTGAAAATACATATGCACACCTGAAAAATACATGTACGTTTTGATACAAACACATGATCATAAATTATAATACATGTGACTAACTGCTTGCAAAACGAAATGAGCTTACGAAATGAGGTCCGGATAACGTACTGTTTGATAAATCAATGGAATGGATTGAGATTATTATGGAATCTCTTTTGCTTTCATTGTCATTTATTTGTTGTTTTTATATACTAATCAAGGTGGATCGTTGATATTGGGTATCAAGTAACCATGTGCATAAATGAAAGAAACATGTTAAACATACAGGTATGTATCAACCTATCATTTTTGTTAAACCCATATTTCAACATGTCTGTGAATTATAAATATTTTTGCTAAAATGGTTTATTATCTCACGAGTTGTGGTTGTGTTCAGGTGTGGATCCAAAGTCGGTATCGTACGAGTTTTCAGTGATAAGCGTGACGAAGGTAATGCATCAACCTAGTAATTTTCTCAATATAAAGCCTCCCCATTCACACATTCTCTTGTCAGTTACTTCACAAATGGCGACCCACCACCATGATCGAGATGAATGAAATATTTTTAAATAAACTTTCCTTTGATGAAGATATCACGTTGAAACGCCGTTCCAAAAGGCCTCATTTTTTATAATCATTTTCAAAGTAGGTTAGTATTTTAATTTTATAATTGAATAGTCTTCTTTAATATGTGTTCAAGGTAGACACAAAATTAATGAAATGGGTTTGCACATGTTTAGATTTTCATATATGTTTGCTAGTTGTTTATGATATAAATAACAATTTTTTATGTTTTCGGTATTGAATATATTTGATAAAGATGAGGATAATGACCAATATAGAAATGCACACGTGTCTTGACAAACATATACCTTCTAAAGATAATTTGATTGTGATAAAGATGTAAAGACACATGTGCACATTGTGAATCGAATACATGTATAATACATGTACATACAAAGATCACGAGAGTCTCTATGTGCGTTAATTATTATTAGTGCACATGTATAATTGATGCATTGTACTTGCATTTTTTAGACATATGTATAATGTTTATATTATTGAATTTCGGTTTTGAATATTAAAGAATTATCGCTAAAACATATGTGCAATTATCTTCTTAGAGTGAAACACACCTCGCACCATAGTTTTAAAAACATAAATGTTGAAAAAAAACTATTCAAAATTTAAGTGGTTTAAGCAATTGAACACTACATTCACTGAAGAAAAACACATTTAAAAAAACACATGTGCACCTTGACTTATATGAGAAAACACATATGCATCTTACTTTTTGAAATCATGAAAAAAATCAAAAAAAAAAAAAAAATTCCAAAATTTAGGAACTAAAAAGCGTTTTTATTAAAAAAATCAAAAAGAAAAAAATGTACTTTTACTATTATGCCCTTTTAGATTAAATAATAAAATTAAATATCCAAAAAATCGATTGGTTGATCTTTGGTTCTGCTGAGTTCTCGACCTTTTCTTGATTACGAAAAGAACCCTTCCTATATATATATATATATATATATATATATAACCTACAATATGAAAAATAATAAACCGGGAACTAAATTAAACTTGGAATTTATCAAGAAACAAATCATAAGTAGTGCCATGCTAATGAACAAAGCCAGTTAGTATATATATATATATATATATATATATATATATATATATATATATATATATATGTATATAATCTAGATCAAAATAAGATCAAACTTAAAGTTGTTAAAATGAGATCCAACTAAAATTTGACAAGCGAGACTCTCCTTACAACAAAAATAAATTTTCATTAACTACAACTAAAATTGTTAAGTTTCAATAGATTTCTTTTAAAATTTATGAAACCTAGGTGATACACTTTGATTAGAAGTGTAATGTGTATCACGTTTTGTATGTGTATCGATTTTGGAATATTTATTAGTGTAATGTGTATCAGGTGTATCACTAATTCAAACTCATGTATCATTTGGTTATTAGTTGCTAAAATGTTATTTTGTACTAAAATATTATTTTGTGTGTATTATTGCTAAAATTGTTATTTATAAATGTTTTAGTGGTTTTTAGACTTGATCTTATTTTTACAACTTTAAGTTTGATCTCACGTTAACTCTCCCTATATATATATATATATATATATATATATATATATATATATATATATATATATATATATATATATATATATATATATATATATAGTTAGGATCAAATAAGAAGATTACTTAAAATAAGAAGGAATAAGAAGAACTATAATCGCAAATCCGAGATGTACCGACCTAAATTAGATGCATCCCTATAATCTTAGATGCATTATAACGCACCATAGTGTGTTTTCTAGATTTTAATCGAGATGCATATCGTATATTAGATGCATTTCATGATTTCTCTTGTTTTTGTTCCTGCGCGTGCAAAATCATGAAAATCAATTTGCACCTATCTATACATCAAATTAACTTTGAAACTCAAGATGTTGCATCTATATGAATATAAATGCATCTAATGCAAGTCGTTGCATCTCAAATCGTGGTTTGGTCACTTCCACCACTTCTTATTTTAATTTACTTCATTGGATCCTACTATATATATATATATATATATATATATATATATATATATATATATATATATATATATATATATATATATATATATATATATATATATATGCATCAGATCATTTTGTATTAAAAAAATTATGGCTTATAAACGAAAAATAACAAAAGTTTGAAGATTTGGGGATTAAACATAATATTTTGAAACCCGGTTCGACCCGGGTGGTTCAACCGGTTGAACCATCCAGGTCGAAAAACGGGTCGATTTAAACAAAGTTAACCTAACGGGTTGGGTCAAAAACGAGTTAAATTAAACCGGGTCAACCCTCCGGGTTTTGAAGCGTCCCGGGTCAACCCGGTTTTGGATATGTATTAATAGTTTCCTTTTGAAATATATATTTCAACATTTCCTTTTTAGTTTCAACTTTTCACTTTTACTTTTGGTTTCCTTTATATATAGTATAGCGGGGGTACCCCAGCGTTGCGTGGCGGGTACCACAGTGACGTCTACCGAGAAATAGATTTGATAAGACACGATTCACCGGTTGTATCGGTTTCAACGGGTCCTCTCTCGATTCGTTTTCGAATGGCTTTTATTGGTTAGCCTAGCGGTGGCGACCTTTGGTTCTGGTTGAACCTGGTTGGTCGATCCGATTTTCAAAACTATATATACCATCAACTTGTTAGCTTGTATGAAGCTTTATGTGTTTTATCAATTTGTATGTAACACCCCAATTTCGTGATACGCAATGAATTCAAACCGGTGTTACTTCATGGCACAACAATATAATAATAGAAAACGATTCTAATGGAGTCGTTTTAAAAGATTTATCATTCGATTTATATAAATATCGAGTTTACAAAATGAGGTCCCAAATGGTTCCATTGTTTACAAAATACATTAAATTGGTTTTCGAATGATAATAAAATTTATAGCCTTCTTGATCTAGTCCTCGCTCTTCCGTGCCTTCCCGACATTATGGACCAAAATACATGCTTAAAATCACAACACAAAGGTTGAGTGAAATTCATAGAGTTTGTTTGATGGTTGAACACATTATGTTTGTAGTGTGAGTTATAAATTCACACCAATGGTTTGAAAACCAAAACAGTTATTATTAGACTAAGCATCATGCAATCAAGGCGTTAACGTGTTCCAAAATTAATTGGAGAAAATGTCGGTGCGTGCCCTATCGTGTAAAATTGCCGCTTTTACCAATGTTACTCAAATATAGTGCGTTTGTTTGCCTTTAATGGGCTAACACAAACGGGATTCGCAATCCCAATAGATCTATTCACAATATTCGCGCCCACTCTCACATAGTGATTAATGATTCATGATTAAGGGACTTAAGTTTGGCAAATGCGGAAACTTAGTGCTAATAACAATCGATAAGTATAATGTTTGAAAGCAATGTGTTCGGTTTAAAATAAAGCATGTATCTCCCCAAGGGTTTGTAAAACAATTAAGTAATAGAAAGTGGGGCTATGAACTCACCTCAAAGTAAATGATATCAAATGTATAATGAGAATGATGGATATGCCGTGAGAACTTCTACGAGCAACCTAGAATAGAATGTTGCGACTTAGGTTTGGAATAATGTTTAGGAAAACATAAACCATCCTATATACGTCTCTATGTTGATCATGATGTAGTACATGGTTTTTGTGTATGTTGTTTATAGAAATGGTCTAGTTGTGAAAACGTATTTAGTTTATAGATATCGTACTACCGCTCGGGCCATCATAATTCGTGAGGTCATGTAGTAAACGCTCGAGGAGCTAGGACACTTTAAATCGTAACCAAAGAACTCGTCGATACGCTTTACTCAAATGAAACCCTCACATGAAGCTCCCTACTATTGTAGCACTTAGTAAATACAACATATGTTTTGAGTGAAGATTGTTATAACATAAAGTTTATCATGTTTTAATAAGTATCTAGTTCTTACAAGTTCTCGTTGTTTCATAAATATAATTACCATAGTTAACGGTCTTGGGCAAACAAGCCTTGAGGCTTTAGCCATGGCCTTGCCGTGACTTTGGTCTTGACTACCATGGTCTTGAGACTTAGCTTTGACCTTAGCCGTAGCCGTGGTCTTGGCTTATGGCCATTAGGCCTCTTGGTTTGCTTTTAGTTGTGACAAAAGTATAGTTATGAGACTATATTTACTAGCTTCGTTTTTGAAAGATTAATGGCCTGTTTATGCGTTTCAAGGTCCGAGCTTTTTATTATTGAAGGAAAACGTCGTTCGGACAACTTTCGTGTTTTAACTTTTGATGATTCGGACCGAAGGGCCTCTTTTAAAATTCAAAATTTAGGCGTAGCTATTCGGCGATTCATGTTTTAGTTTCGCTAACTTCTTTTTGTCATAACTTTTGACTCGCTTGTCCGCTTCGGTGATTCAAATTGCTATGTTTTTGTTTTAATATTATCTACAAGAATATGAAAAGTATCAGATCTATATGTGGTCGATTTTGTGGAAACTTTGTACAAAAGTTTATCATTTATACACTTACTAACCCAAGTTTAACATATAGGTTCTTATAACTTGTTTTAAAGATTTTGTACATCATGATCCAACATAGTAACTATATATATAGCATGAAATAGTTAAGATTATGAATAATAAAGATGAGATGATGGTGGTGATAAGTTGCTTACAACTTTTGGCTTTCAATAAGAAAGGAGTAACTAGTAAGGATCGGACTTTGATTGATCGCTAAGACTTTGGATTGAGCTAGCTTTCCACACCTTGGCACCCTTGCAAACTTGAAGAGTTGGTGATGAAGTACTAAGTGACTTGAGTGGATCTAAACTCAAGAAGATCACTTAAACTTGCTAGAGATTTGATGTAGTAGCTTGATCTTTGAACTTCCTTGCATAAACTTGGAGTTTATGGATCAAATGATGGAAGATATGTATGATTTGTGATATGAACGACCCAAAACAGATTATGAGGGTTCTTAGGATGTATTTTACTTGCTATTTATAGGAGGGTAAGTTTGGTTAACCATATATTGGGTTAATTATTAACCATGGTTAAGTTAGGACACTTGTAAAGATCTAAATGTACCATGGTTAGGATGATGCCACCAAATGATGACTTCCCTAAGTACGGTTCATATCATAGATAAGATGACTTAGGTGGTTATTTTTGGTATTATCTTGAGTTTACTGAGTGAGTTTTGTTCCGCTAAATGCTAACCGTAAGTCGTTAATCATAAAACGAAACCGGTTATCGTAAAATATGAAACTTGTAGGAATGATGAAACTCATCATTATACTCCATCTAAAAATATAAAATGGGTGATAAGTCTCATTGGGTGCAAAACGCCGCTTAAAGTCGGATATACGGTCAAAAACGCGTAATTGCAGCTTATCGAAAAGAACGAAATTTCGTGGAAACGACCGTGAATTTATTTAGAGTAGACTAAAATTAGTCTAAAAGTGATATGAGATGTTAAAATGTGGTTTTCACATACGCGGATAACTTTACGCTTATTCGTGAAGTTTAAAAGTTACGCGATTTAAGCAAAATGTAGAACGATAAGGTTAATTCCTTTATGGTCAAAGGAGGAGGAATATGTTTGACTTTTCCAAAATGTAAAAGTGTCAAAACATATTAGAAACACAGTCAGAATCGTTAAGTCCGGATGTAAGTAGAATTGTTTAAAACGTAAGTTTAGTTTTGTTCTCACATTGGGCTTATTTGGTAATATTAAAATAATAATTCTTAAAATTCTCAAATTAATCATGAATGATCTAAAATTTATCCGATGCGAGGAAAATTGTCGAGTTGATTTTCGTTAAGCGCGTGATGTTTAAACGGTGGACCGCCTAAAACGAAACTTTAAAACGATGTTTACTTAATAACTTTTGCGAAAATGATCTAACGATGGTCGAACTCTCGTGTCATTACTAAAATAATTTATCTTACGAGAATGTGGATTAAAAATTTTACGAGATGAATAGTGAATCTGAATAGTAAAAGTGAATAGTAAATTCTCGAAAATGAAAAGTAACCTAAAATGCGGGTGGTTACAGCCTCACCCTTTAATGGGAATTCGTCCCGAATTCGTGATGTGTTACCCGATGTTGAATTGTCTAGGAAATGTGGATGTATGCGCCAAATTCTAATCTTTGTGTTCTCAAGTTTCTAGTCATAGAATGTATTATATACCATGTGGCTTAAGTTGATAATCTAAAGGGTTTTGTTAAAATCTTATAGAGTCTAATATACCTAAAGTTTGAATTTTCCCGATTCTCAAAATGAATCATATCTTATTGTATCGAGGCTATCAATAAAACCTTAATTTCTAACATGGAGTTTTTGGTGATAGTGTGCGGCATGGAGCCTAATTTATATTTGTATGGTTTCCTTAGTTGTTTCGTGGGTGATCTCTCGAACACCTTAGTCCAAAGAATGGTTGACTAACACTTTCGCTCATATAGTGCCTCAAATGGAATAGTTTTGTTGTTGTTAGGGTAACTGTTGTTAATCAAAGGTGTAAGATATTGTTGATGTGAAACGGTTTGTAATGATGTGATAACTTGTCATTGTAGGAAAGTTTTGCTAGTGGCAAGTGGTTATCCAAACCATTTCCAAAGTTGATCCTGTCTTAGGTGGTTTCGGGATGAAGGCTATATCGTTATAGTGTTTATGTCTACTAGTGTTTGAAGGAAACGTGATATCGTGAAGTTTTACGTCATCGAATTTCAATGAGGTTTAGATAATGATGTGTCATGTTGACGATTAGAAGAGTGTAACGACGCTACCATTATTCTTAGGTAGAGATGTAAAGTTTTCTTTAAAATCATAAGTGAATTTTAAAGGAATATGGTGGAATGATATCCTTGAGACTTAATCAGGCTAGAACTTCTAAGAAATGACGAGAAGATTTGATGACTATCCCAAGATAGTAGTTCGGATTATCTCATGTATGAAAATTTCAAGAATGAAATTAGGTAGTATAAATGAGATGTTAAGATTTTGCTGAGTGGTAAGACACTATCGTGTCTCTAGATCTTTTTAATGAATTCTGGTGGTTTATCGAGTTTAAGTAGGAAATCAACCTGAATATAACACTTGTATAACTGTTCTCAGTGTTTGAAAAATTTAAGTCGAACATAGTTAGTCAGACTCTGTTCCACTATCCCTAGGCTAAATATAGGTGACTAGACTATATTTAGCCGAGGTTCGATAAATTTTCCAAATACCTAAATTAGGTATACTTGTGATATGTCCATAGCTTTTGAGAAATTGTCCACTAAGCAAAGGCGACATCAAACCATTCAGTTGCAAGTCCTGGCCATAAAAGACTTGTAACCTATGTTTTCACATTCCATTGCATAGAAGATAGTATGGGTAGATACGTGTGGAAAGGAAATCTTAAGTAATCCTAAAATAGTCCATACTTGGCTAGAATCACGAACCTTTAACAATGAAGGTTTCAGAAGAGAATTTTGATGAATGTAGAGAAAGTTGCTGAACTTCAGCTTTTGTAGATGATGAGTCATTTATCTTTAGAAATCCCATTTCTTGTATTTCCATTAGGAAATTGATAGATATGACGGGTTTCATGTAAAACAATATCATATAATGTTTATAAGAAAATTTTAGAGACTATTGTATAACTTACAATATCCGAGGAGTAGTTGAGACCATTGTGCAACTCACAATGTCCGAGAAATAGTTGAGACCATTGTGTAACTCACAATGTCTAGGAAATAATAGAGACCATTGTGCAACTCACAATGTCTAAGAAGTGATGGAAAGATCATTGTGTAACCCACAATGTCTTGAGAAATGATGAAAGACCATAAATGAGAAATGATAGAGATCATTTGTAACCCACAATGTCTTGAGAAATAAATAAGATCACCGAGAATTTATAGAATGTAGAGACCACCGTATCTCACGGTGTCTTGAAAATGAATGAGACCATTGTATCTCACAATGTCTGGAAGTAGGAAAGACCATTGTAGTCGCCACAATGTCTTGGAGGAAGTTTCGAAATCCTAAAATGCACGAGTAGATGCATGATTGGGAGATTAGGAAAATATGATTGTGCTGTAATGCCTTAGAATAGGCATACGTAGATATGTTGAGTACATTGTTTATGATTGAAATTATGTCAGGTATATATATCAATATACTATTATGTTTGTATAGCTTAAAATGCCTAAAAGTCACATAATCGTCTGGAGGATGGAAGGCACGGAGAACGGAAGGCTATAAAATGTTTTTGTTTGTAAAAGTAGTTATAGTTTAAGTCTCAATTAGACCCGCTTTCTATAATCGTGGCTCGATACCAATCAGAACACCCCAATTTCGTGATACGCAGCTGAATTCAAACTGGTGTTACTTCATGGCACAACAATATAATAATAGAAAACGACTCTAATGGAGTCGTTTTAAAAGATTTATCATTCGATTTATATAAATATCGAGTTTACAAAATGAGGTCCAAATGGTTCCATTGTTTACAAAATACATTAAATTGGTTTTCGAATGATAATAAAATTTATAGCCTTCTTGATCTAGTCCTCGCTCTTCCGTGCGCCTTCGACATTATGGACCCGAAATACATGCTTAAAACTCACAACACAAAGGTTGAGTGAAATTCATAGAGTTTGTTTGATGGTTGAACACATTATGTTTGTAGTGTGAGTTATAAATTCACACCAATGGTTTGAAAACCAAAACAGTTATTATTAGACTAAGCATCATGCAATCAAGGCGTTAACGTGTTCCAAAATTAATTGGAGAAAATGTCGGTGCGTGCCCTATCGTAAAATTGCCGCTTTTACCAATGTTACTCAAATATAGTGCGTTTGTTTGCCTTTAATGGGGCTAACACAAACGGATTCGCAATCCCAATAGATCTATTCACAATATTCGCGCCCACCTCACATAGTGATTAATGATTCATGATTAAGGGACTTAAGTTTGGCAAATGCGGAAACTTAGTGCTAATAACAATCGATAAGTATATAGTTTGAAAGCAATGTGTTCGGTTTAAAATAAAGCATGTATCTCCCCAAGGGTTTGTAAAACAATTAAGTAATAGAAAGTGGGGCTATGAACTCACCTCGAGTAAATGATATCAAATGTATAATGAGAATGATGGATATGCCGTGAGAACTTCTACGAGCAACCTAAAATAGAATGTTGCGACTTAGGTTTGGAATAATGTTTAGGAAAACATAAACCATCCTATATACGTCTCTATGTTGATCATGATGTAGTACATGGTTTTTGTGTATGTTGTTTATAGAAATGGTCTAGTTGTGAAAACATGTTTAGTTTATAGATATCGTACTACCGTTCGGGCCATCATAATTCGTGAGGTCATGCAGTAAACGCTCGAGGAGCTAGGACACTTTAAATCGTAAATCCAAAGAACTCGTCGACACGCTTTACTCAAATGAAACCCTCACATGAAGCTCCCTACTATTGTAGCACTTAGTAAATACAACATATGTTTTGAGTGAAGATTGTTATAACATAAAGTTTATCATGTTTTAATAAGTATCTATTTTTTACAAGTTCTCGTCGTTTCATAAATATAATTACCATAGTTAACGGTCTTGGGCAAACAAGCCTTGAGGCTTTAGCCATGGCCTTGCCGTGACTTTGGTCTTGACTACCATGGTCTTGAGACTTAGCTTTGACCTTAGCCGTAGCCGTGGTCTTGGCTTATGGCCATTAGGCCTCTTGGTTTGCTTTTAGTTGTGACAAAAGTATAGTTATGAGACTATATTTACGGCAGTTTCTGTTTTTGAAAGATTTTGGCCTATTTATGCGTTTTCAAGGTCCGAGCTTCTTTATTATTGAAGGAAAACGTCGTTCGGACAACTTTCGTGTTTTAACTTTTGATGATTCGGACCGAAGTACCTTTTAAAATGGCAAAATTTAAACAAGCATAGCTATTCGGCGATTCATGTTTTAGTTTCGCTAATTTCTTTTTGTCATAACTTTTGACTCGCGTGTCCGTTTCGGATGATTCAAATTGCTAAGTTTTTGTTTTAATATTATCTACAAGAATATGAAAAGTATCAGATCTATATGTGGTCGATTTTGTGGAAACTTTGTACAAAAGTTTATCATTTATACACTTACTAACCCAAGTTTAACATATAGGTTCTTATAACTTGTTTTAAAGATTTTTGTACATCATGATCCAACATAGTAACTATATATATAGCATGAAATAGTTAAGATTATGAATAATAAAGATGAGATGATGGTGGTGATAAGTTGCTTACAACTTTTGGCTTTCAATAAGAAAGGAGTAACTAGTAAGGATCGGACTTTGATTGATCGCTTAAGACTTTGGATTGAGCTAGCTTTCCACACCTTGGCACCCTTGCAAACTTGAAGAGTTGGTGATGAAGTACTAAGTGACTTGAGTGGATCTAAACTCAAGAAGAATACTTAAACTTGCTAGAGATTTGATGTAGTAGCTTGATCTTTGAACTTCCTTGCATAAACTTGGAGTTTATGGATCAAATGATGGAAGATATGTATGAATTTAAGATATGAACGACCCAAAACAGATTATGAGGGTTCTTAGGATGTATTTCACTTGCTATTTATAGGAGGGTAAGTTTGGTTAACCATATATTGGGTTAATTATTAACCATGGTTAAGTTAGGACACTTGTAAAGATCTAAATGAACCATGGTTAGGATGATGCCACCAAATGATGACTCCCCTAAGTCGGCCAAGACATGATAAGATGACTTAGGTGGTTATTTTTGGTATTATCTTGAGTTTACGAGTGAGTTTTGGTCCCGTTAAATGCTAACCGTAAGTCGTTAAGCCATAAAACGAAACCGGTTATCGTAAAAATATGAAACTTGTAGGAATGATGAAACTCATCATTATACTCCATCTAAAAATATAAAATGGGTGATAAGTCTCATTGGGTGCAAAACGCCGCTTAAAGTCGGAAATACGGGTCAAAACGCGTAATTGCAGCTTATCGAAAAGAACGAAATTTCGTGAAACGACCGTGAATTTATTTAGAGTAGACTAAAATTAGTCTAAAAGTGATATGAGATGTTAAAATGTGGTTTTCATCATACGCGGGATAACTTTACGCTTATTCGTGAAGTTTAAAAGTTACGCGATTTAAGCAAAAACATAGAACGATAAGGTTAATTCCTTTATGGTCAAAGGAGGAGGAATATGTTTGACTTTTCCAAAATGTAAAAGTGTCAAAACATATTAGAAACACAAGGTGAATCGTTAAGTCCGGATGTAAGTAGAATTGTTTAAAACGTAAGTTTAGTTTTGTTCTCACCGGGCTTATTTGGTAATATTAAAATAATAAATCTTAAAAATTCTCAAATTAATCATGAGTGATCTAAAATTTATCCGATGCGAGGAAAATTGTCGAGTTGATTTTCGTTATGCGCGTGATGTTTAAACGGTGGACCGCCTAAAACGAAACTTTAAAACGATGTTTACTTAATAACTTTTTCGAAAATGATCTAACGATGGTCGAACTCTCGTGTCATTACTAAAATAATTTATCTTACGAGAATGTGGATTAAAAATTTACGAGATGAATAGTGAATCTGAAATAGTAAAAGTGAATAGTAAATTCTCGAAAATAAAAGTTGTCAAACATTTTTTTTCTTTTTTTTAATTATGAGTGAGAACATTGATAAGACACTCTTTATTAAGAAAATATTTTTGAATTTTTAGATAGAAATGTAAGTTTTAAAATGTTATTTTGAGAATTAAACATTACTCATTTATATACGTATTTAAAATTTGAAGCAAAACATTTTGCTTTATATGTAGTAAAGATATAAAAAATAATCTATCTTTTCATTTCTTTTATGAAATTGTTAAAGATAACCCACATATTTAAAGATGCCTTAATTGCTTGTACTAAAAAAATAAAATAAAATTACTCGCTTCCCGAGTTTAACATCTCCCAACGACTATATACGACCGATATATATTTTTGTTTCTTAAATGTGACTCTTAGAGCACTTGCAATGGTAACACAACTTAAACTTTAACACAGTGTCACGTCAGCGCCACGTCAGCTTTAACATTTCATCTTAACTCACCAAAAAAACACCCGCAATCATAACATCCCAAGTTAAGGTTTAACATTTGATATTTTCAAATTAAACCCCTAAACTAAAACAAATACTTCATTTATTAAAAAAACATATCACATTAAACATTAAAACACAAAGTACATTAAACATTAAACACGAATTACATTAAACATTAAAATTACAACGAGATTGAGTAAAAATAAAACTACTAAAACTTAAGAATACAAATCATCTGAGTTCCAACCTCGTCACTTGAAGAGGAATAAAACTCATTAAAGAGTTTTCTCTCCATGATGTCAAAGTAGTTATCTCGAAGATATTGAGTTTCCTTTGCTTGTTCATGACGAGCGACTTCCTCGTGCTGCTCTCTTCCATAATCTCTCTATAGTTTTCTTCGTCTGTTCAACGAAGGAAGCCTCACATAACCCAATGGATTGTTTTCAAGATCCACCTGTGAATTGTTAGCGACTTGATTGTTATCAATGGAGTGTTAACAATTGGATTGTTCACGGTGGAGTGTTAACAATTAGATTGTTAACGGTGGAGAGTTTAAAAATACATTTTCGGTTGAAAACCGGAAAGACATCTTCGGTGGTGTTGAGTAAACTTCAAATTCTTTTGAAGTTGGAAAGCTAGTTCAAACAGGCGAGTTGGAGTTGAAAGCTAGTTTCCAACAGCTATTGTGGACTTGGGAATTCTTTGAGAAAAATCTTTCGAGACATTTTTGTGTGTGTGTGAGTTGTGTGTGTAACTTGTGTGTGTAAGTTGTGTGTTCTAAACAACTCTGATAAAGTTGTATATATAGGCAGAGTTGATTTTGAATTTGAATAAATTATGCTCATATTTGATTTTTAAATTTCAAATTTGAAGTTGAATTTATCACACTCAGACTTAACCAGTATAATTTAAATTTGAATTTGAATAGGTTGAGGGAGTGTAAGTGAAAATTTATTTAAAATAGTTTAGGAGGGTGAAATGATTTTTTTTTTTAACCCTTTAACGCCCGTTACCGGGGTAACTTGGGGAATTTAACGTGAGAATAACTTGATTCGTGGTGTGGGTAACATGGGATAACGCTGGTTAACGTGGATTTCACACCCCCTCCTCAACACGTTAACCATTGCGAATGCACTTATGTCTATGTGTATATATTTTTTCTAATTCACTTCTCTTTTAGTTGATGTTATAGAACGTTTTGTAATTTCTCGAAACAAATTAGGACATACCGTTCATGTTATAGAACGTTTTGTGGAACATGTCGTATGTTTGTACATAATAGTTTATAGGGTCGCTATAGAACGTTTTTCTCTTCTAACATGTGTAGTGTTTTTTATTCATATTCAATACAAGTTTTTTATAAGTAACTAAAATTCTTCTTCGGTTCTTCCCAAAACACAAAAGTAATGATTTAGATTTCTAAAAGTGAAAATTACATTCATCTTTTTAACAAGAACATCATGTAACTTATTTGCAAAAAGAAATGGCTAATATTCTTTTCAATGTTTTTAGTCCATTAATTAATAAATAAATAATATTCATCCCTATGTCAAGAAATTAAAGGTGCGCGAACCTTCCAATGGAAGAACTTTTCAACGGTCGATGATCCTTTCTCGCTAATATTTCTTTCCAAATCTTCTATTTTATATAATAAAGAAAACCAGAAAGTGGAGACTTTCATATTTCAAAAAGAAAAAAAATTATTAAGTAATAGTTTTTTAATTATTATTTATTTATTTTAATTAGGTTTTTTTTTTTAATTTTAAATATTTCATAAAACTTGGTAGGTATATCTGAGTCCATGTTTATATATAATCTTAATTCTAATCTAATTAGGAGTTGATCTCTACAACCTCACTATAAGTAGGAGATTAATTTATACACATAACACGCTAAAACTTTTCATCTATCTTTGTGAGAAAATTTGTTATGGTCTTCACTTCTTTCGACTCGTGTAAATGTAATTTATGTTTCTTACTTAATTATAACTATTTTAATTATGACCCCATGACTCAATAATAATTGAAAGCCCAACATGCTACGCGGGACAATATTGTGATATTGCATGCAGATAAGAACATATTGGCTAATCATTCAACAACCAAACATCTTTATATGAACTTACGATAATTAGATTCTTATATACCGATATATAAAAGTGTAGTTTAAAGTTTAGAGTTGTGAAGATGATTATATGTATATTGATTGTACAATAAATTGCACTACCGGCTTCAATGGTGATCAAGATATAAGGGGTGTATGTTCGGCCAAGATTGTCTTTCACCCGAGAATAAGAAATACGAAGACACTACGTTAGTGATTACGCAGGGTTGGACCCTCGCGAACCACCTCCAGGCGTGAGTAAGTATGAGTTAAGGTTATGTAGGTGTGTGTAAGTAAAGAGATGAGTGTTAAGTGAGCTTACCATAATCCTATGCCCGTCCAACCTATTTATAGTGGAAGAAATAGGGTTAAGGGCACCTCTGCGGAAATATCAGAGAACATGGGGGCGTCCCATGTTTGTGGGTAACCGCTAGGGCTTAGTGACCCACGTTCTCAAACTTGGCGGGAAAGCCAGGAAAGAGAGGGAGATCGTGGGTTTGACCAAGTCAGGAAGTTCTCCTATCCGTTGCTCCTTCGTCAACCATACCCCGAAGGGCTTAAGGTTTAGAATGGCGAATTCCCCGTAGGTAACCTTCGTGTGTCACGAATACTTTGACGCCCACGAACATTCGGGAGAACTAACTTGGGCCTTCGTTCGGAAGGGCTTGGCACGCCTCGAAGGGGTGTCCGTCGAGTGTTCGGAGGGTACATCATCAAGCCCCTCGGTTGAAAGTGATGCATATGAGCGAGAAGGCATTGCTTTCGACTTCATCCCGCGAAGAAATCGGTACCGTTCATTGCAACGCTGATAAACAAGATTAGTATGCCTTACCGTGTGCATTTAATGCTAACTAAATCCTTTTAACTACCCGCTACAGTGAAACCTTTTCCCAAGTAAATCCGGATAAGGCTAATCCACAGGACATGTGTTCGGTTAAAAAGGGGTATTTAAAGGGAGGTAGATGATATGTGTCTAATTACACATATATTTTATACTATTTAAACCCACAAAACAACCAAAAACACACAAATGACTCTCAAAATGTTACGAAAATCATTTAAATGTGTTTTTATGTGATTCAGGTACAAAAGATTGAAAAACAAGTGAAAAATGATCAATTTCACAGCAATTGTCGTTTTCAGTCCCTGGAGTTACACAAAGTGTCAAAACTAGTCCCTAAATGTTTTAAATGATGAAAAGTCAACTTAAGTCTTTGGGAAACCAAAAATGTTCACAAAACATCCCTAGATGAAAGTTTACACAAAATGGCAATTTTTACCCCTCAAGTATCAAAATTGGCAAAAATGGTCCCTGGGTATTCAAACTTGGAAATTTTACAAAATATACCCTTGTACTATGCATGAACTTACAATTTGGAACAATTTGATATACTTTTGGGAATTTACAATTTCAACCCCTAAAATCCAAATTTACATTTTAGGTCCTTAAAGTTTTAAATAAATAAAATTACAACTTTGGTCCTTGTGTAATTGTGTTATGGCGAGTTTGGTCCATTGATGAAGTTTGGAATTTTGGAAATCATGGTCCCTAAACTTTGGTCATATTACATTTTTGGTCCTTGTGTATTATTATAAACCAAACGGATCCTAAGCCTATACAAACCCAAAACACAAACCAGCCCAATCCAAACCCAAAAACCTAATTTTGGACCCTTGCCTACCTTGGACCCTCACAATTTGCATTGTGAACCCCTATTATTAACACTCCTCTGGTCAATCTAGTCAAAGATCTCCACCCCGCCAAAAGTCCACCATCTCAACTCGCTTCCGCAACTAGCCATATCCCATCCCCTCCTCTCCATTCCACTCCACCTTGTTCCCCACCTTAACTAACTTCCAAGGGACATTAATTGCTCATCCTCCTCACTCAACCCCATTTGCGATAACCAATTTACGCCAAAATCCATTTAAACGGTTGAGATCATTTTGAGCAATCCAATGGTCGAGAATGGTGGGATACATTCGAGAGAAAGAGAGAGTTGATTGGGTATAAAAAGAAGCAAGAAAGAGAGGAGAATTCACCTTGGCATTAGGCCATTGTCACGTAGATGTAGAATTTACTGCTTATCTTTAAATTCAATGTATTTTATTGCTTTCAATGATGTATTAAACTTTTCTAAAGCTTAATATACCATTATTTACAGTTTAATTGGATTCCACTTTAAATTTCAAGTTTCTAATTTTCATGTCATTTAAATACTTGCCAATTCCATTTCTGTTTGATCAAAGATGTTTAGAGGACTCTATATGACACTACATAGGTCTCAGTAACCTTTTGCAAGCCTTTAGAAGCCATTAAATAGACTTTGGTCTTTTAAATTAGAAAATACTAAAAAAATAGATAAAATAGGGAAATAATAAAAAATCAGAGGTATGAAGAAGATGATGAAGCAGGGTTGGATTTGGAATGCTATGGGATATTAGGAGCTTAATGGGAAGCTATTAGGTGAACCCTTGTTCTTGATTTCTATCTCTCAGTCCACTTTCTCATTTGTAAGCATTTTTCTAATTTTTGCAATTTACTGTTTCAATGTCTTATTTACCTTAATTTCCATGTTACGTGTTTATTTGTTGTTAGTTAATGTAATTATAGCTTAAAATTATGTGTTCATGTTTTGGAATTGATTGTGCTTGAAATTTCCATTTCACCGTCATAAGCTCAATTTTTAAGAATCCTAGGTATACCTTTGTGTGACTACTTATGTATACTGAAAAAGTTCTAATTTAACCAATGAAAACCTCTGGATTTGATGAAATTAGTTTATGCAATGGTATGGATTGAATAGCTAAATTTGGTTCTATTAAAAGTGTGTTTGGCACTACTGATTCAAGAATGCTTAACTGAGTCTAAGTTGTTATTCTTGGTTGATATTTGATACATAGAGTTCCTTAGGGTCAGACAAACCATAAGTCTATTATGTATACAAGCAAAAGTCAAAAATCACATCATAGATCACTCATTTGAACACTGTGATGATTTAACTGTCCAAATCCACCATATGTGTTTTAAAGTTGTTTATCTTTGTTAGTTTCATGTTCTTGTAACTTATTTCAACTTATTTAGTTCTTAAATTCAGATCAAAGTTCATGAAAGTCAACTTTGATCATAAACTTAAAAAGTCAAATTTCACTTGGGTCGTTTTTGAATAAAAAAGATAATTTCATTGTGGGTTTAATAATAAGTTTTAGCCTAAAAGCTCTTAGGGTCTTAAAGTCTAGTTGGTAAACAAAATACAAAATGCTAGTTCTCTCGTGCATTAGCTTTTGAGTGCTTATTTTTCTACTTTTTGGGTACCTATTCATTAAGATGCCACAGCGCACGCTTTTGGTACTTAGTTCATAAGCTCTTAGAGAGCTTATTAGTGATTATTAGCCTTTTCAAGTTAGCTTTTTAAATAGCCCACCTAGCTGTCTCTATAGTCCATAGCTTATTTTACCATTTGTAGCTTATTTACTAGGACTGCTCAGTGCTTTTTATTTGTCCATTTCCTGTGTACATCAAGTAATCATGGTTTTTTCAGTTTCTTAATAAGCTTCTCATAAGCTTATTAGAATAAGCCAATCCTTGTAAATTAGATTTTTGTAAAGCTCAATTGGTTAGTTAGTTAGTCTCAGTTTTTATTTTCATTTCCTAGTCTGTTTTAGTGCTTTAAAATAAGCTTAAAGTCGCTAGTTAACCAACGATTCCACAGTAACTAGATAAGCTTGTGCTTATTTTGGCTTATTTTGTGCTTATTCTTTGGTAATTATGCTTTCTCAGTTATCATTTTAGCTTTTTATAAGTTCTTTTGCTTATTTCCAGTCCCATTTTGCTTATTGAGTAGCTTATTAGCTTTTTAGCTTAAGCTTTTTGCTTACTTCTTTTTTCTTGCTTACTGTTGGTAAAAATAAGCTCAACTGAGCTTATCAGTTGTTTTTGTTAAAAGTTTTAGTTGTAAAAAATGCTTATTTTCATGTATTAAATTCGTTTGTAAAATAAAAATCACAAAAAAAAAATGGTTGGCAAAAAGGGAGGTCAAGGTTCGAACATGAGACCTCCCCTTTGGAGAAGGGTGATAGAGTGTACCGGAATGCCAATTGCCCTTGGGACTTTCTTGTTTATTTCTTGCAACTTCTAATATATAACCCACTTTGTCCATTTTAGCTTATACGACTTATTTAGCTTATTTGTAGCTTATTCAGTTTAGCTTTTTCCACTTTTGTATTTTTAATAAATCAGAATAGTATAAAGTATTTTCTATAAAGTTTCGATTTTCTAATTAGTTTTAGTATTTTTAAACATTTAATTAGTGTAAAATCTTAATTAATTCATAATAAAAATATAAAAGTCAAAAAATATAAATCTTTTTTCTAAAATTTTCTTTTATCAAATATTATGTAAAAAAATTGTTTTTACATTCGTAGGACTTTTATTTCATAAATTTTACGTTTTATCTTGCGCTCCAGCGTAATTTTTATACATAACGCTCGTTTTCATTTTAAGTAACGTTTTTAGATAATTTGAGTTTACGTTTGAGTTAAAATAGTTTATTTAAGTTATTTTGTTTTAGCTATCACAAAAACATCATTGTAAATATAGTGATAGCGTTTATTTAATAGATTTTATCTTTTAATTTTCTTAATTTGTATTTAAGTCGCTTTAGTTTATTATCTTTTCCTTTAGTTATAATCATCTCATCCTAATCCTTTCTCGATCACTATCATTAGTGATCATTCTATCGTCTCGATCAAGTGTTTAACACACCATTGAGTCTCCGTGGGACTTAACGACCGGGAATTCATTATATTCTCGATCTTCATTGCATTTGTGTTTAAAATTGTTTTAAGTCTGTTAGACTTGACGGTTTAACCTGAGATCAATTTTACGCCACGGGGAGGCTTTAGCGTGTGTTTAGCCTTTTTCAGATCCATTCTTGCACATATCCCATTTTTGTAAAAAGTTTTTTTCCTAAGGTCTTAATAGCACCAAAAACAATATAAAATACAAAAACATTTTTTCCTTTGCACACAACTTGCCCAGTTTGATAAGTCCCTCAGTTACAACATTTGGTTGTTGGTCATTACTGCTTCTTTTAAGGCGAGCTCTGTCGTTACCCATATTCCTTTCGAGGGGATTTGTAAGGAATTTTCTTTGTTAGGATTTTCCTTTTCTTTGTATATATATATAAAAACTTAAAAATACAAAAATATTTTCCATTTCTTTTTATAAAGTCAAAAAATCAAAAAGATTCTTCTCGCTCTTTCTAAGTTTCTTTCTAAGATTCTTAGACTCATCTTAAGTGATGAATATTCATAATTCCGTAGTGGCAATCCCACTCCAATTTCTCACCCAATCTTTGAGTGGCAATCCCACTCGCCTTCCCCATGAACCAATTTAATTCGGGTCAAGTCAAGCTAGTGACTTGGTTATCAAAACAAGCCACACTATATGGGTTTTCACCCATATTTCATTTTTCCCTTTCTACCACCTAGTGTGGGGTAACACCCACTGTTGTATATATAAAACTTTGAAAATTGTAAATATTAAAAATAAAATAATTGTTGTGTTACCCACATAGCTTTGAATATTGAGGACAATATTCATTTCTAAGTGGGGAAATTCGCAATTTGATCATAAATGTACCCTTTAGTCCCTTTTTCCCCAAAATGGCCAAATTTTAAAAAAATTTATTTAGTGGAAGTACTATGTACTAAACACAACAAATGGTAATCATCCACCATGTTTGAAAACAAAGGATTGGCTAATCCAGAGCAAACGGCTCTTGGTAAAGATTTCAAATCCGTTTATATGGCTTGCAATTTGCCCAAAATTGTATGGTTCTCAACTCACCATATCCTAAAAAGTGAAGAGTTGGCTAGCCCGCAAGGTTATGGCTTGTGGTAAAGGCGATGGAAAATCCATAATTGGTATTCACTCACCAAAGATAATTCGATAATTTATCTAAGAGTTGGCTAGTCCGTAGATGCGGCTTACGGTAAAGACACATCAAATCCGTTATATGGTTTATGATTTGCCAATAAATCATTTGGTTATCGATGTACCAAGGTTCTTACTTGAACTGAAACATTTGGCTACTCCGTATGATGGCTTTTGGTAAAGAGTTTTCAAATCCATTAAGTTTTAAATAAAAGATTGCTAGGGACTAGCAATAGTTTATGTGGGGATTTGATATGTGTCTAATACACATATATTTTATACTATTTAAACCCACAAAACAACCAAAACACACAAATGACTCTCAAAATGTTACAAAATCATTTAAATGTGTTTTATGTGATTAAGGTACAAAAGATTGAAAACAAGTGAAAATGATCAATTTCACAACAATTGTCGTTTTCGGTCCACGAGTTACACAAATTGTCAAAACTAGTCCCTAAATGTTTTAAATGAATGAAAAGTCAACTTAAGTCCTTGGGAAATCAAAATGTTCACAAAACATCCCTAGATGAAAGTTTACACAAATGGCAATTTTACCCTCAAGTTACAAAATTGGCAAAAATGGTCCCTAGTATTCAAACTTGGAAATTTTACAAAATATACCCTTGTACTATGCATGAACTTACAATTTGGAACAATTTGATATACTTTTGGGAATTTACAATTTCAACCCCTAAAATCCAAATTTACATTTAAGGTCCTTAAAGTTTTAAATAAATAAAATTACAACTTTGGTCCTTGTTTTATCAATGTATGGCAAGTTTGGTCCATTGTTGAAGTTTGGAATTTTGGAAATCATGGTCCTTGAACTTTGGTAATATTACATTTTTGGTCCTTGTGTATTATTAAAACCAAACGGATCCTAAGCCTATACAAACCCAAAATCACAAACCAGCCCAATCCAAACCCTTTAAACCTAATTTTGGACCCTTGCCTACCTTGGACCCCTCACAACCATTTGGAACCCCTATTATTAACACTCCGTCAATCTAGTCAAAGATCTCCACCCCGCCAAAAACCACCATCTCAACTTCTTCCCTCTAGCCATATCCCATCCCCTCCTCTCCATTCCACTCCACCTTGTTCCACACCTTAACTAACTTCCAAGGGACATTAATTGCTCATCCCTCCTCACTCAACCCTATTCGGCGGATAACCAATTTGGCGCCAAAATCCATTTAAACGGTTGAGATCATTTTTGAGCAATCCAATGGCTCAGATTTGGTGGGATACATTCGTAAGTCAGAGAGAAGCATTTGGGTATAAAAGAAGAAGAAAGAGAGGAGAATTCACCTTGGCATTAGGCCATTGTCACGTAGTGTAACTAGAATTTATTGCTTATCTTAAATTCAATGTATTTTATTGCTTTCAATGATGTATTAAACTTTTCTAAAGTGTAATGGAACCATTATTTCCAGCTTTAATTGATTCAAGTTAAATTTCAAGTTTCATAATTTTCATGTCATTTAAATACTTTAATTTTCCATGTTCTTTATCAAAGATGTTTAGAGTTGTCTATATGACACTACATAGGTCTCAAGAACCTCTTGCTCTAAGCCTTTAGAAGCCATTAAATAGACTTTGGTCTTTTAAATTAGAAAATACTAAAAAATAGATAAAATAGGGAAATAATAAAAATCGAGGTATGAAGAAGATGATGAAGGTGGTTGGATTTGGAATGCTATGGGATATTAGGAGCTTAATGGGAAGCTATTAGGTGTAACCTTGTTCTTGATTTCTATGTCTCACCACTTTCTCATTTGTAAGCATTTTTCTAATTTTTGCAATTTAATGTTTCAATGTCTTATTTACCTTAATTTCCATGTTCTCGTGTTTATTTGTTGTTAGTTAATGTAATTATAGCTTAATATTATGTGTTCATGTTTTGAAATTGATTGTGCTTAAAATTTTCATTTTCACCACATAAGCTCAATTTTTAAGAATCCTAGGTATAACTTTGTGTGACTACTTGATGTATACTTAAAAGTTCTAATTTAACCAATGAAAACCTCTGGATTTGATGAAATTAGTTTATGCAATGGTATGGATTGAATAGCTAAATTTGGTTCTATTAAAAGTGTGTTTGGACTTGATTCAAGAATGCTTAACCGAGTCTAAGTTGTTATTCTTGGTTGATATTTGATACATAGAGTTCCTTAGTGTCTATAAACTCATAAGTCTATTATGTCATAAGCAAAAGTCAAAATCACATCATAGATCACTCATTTGAACACCGTGATGATTTCATGATCTAAATCATCATATGTGTTTATAAGTTGTTTATCTTTGTTAAATTCATGTCTTAGTAACTTATTTCAACTTATTTAGTTCTTAAATTCGATCAAAGTTCATGAAAGTCAACTTTGATCATAAACTTAAAAAGTCAAATTTCACTTGGGTCATTTTTGAATAAAAAAGATAATTTCATTGTGGGTTTAATAATAAGTTTTAGCCTAAAAGCTCTTAGGGTCTTAAAGTCTAGTTGGTAAACAAAAATACAAAAATGCTAGTTCTCTGTGCATTAGCTTTTTGAGTGCTTATTTTTCTACTTTTTTGGGTACCTATTCTCATTAAGATGCCACATGCACGCTTTTGGTACTCTAGTTCATAAGCTCTTAGAGAGCTTATTAGTGATTATTAGCCTTTGCAAGTTAGCTTTTGAATAGCCCACCTAGTCGTCTCTATAGTCCATAGCTTATTTTACCATTTGTAGCTTATTTACTAGGACTCGCGGTGCTTTTTATTTGTCCATTTCCGTGTACATCAAGTGATCATGGTTTTTCGGTTTCTTAATAAGCTTCTCATGCTTATTAGAATAAGCCAATCCTTGTAAATTAGATTTTGTAAAGCTCAATTGGTTAGTTAGTTAGTCTCGCTTTTATTTTCATTTCCTAGTCTGTTTTAGTGCTTTAAAATAAGCTTAAAGTCGCTTAGTTAACCAACAAGATACTGTAACTAGATAAGCTTGTGCTTATTTTGGCTTATTTTGTGCTTATTCTTTGGTAATTATGCTTTCTCGCTTATCATTTTAGCTTTTATAAGTTCTTTGCTTATTTCATCCCATTTTGCTTATTGAGTAGCTTATTAGCTTTTTAGCTTAAGCTTTTGCTTATTTCTTTTTCTTGCTTCTCGTTGGTAAAATAAGCTCAACCGAGCTTATCATTGTTTTTGTTAAAAGTTTTAGTTGTAAAAAATGCTTATTTTCATGTATTAAATTGTTTGTAAAATAAAAATCACTAAAAAAAATAGTTTTGCAAAAGGGAGGTCAAGGTTCGAACATGAGACCTCCCCTTAGAAGGGTGATAGAGTGTACCGGATACCAATTGCCCTTGGGACTTTCTTGTTTATTTCTTGCAACTTCTATCTCTTAACCCACTTTTGTCCATTTTAGCTTATACGACTTATTTAGCTTATTTGTAGCTTATTCATTTAGCTTTTTCCACTTTTGTATTTTTAATAAATCAGTATTAGTATAAAGTATTTTTATAAAAGTTTCGATTTTTCTAATTAGTTTTAGTATTTTTAAACATTTAATTAGTGTAAAATCTTAATTAATTCATAATAAAAATATAAAAGTCAAAAAATATAAATCTTTTTCTAAAATTTTCTTTTGTCAAATATTATGTAAAAAATTGTTTTTACATTCAGTAGGACTTTTATTTCATAAATTTTACGCTTTATCTTGCGCTCAGTAGTAATTTTTATACATAACGCTCGCTTTCATTTTAAGTAACGCTTTTAGATAATTTGAGTTTACGTTTTAGTTAATATAGTTTATTTAAGTTATTTTGTTTTAGCTATCACAAAAACATCATTGTAAAAATAGTGATAGCGTTTATTTAATATCTTTTATCTTTTAATTTTCTTAATTTGTATTCTACTTTTTCGTTCGAATCATTAGTGATCATTCTATCGTTTGCACACCATTGAGTCTCCGTGGGACTTAACGACCGAAATTCATTATATTCTCTCGATCTTCATTGCATTTGTGTTTAAAATCGTTTTAAGTCCATTAGACTTGACCGGTTTAGCATGATCGAGATGAAACCCTAAAATACTTTACCCTCTTCGCTCACCTTTACACGCAGTAATCTTCTTAGAATCACCACTCTGAACAAAGGTAAAGTCTTCTTCCATCTTTGCGTAGCTTAAAATAATCATGGATTCAAATTGTTAATACAAATAAACCGTAAAAACGTTTATTAATATTTTGCGATCTCTTTGTGTTTTGTTGATAACAAATATAATGTTATCTTAAGTATAATTATAAGGATACATGTTATTTTGTAAAGCATTTACATATAGCCATTTAAATACAAAATGTAGTAATTAAGCATTTGTTGTAATAGTTTATTAGGATGGGTAAAACCATAACCCATGGATCTTAACCCATACCCAAGTTGGCTAGATACAATGTATACTTAGATACATTGAATCTAAAGAAACCCATGGACCAACCCATAACCCATGACCCATAACCAAAAACCCATGGGCAAAGAGGAGCTTCCACGGATCCCTAGGATTACACTAGACGGATCCCAGTGGAAAGGATCCGTGGATCCGGGAACAAGAAGATTTTGCCTATAAATGAGAGCCATTTCTTCATTCTAACTCACCCTCTTCTTACTAAATCTCTCAAACACTCTCATTCTCTTCTAACATATAGATCACTTGATCTAGAGAGTTGTTCTTCTTTCTTTCTATTGTGATCCTCATATAGGTCCTTCTAAGGCGAGATCACGAGCATTCTACAAGTCATCCAAGCAAGGGGTCCTTGATTGATTTGTCACCCACAAGATTTCAGAGAAGATCTTGTATTTGATATTTCACATATTTGTTGTGTAATAGTCGTTGGTTTGGTCCACCGTGTTACGGACTCGGTATCTAGCTTTGTACCGAAAAAGTGTAAGCAACGCTGTGAAGGCTTCTCCGCCAAGTGAAGGAGTTTGTTGACATAGTGCTTGAACTCTCGAGTAGGTGACTCGGGAGTGGAGTAGGGCAAGGAAGGTGTCCTTGTAGCCGAACCACTATACATCGGTTGTGTCTTTTCTTTCCTTCGCTTTACTTTATTTACTTGCTTTATCATTAGATCTATACTTTCTCTACATCCATAAGATCTCACATATTAACGAATCTAAAGTTTTTGAAACTAACGTAAAATCGGCAAAACTATTCAACCCCCTTCTAGTTTTCCACAATTGGCATCAAGAGCTAAGTTTATAAAAGTTTTAAAGTAAAATTGTATTTTAAAACTTTTCGATCACTATGGGTTCGAAAATTATAAGGAAGGGCAATCTATGCAACGACCACCACTACTTGAAACTAATGGTTTTATATATTGGAAAATAGATTCAAACATATGTGAAATCTAAAGATATTGATCTTTGGTACATTATTGTTGAAGGCGATTTTGAGGCTACCTCAAAAGATGATAAAGGAAATGTAGTTAACATACCTCATGATAAACTAAATGATGAATTAAAGAAAAGCTTTCTAAAAATAGTGAAGCAAAATGGTTTTATATAATGCTTTACCGAAAAAGGAATTCGAAAGAATTTCTATGCTTAAAACCTCTAAAGAAATTTGGACTTTTTAGTTGTAACTCATCAAGGCAACCAACAAGTTAAAAATAATAAAATTGATTTATTTGTTCAACAATATGAACAATTTTCAATATCGGATGAGGAAACTATAGATCATTCATTTGCTAACTTTAATACTATTATTACATCTTTACAAGCACTTGATGAATCTTTTTCTAGCCGTAACCATGTTAGGAGATATCTAAGGGCACTTCCATCAAGTGGAGATCCAAGGTGACGACGATCGAAGAGTCAAAAGATTTGACAATCCTCACCCTCGATGAACTCATAGGCAACCTAAAAGTCTACGAGCTTGTCCTTGCCAAAGACCAAGCCTCAAAGGTAAAAGAGAAACACAAT
Source organism: Chrysanthemum lavandulifolium (assembly GCA_022545495.1). Classification (NCBI taxonomy): domain Eukaryota; kingdom Viridiplantae; phylum Streptophyta; class Magnoliopsida; order Asterales; family Asteraceae; genus Chrysanthemum; species Chrysanthemum lavandulifolium. The sequence continues at coordinate 169,708,214 of CM040243.1, read as the reverse complement.
CTCTTGCCCTTAAAGCCAAAAAGGCTTCAAGCGATGAAGAGAACTCCTCTTCGAGTAGTGACGACGAGGAGTACGCTATGGCGGTAAGGGACTTTAAAAGTTCTTTAGAAGAAAGGAAGATACGCCAAACAACCATATGACGATAAGAAAGGCTTTTGAAAAGCAAAGAGGACGAGAAGCCAAAGGATGATCGTACTTGCTTTAAATGTGGGGCCCAAACCACTTTATTAGTAAGTGTCCCAAACGGGATGATCAAAAGCGTTCGTGAGCGGCACGTGGGGAATGAGCGACGAGGAGGACGAAGAAATTTGTCTCATGGCAAATGACGAGGTATGTCACGAATACTATAGTAGTTCATCACTTGATGACGACTCTTTGCATAATGAATATGACAAACTATGCAACATTAGCTTAAAACTAATTAACAAAAATAAGCTTTTAAAGAGTCAAAACCAACGCTTAGATAAAGAAGTCATAGAATTAAAAGCAAAACTAAAACGCTTAGAAAAGGGTAAAATAGCAAGTGGTGAATGTGAACTTTATGCTCAACTTCAAACACTAGTTGATCATCTAGATTCTAAAATTGCTAGAATGAGTACGAACACTTTAGATACAATACTAGATGGTGTTAAAACCGTAACAACCAAAAAGGCTTAGGTATTCAACAACTTGATCCATCAACTAGTGAAAGTAAAGAAACAAAATTTGTTAAGGCGCTAGAAAACCAAATCACTTGTGGCGGATCCCACGGATCCCCAAAAAGGGAACCGCTAGTGTACGCATTGGATCCGTGGATCTCAGTAGCAAACAAGAGTAATAACGTAGCGCCTTCATCTAGAACCGATTTTGTTATCGTTAATAGGAAGAAACCAACTCACGCCACCACTAGACAACCACTTCCAAAATATAATCCTACTTTTGCAAGAAACAAAGCTCCATCTTTTCAAAACCTAATTCATTTAGGAGACCTAATAACGCTTATCGAAAAGTAATCATCAAATGGGATGGAACCCAAATATGCAAAATGGCTTTCCTTTCAAAACTTTGCTCCATGGAATGCATATCACCTTATCCATACATGTCTAACATGAATGGAATGTTTAACACTAATGGACCCATGAACAAATGGGGACCAAACTTTGAGTTTATTATTGTTTTAGGTGTGCTTAAAGGTCGACCTAGACCCCGATGAATGGGTCAAGGATAGCGGGCACGAGGCACATGACCGCAATAGGATCTATTCTCCACATATGAACCGTAAATGGAGGTAATGTGGTGTTTGGAAATAGCAAAGTAGAATCATCGGTAAAGGTACGATTTCTAACAAATCTCTAACCATTAACGATGTGTGTCACGAGAAAACCTAAACTTTAACCTCTTAAGTATAGGACAAATATGTGATAAAAGTGCAATGTACTTTTACCAAACCGTAGTAAGATACTAAAAATGGCATAACCATAGGAAGAGGAATTAGGAAACATGGAGTCTATGTCATTAAAATTGGTAATGAACCTAAAGACAAACTTTGTCTTACCTCAATGGATGATACTTTGACCTTATGGCATCGAAGATTGGGTCATGCCAATATGCGACTTCTTCAATCGCTATCATCCAAAGATCTAGTAAGAGATCTACCTAAGTTAAAATATGAACATCACTTTTGTGATGCTTGTAATGTAGGAAAACAAGCTCATTCTAGTCATAAAGCTAAAAACATGGTGTCTACAACTAGGTGTCTAGAATTACTACATATGGATTTATTTGGTTCATCCGCTATCCAAAGTTATGGAGGCAACTACTACACTTTGGTAATAGTGGATGATTACTCTAGGTATACATGGACAAAATTTTAAAGAACAAAACGAAACCTTTAATTATTTTGAAATATTAAGCAAAAGATCCAAAGACAACTAGAAGTCCTATAGTGTCCATTAGGACGGATCATGGTAGGAATTCGATAATGAAGTGCAATTTGAGCCTTTTGTGACGCTAATGGTATTACTCACAACTTCTGGGCCCACGCACTCCACAATCGAATGGGGTAGTAGAAAGAAAGAATAGAACCCTACAAGAAATGAGTCGAACCATGCTTAATGAACAATCCATACCTCAAAAGTTTTGGTGTAATACCGTTGATACTTCAACGTACATACTCAATCGAGTCTTAATTAGACCAATCTTAGGTAAAACTCCATATGAGTTACTCCGAGGCAAAAAGCCTACGTTAAATCACTTTAGAGTCTTTTGAAGCAAATGTTTTATTCTTAACACTAAAGATTACCTTACAAAATTTGATCCTAAATCAACCGAAGGTATCTTTCTAGGTTATTCGCCAAATAGCAAAGCTTACGTCATATTAAACAAAGAAACAATGAAGGTAGAAGAGTCATTAAATATAAAATTTGATGAAAGTCCACCCAAACCCTCTCCACCTCTTGTCGATGACGAGATTATAGAAAGTGAAGCTATAGTAATAAAGAAAAGATAATCAAGAAGAAGAACCTTTAAATGATGAAGTCATAAACATTAAAGAGTCCAAAGATCACCCCGTAGATAAAGTCATAGGAAAGCTAAACGAACGAACATTAAGGTCTCAAGTTCAAAACCAAAGTAGCTTGTTTTGTTTCGCTTTCAACCATAGAACCTAAGAATACACAAGAAGCCATAAAAGATGAGAGTTGGGTAATGGCTATGCAAGAAGAACTAAATCAATTGCTTTAATGATGTTTGGACGCTTGTCCCTCCACCTAGTAATCAAACCATAATAGGAACCAAATGGGTTTATAAAACAAATTAGATGCAAACGGAGTAGTGTCTAGGAACAAGGCTAGACTCGTTGCCCAAGGGTATAACCAACAAGAAGGAATAGACTTTGATGAGACCTATGCCCCGTGGCTAGATTAGAGTCTATAAGAATACTTCTTGCGATGCTTGTGCTAATGATCTAAAGCTTTATCAAATGGATGTCAAAAGCGCTTTTCTAAATGGTTTCATTAATGAAGAAGTATATGTAGCTCAACCTCCGGCTTCATCGATTTTGAAAACCCAAACATGTGTATAAATTAAAGAAAGCCCTTTACGGTCTTAAACAAGCTCCAAAAGCTTGGTATGATAGACTCAAGTCATTTTAATTAAACACAACTATACCATGGGGCTAGTTGACAACACACTTTTACTAAGAAAAGAGAGTCACATATAATCATAGTACAAATATATGTAGATGATATTATATTCGGATCCACTTGTCAAGACATGTGTGATGATTTCTAAAATCATGCATGACGAGTTCGAGATGAGTATGATGGGAGAACTTAGTTTCTTTCTTGGTCTACAAATCAAACAAGTAGAAGATGGTATCTTCTTTAATCAATCTAAATACATAAAGGAGATGTTAAAGAAATTCGGTCTAGAAGAGTCGAAACCAATTAGGACACCAATGTCATCCGACACCAAACTCACAAAAGATGAAGACGGCGAATCCGTAGATAATACTAAATATCGTGGCATGATAGGTAGTCTTCTACCTCACGGCAAGTAGGCGGATATCATGTTTAGTGTTTGCTTATGTGCTAGGTTTCAAGAAGACCCTAAAACATCACACCTAGAAGCCGTAAAAGGATATTTAGATACATTAAGGGTACAACACAATTAGGATTATGGTATCCTAAGGGCACGGAGTAGAAACAATTGTATATGCGATTCGACCATGCAGTGATTACGTTGATAGAAAAAGTACAAGTGGGTATGTACTTTCATGGGATGTTGTTTAACATCTTGGTTTTCTAAGAAACAAACGGCACTAGCAATATCAACAACCGGCCGAGTACGCCTCCACCGCAAAGCATGCCAACAAGCACTATGGATGAAACAAGCGTTAGTCGACTACGACATTCATCTAAGCGACATAGCCATCCTATGTGACAACAAAGGTGCCATCGACTTAAGCAAGAATCCGTATTGCATTCTCGCACAAAGCATATAGAGATTCGTCATCACTTAAGAGACAATGTTCAAAAGGGAACATCTCTATTGAGAAGGTAGCATCCGAAGACAACATAGCCGACGTCCTACCAAACCGCTGAAGCGGAACAATTCAACCTACTTCGCCTTGGTCTTGGTCTAATGGAACAAACGTCAGAACTTATTTGACTCTACAAGGTATGTAAACACTAGCCTTCTTCTTTCTCGAGTCTAGGATCTCTATTTCACGCACAACTCACAAACAATACGGAATTTTCAAAACCCAAGATAAGTTTTCCACTTATAGCTTTTTTTTTTTTTGGTTGCAAACACATACACATTTTCAAAGAAAATCTCTTTTCAAAATGTTTTCTAAAAGAATGATACCTTCCCAGATCAATTTCACAAAAGCAATTTCTCACGCCTAGGACAAATCGCTTTTCATTATTAATACAAAGTAAAACCCGCTTTTCATTGCATCTCATGTCTTTTGAATGCTAAAGGGACACATAACTAATATGTGTTTTCGGCACATTCATTTAAGCAACAATGAATTAGAGCATTGATAACACTAAATTACGTACTTATGTACTAAATATGTGTTTTCGGGTTATCTCAATAGGATACTTTTTCTACTTCTAGTTTACTTTTCTTTTTCTTTTAGAGGTCGAGATAACCGCAACTCCAAATAGTTTGCATATAGGCACACAATAGGCAAAAATGTTTCCAAAGGAAAATTTTGTGTCGCTCGAATCACTGCACCCACGGATCTCAAATTCATGTCGGACGGATCCTCAAGGAAGGATCCGTGGGATCCGTGAGATAAAGCTTTTTACCTTCTATTTTTCTCACTTTGGATGAAAAATCCACATTTGTTTTATTTTGGGACTATGCTCTTTAATGCTTGTGTTCTCATGATCACATGCCTTAATTTCATATCTAATCATTAGATTTTAATCCACATTTTGGGTCAAGCATTCATTACAATGCTTTGTTTTTCTATATATATAGAACTCCCAAAATGCTTGCATAATCCATCTCATCCTCACAAACACAATACACCATGTCATCCACAAACCCTTTAGATGAATCACCTAGTACAAACAACCATCTTCATGATACCCAAACCTTTGTACTACCACCATCCAAAATACCACAATCAAACTCTAGGATATCCGCACGGATTAGTATCCGATCTTGTTGTTTAGCAAAACCAACCTCAAATGGTTCATCCTCAACAAATAACTCACCACAAGATGCTTCCATTATAGCACCTCCTTCATCACCAACAAGTACACCAACTTCATCACCTAATCATTCACCACCTAAAATCACTCTTTTGGAACTCCTTACGACTCCAACAAGATCTCCACAACCAAAGCAAAAAGAATTAGCCTTTTTGACACCTCCAACTTCTCCAAACACAATATTCAATGATCTTGAAACATCACCACCTTTAGCTCCCATTAAACTACAAGAACATCTAGGTTCTTTTCCACCATCACTTCCAATCATTCCGGACTTTGATCCGTATTTTCCTACTTTTCCACCACAACTTCCGCAACTCACAAATCAAAACAAACCGAAGATTTTCGCACTCATTACCCACATCACCTACATTGTGAACATTGCCAATCCACTAGGGAAATTGCAATAGAAGTTAGGAAGAAATGCGATTCATACTCAACCTCATCCTTGATCGCATCAATACCATTACTCATTCAAACCTCCATCCATAACCTTATGCAAGCATGGAAGGAATCACTACTACTATTTTCTATTTTTAGTACTTTTTCTTTTGAAGTCATTTTCAAGAACAAGTCTTGTTCTTGTTTTTACATGCTTGTAGGTGGCATAAATACCACTACAATTTGTTGTTTTATTACAAGGCCTTGTTTACATACCTTGGCTCCCAATCTTGATTCTCGGCAATTCCAAGATTATTTAAGCATGTTACTAACCTTTCTTTTTGTAGGATTTTTATTTTTCTTCACTTGACGCCCCAAACTAGGGGAGCTACCGTCAAGGGGGAGTTAGAGATACGTGGACTAATTTTTCCACACTTTTATGTTTTTTCTTCCAAGGGTTAACTTTTTGTTTCGACAAAAAGGGGAGAAGAAGTAAAACTTAGGGACTTTCAAAACTTACATCTATTCATAAGTTTTACTCATCATAACATTATGTTTTGTCATCAACAAAAGGGGAGATTGTTAATACAAATAAACCGTAAAACGCTTATTAATATTTTGCGATCTCTTTGTGTTTTGTTGATAACAAATATAATGTTATCTTAAGTATAATTATAAGGATACATGTTATTTTGTAAAGCATTTACATATAGCCATTTAAATACAAAAATATAGTAATTAAGCATTTGTTGTAATAGTTTATTAGGATGGGTAAAACCATAACCCATGGACCATAACCCATGGATCTTAACCCATACCTGTTGGCTAGATACAATGTATACTTAGATACATTGAATCTAAAGAAAATCCATGGACCAACCCATAACCCATGACCCATAACCAAAAACCCATGGGCAAGAGGAGCGTTCCACGGATCCCTAGGATTACACTAGACGGATCCTAAGTGGAAGGGATCCGTGGGATCCGGGAACAGAGAAGATTTTGCCTATAAATGAGAGCCATTTCTTCATTCTAACTCACCTCTTCTTACTAAATCTCTCAAACACTCTCATTCTCTTCTAACATATAGATCACTTGATCTAGAGAGTTGTTCTTCTTTCTTTCTATTGTGATCCTCATATAGGTCCTTCTCTAAGGCGAGATCACGAGCATTCTACAAGTCATCCAAGCAAGGGGTCCTTGATTGATTTGTCACTCCACAAGATTTCTGTAGCGAAGATCTTGTATTTGATATTTCACATATTTGTTGTGTAATAGTCGTGTTGGTTTGGTCCACCGTGTTACGGACTCGGTATCTAGCTTTGTACCGAAAAAGTGTAAGCAACGCTGTGAAGGCTTCTCCGCCAAGTGAAGGAGTTTGTTGACATAGTGCTTGAACTCTCGAGTAGGTGACTCGGGGAGTGGAGTAGGGCAAGGAAGGTGTCCTTGTAGCCGAACCACTATACATCGGTTGTGTCTTTTCTTTCCTTCGCTTTACTTTATTTACTTGCTTTATCATTAGATCTATACTTTCTACATCCATAAGATCTCACATATTAACGAATCTAAAGTTTTGAAACTAACGTAAAATCGGCAAAACTATTCAACCCCCTTCTAGTTTTCCACATATGAGGTTTGAAGGAATCCATGTTATCGGCGTTTGGCTAGGTATCCTGCGAATGTTCAAGCCTTCCCTGGGCCAATTCTCTGTATATGGTGGGATTGCACAAAGTGGGGAGAGGTCTCCCAAGAAGCCCATGATCATTTATCATGGAAAAGTATGTGCTTCCACTTTTATTTAAGTAGGACAAATGTAGCACTGATATTTATCTTTTCTTGTTCCTTTTTTGCAGACATGGCATTTAGGAACTTCATGCATCAAGACTTTGATGAATATTTGAGCTTTATGATCATGCGGAAAAAGTCAAGAGTCTTATGGTGTTGGTTCACCTTCTACTTACATCAATAACAACGATGTGGACACTCCTGAATAGAGCACATTGCCTCGGCACCCCACAAGCATTATTGGAGGTCCTCCCAATTGGTTGAGCGTGGCGATTCGGACGATCTGCGGAGGAGGAAGTTCGAATCACAACCTCTGAGCATAGGTGACGGGTTAAAGAGTAGGAAGGAACAGTGGAAAAAGCCATCAAGTCTCGCCAACAAGAGAAAGACTCCTCTTCCAAAGATCTGGATCCGTGGCCGTGCGACGAAGATTGTCAAGGCAAGAAAGTCTGTGAAGTCCGCTTTTAATTACCTGATGATCTCGATGAGATGCATGGTAAGCATTTACCTTTTAAATTATATAAAATACTAATTGTCATGACTAACTTTGCCTTTATGTATTGTATTGGTCGCAGCCTTCCCGACACAAAGGAGCTTCCAATGCCTTAGCTCGCCACCGCATTGTTGACCATGTCACCCTCCCGGCTAGAAGGGACCATTGGACAATATGTCCATCGAAGGGGTTCACGACATGCATGACAAAAGCGTCACAAAATAGGTCATCCCGACAACCATTTGAACACCCATACAAGGGAGCTGCTCCGTACAGTGACAAAGGCAAGGCAAGAAATGGATGTGATGCTGGAGAGGGAGAAGCACAGGGACCAAGAGTATGTTGAGCAGGATGCAAAGTGTGAAGAAATTGAAAAGGATTTTGAGAAGAATCCTCTCACTCAAGACCTCCGAGACAAGATAACAGAGCTGACAACAAAGTGTGGAAGACTTAGGTTGGAGGAGGCTAAGGTGGTGAGCCTCACTGGTCAAAATGTTGTGTTGAAGTCTAAGTGCTCAAGCTTGGAGAGTGAAAGGGCAAGGCTTGGAGAGTTGGAGGTTAAAATGAGGGAGGAAATGGACTGCCTGCAGATGAGGTATAAAATGCTCCAAAAAGACCATGCTGAGGTCGTATCAAAGGTGGTGCCGTACATTGCCATGAAATTATATCATAGTGATGAGTTGGGAGCTGCTATGTGGAAGGTGAACAAGGCAGCTATCTTCCATGGACGGTGCTTGGCTCTGGAGGAGGTGACTAAGACTGGTAAGCCCGTGGACCTCTCCACAGTTGACTGCTACCGTCCCTCATCGAAGGCCGGATATGAAGAGGCAGGAAATGCATTTGCCACCGCAGAGTACCCCTTCTTGGCTGAAGCTACCAAGGATCCCATGGCACCTCTTGAAGACCTTCTCTCAAAAAGCCCCAAGATCAAGCTCGCGACTCAACAAAGAAGACAGATTTCGACCAAGCCTATCTCGCCTCTTCCATCCCCAACTCCATCTCCTCGAAGCAAGAATGAAGGCTGCCCTGTTGGTAGTAATTTGGTTCCAAGGGTAGCATGTACCCTTTTAAAACAATTTAATGTTTCTTATGTTGTTGGTCTGTTACGTTAAACAATTTGATGTTTGTGATGCCTGGCTTCAGCCAAAAGACAATTTAAACGAGGCTTCAGCCTCGTATGCAGGGATAAGGGCATAGGCCCTTCTTTTGAATGCTATGGTGTGCAAAAATATTCCTACACACTTAATTATATTTGTCTTGTGAACTTCTCTTACGCCATTTTTCCAACGCTTAAACTTTACAACCTAAGGTTGAACAACCTCATTGTGTGTAAATTACAACACCAAGAATATAATGACCAACTTTGATCATTGAAAGAGGGTCGCGACCCACTCTATCTTAAATCCTTTAAGTAATATGGCTCACTTTTATTTTCATAATTGCCATAAACTGATAGGAGAGTTAATGTGAATGTGTTGGTAGGCCTAAGTAGTGGTATGAGGTGTTTGTTACACCGTATGCCTTCCAATTCGACATTTAAACTCACAAACTACTTGGCTGAACAAACCTTTGTGTTTAAGAAACGAAGCAAGAGATTTGTGGGAAATATATTATTCATCATTGAATTGGTAGAGAGGATTACATCATTCTTGAAATGAATACTAAGACAACTACCAATAATGCTTGCTTTCCCATGAGAAGCTTTTAATACAAGAATGAAAAGTAAAAATACTTCTTAAACATAGAACTTTCGGAGGTTCATACCATTCCATGTTCTATCGATGGGTTCTTTGAGAAGAGTGGCCAGGTTGTAGGCTCCATTGTCGTGAGGCTTCACTATAATGTAGAGTCCTTCCAAAGTAGGTCCTAGTTTTCCACGGTACTCGCTTTGCTTGCACTATTGAGGCGTAGTACATATTCCCGTGCTTGAAGGTGGAAGGCGACCCTTTTGTTGTAGTAGCCTTCGATCTTATGCTTGTGCATGGCTTCTGGATGGAAGCTATCTCTCCTTTCTTCTAACATATCAAGGTTCTCCCATCTTTTCATCATTTTGAGAAGCTTCATATGTGGCCACACACCCGTGTGCACACTTAGCTCGAAGGATGACCGCTTATGTTCCGTATGTTAAGTCAAGGGGTTCATCATTGCTTGACTTGGGTGGGTCCTATGAGCCCATAAAACTTGAGGAAGCTCCTCCACCCACCCGTGATGAGTTCGTCCTAGCCTTTTTAATCCCTTTGATGATGTCTCTATTAGTAACTTCTACTTGTTCATTTGCCTTGTGGATGGTAAACGGACATCCAAGACTGCTTTATATTAAGCCCTTTACAGAAGTCATAGAAGACTCCTTCGGCGAATTGCTTGCCATTGTCGAAGATGATGATGTGGGGCACTCCGAATCTGCACACAATGTGCTCCCACACAAACTTCTCGATTTGTCTCCCCGAAATGGAAGCTAAAGGTTTAGCCTCAACCCATTTTGTGGAGTAATCAATCGCTACCAATAAGAATTTGACTCCGCCAGGAGCCACAGGAATAGGTCCTACGATGTCAATTCCCCATTGGGAGAAGGGCCATGCGGATGTCACACTTGTCATGTCTTGCTTTGGCAGCTTGGGAACCTTTGAATGTATCTGACAAGCCTCACATTTTATGATGATTTTCGCAGATCCCTATGCATCGAAGGCCAATAGTAGCCTAACTTCATTATCTTTGAGACAACCGAATGGGGCCTGCATGGAGGCCGCAAGATCCTTTGTGGACCTCTGCGATGATGCTCGAAGCCTGCTTAGGTCCGACACATCTGAGCCAAGGTGAGAGAAATGAACTTCTGTACAAGTTTTCTCCTATCAGCTGGTATAGTGGAGACTTAACCCGTATCTTCTTTGCTAGCTTGGGGTCCTCGGGGAGAAGACCACTTATCAAGTACTCCCTGATGGGAGTCATCCATGTGTCTCCTTCTTCATGAACAATGTCAGTAACTTCTTTACGAATAATGGACCTTTCGGGTAGAACTTCAACTAGTACTTCTTTTGTGAGATGGGCGAAGGCCATAGAGGCCAGCTTACTCAGTGTAAAATATTGGTTTTTATAAACACATAACAAATAACATATATTGGGCGTATGGTTTGTAGTTTAGAGAGAGAAAGTGGAAGAGACTTGGGAACTTAGTGAGACAAAGAAAAATGATATTATGAAGCTCCAACTCTTTGCCTTGCAAGGCAAAGGGTATTTATAGGTTCTTACAAGACACGCCACCTACGGGCTGTGGATCAGGCATACAGTGGGTAAAGACCCGTCCGTCCTCCACGGTGTTACTTAACAAACTACTTACTAACTCTAAAAGACTACGACTACGAGCTTTCTAACGAATACATATACTTGAGGTGACCCACTCTTTAACTACAGGATTTTCTAAATCCTAACAATCTCCCCCTAAGGGAGGTCACCTCAATTACATCAATTACAAACAGATATTAAATTTTGGTGTTCTTGGATTCTTGATTAAGTTCTTTGCTCTGTAGCCCGTAGTCTTGAATTCTTCATGTTCCGCATGTTTTGTTGTTTCAAGTGGAGGTCTTTAACTGATCCACGTGATGGTGAGTTATGAGCCAGCTTTGAGATCATCAGCCATAGTAAATCTCTGACTCGTCCATTGTTGTATCGCCATGATGTGATATTGTGACTTTTGGACCGACATGCTCACATTTTTGGATCATGATATCTTTTTATCAGAGTTGCGGAAGCTTTTGTTGATTCATGATATTTGCAGCAGCATAGCAGAAGCATGGAGTGAAAATATCATAGTCACTTGATGAAGATATGCATTTATCATGATTTCTTTGAGATGAACGCGATGTGTGAGCATGCGGCTATGGATTGACGCCTCAATTATGATCAGCTGCAACCGTCGGGTGTACCTGCAGACAATAGTTAGCAATAAAAGCGCACGAATGTGTCTTTGATCACTTTTGTTGAATTGAGGTGCACGCCCACGATTCATCGTTGATCGGTAAGTAAATCGCCCTATGATCGGTATAATTCAAAGAATCTCCTTGACAGGGTTTCGCAATGCTCTAGCCGTTCTCAAACCGAATGTCTCAAAGAAGACAATGCGGAGTGAGTGAACCAACAAATTGAGATTTACCGATTGATCAAAATGATTTGAAAACAATCGTGTGTCGCTTGCGAGAAGAGTTTTGCGATAAGATGAAGGTTTTATCGTAAAAATCAATTTTCAATCATAAATACCTCTTTTAATTTTGAAAACATACTACTCGATCGATGTGTTAGAGAAAAGAATTTTGAGCACAACGACTAGTTTTTCAAAGGTATCCATCAATCCATCCTTGAACCGAGATTGATTCAAACTATGAATCGCCCCATCGCTTTCTCTCCGGTTGTCACATGATTGATCTATTGTGTAGATCTCACATGCCACCCACCAAGAGCTTGTTTGATGTTGGCTCTAGAGGCTTTCCATCTTCATTGTGAATATGTTTACATATTACTCGGATGTTCGCAATACCACAAGGATAATGCGTAGGACTCTTAAAATATATTCTCACTTTCCACATTGTGTAAACAGTGAGTTTTCATTAATTTTGTGTCCTAATGAGATTTATTGATGATCTCTTGGCTCTAGACTCAATCGTGCATATTTGGTTTCCTATGCCGGAGGCCGGGAGAGGGTCTCCTTCTTCAATATCAACAACCTCTAAGAGAAATTCGATAGATTATGTAGGTTCCCCGTGAGAATGAAACAAGTCCTTTTAAGAGGAACTTGAGTAGCTTAGGAAGTTGTAGTGCAGTGCGTCACTAGGTCCATGATGTCTTGTCTTCAATACGGTGTTATCTTGGTAACAACTCAGTATCATATGAATTGAACCCGGTTTCGCCTAAGGTTGAATTATTGGAGGGCTATTTCTTTTCTCCTTTTCTCATTCATTTCTTTTCATTCTTCAACCCTTCATGCTTACCAAGACTTCATAACTAGAACCTTATTGGTTTTATTCCGCCTAGCTCTATCTCGGTCCACACTCTTCCCATTTCTCACTTTTCTCCTTTTGTCATCATACCTAAGGACTTCTACACTATCTAGTGGATTGTCCCTAGGTAGATCCCTCCGGCTCTGGCGGGATCATGGGAACGAGTACCTAACCTAACCATCCTTATATCTCCGTGCATAAAGTAATTTTGGTCGGTCTTTAGGTATTGTTCATTCCGCCTAAAAACCAATTGAAAACCATTTGAAAATCAATCAAGGTACTTGTGATGTAAAATCAAAGCATTTTGTATCTTAATTGTTTTTGATATTTTAGAAAAGCTCCCCCTCAACATGTGCTTCAGTTATTCGAAGTTGTTTTAGCACATGGAGGCGAGAGAACTTTTAAATCTTAGATTAAGAATGAGAAATTCAATCTTTGATTAACTATTTTCTAAAGATATCATCATCACTTCCCTTATCAAATCAAGTATTTTAAGTACTTTGTACAAAATATTTTGGGAAGGATGAGGTTTTCATTTGATCGCTCCCCCTCAATATATGCATTGATATTCAAAAGAGTTTTGAACATATTAGAGGGAACCTGCACATTGAGATAAATCAATCACGTTTCAATTCTTTTTGGTTTAAGATAAATGCTCCCCCTTAACATGTGCATGAGAAAATTTGAAATCATTTGGCACATGTAGGGAGGAGAGCTTGTTATTATATTTATAAAACCACTTATTGAATTATCAGTTTATATGCAATTTAAATCACAAATTCTCCCTCGATCACAATTTTCGAATCCTTTGAGATTTGTGATCTCTATTGATTTAAATTGTTTTTGAAAACTTTTGAGGAGAATTGTGACTTGCTTTTAAAACATTTAACTGATAAGGATCAAATTCTGATACCTTAAACTCCAATGATTAAACATGCTTAAGTATCTTATGAAAACACAACATTAGCCTTGGTCTGGATCCAATTGTACAAGAACATTGTTCTTTTTTATTATCCAAAATTAGACCTTGCTCGATTACATGCCAATGGTTTGAAAAATAACTTTTGATTTGATTGAAATCATTCTCCCCGCAATCAATGACATAAGTTATTGATTGAGTGTTAGAGAGTTTGACAAATGATAAGTCCAGATGATTTTCAAAAATATAGTCCGAGTTATTTTCAAAGCAATTTTGTTTTCATTAGATGAAAAATATTTTTCAGAAGTATATTTAGAAGGAAAAATATTTGTGAAGGAAACATTTGTCTTTTTGGCGACAAACATTTGTTTTTAGAATCAGAGCATTAGGTGTCAAAAATTAGATTAAGCATGGCTCTGTTCTTTCTTTTAAAACAGGTTACTGCCTGATATGACAATAAACCATCATTTTTCTACATCATTTTTTTTTTTTTTTTTTTTTATAAAAGTTTACGTACACTCGAACTTTATCTAAAGACCCATGCCATTCTTTGATTGAAAAATCAAAGTCCGTAGATGTTATCGAAGAACTGAAAATGATGTGAAAAATAATATTTTTAGGCTTTTCAAAATTTTCTAATTTTTATGGATTTTGAAATTTTCTATTTTTCTATTTTCTTTTTGTGGGTTTTATAATTTTGTATTTTGCTTTTTAATATGATATGTACAAAGAATAGATGAAGAAGTGCCTTTACTCCTCTTCTTCCTCTTGAAGACGTTTGAGTGTCTCCGGTTGTAAACTCTTCAGTCCAAGGCGTGGGAGGATAAACTCGAAACGTTCTCTAGGAAAAGATTTAGTGAAGATGTCTTCCAGCTGATATTCAGTTCTCACAAAATATAGTTCCACCACACCTTTCTCCACTTGTTCCCTGATGAAATGATGTCGAATGTCTATATGCTTTGCTCTTGAATGTTGAACATTGTTGCAGCAGAGAGCAATGGCACTTTTGTTATCACAATACAAAGGGATTTTGTTGAATTCATAGCCATAGTCAGATAATTGTGATCTCATCCATAGGATTTGAGCACAACAAGATGACATGGCTATGTATTCCGCATTAGTAGATGATATAGACGTACTCATTTTTTTCTTTGAAGACCAGCTTACTAATTTATCTCCCAAGAATTAAGCACCCCCTGACGTGCTTCGACGTGTATCTTGACACTCTGCATGGTCTACATCTGCATATGCTGTTAGTGACATATTAGTGTCCTTCGGATACCAAAGTCCCATGTTAATGGTTCCTTGGAGATATCTAAAGACCCGCTTAACCGCTTCAAGGTGCTTTTGGTAGGTTTAGCACGGTATCTAGCACACATGCATACAACGAATGAATATCGTGTCTCTTGGTTGTGAGGTACATCGTGGATCCAATCATACTTGGTATTTCGTTTGATCAACCATGATCCCCGAGTTGTCCTCATCTAGTTTTTTGCGCCCACCATGGGAGTGTCAACGAGTCACAAGAGTCAAATCCAAATTTCTTTAGAATTTCATTTGCATATTTAGATTGATTAATAAAAATGCCTCCGAAACTTTGTGAAATTTGTAATCCCAAGAAAAATGACATTTGTCCCATCATAGACATTTGAAATTTGGAGCCCATCTCTTTTGAAAAACGGTCACATTCATTAGGGTCAGTCGAGGAAAAAATAATATCATCAATATAGATTTGAACATGAATTAAGTGTTTGCCTGACTTTCTGGTGAACAATGTGGGATCAACTGTGTGGAAAACTAAAAGGGGGGGTTGAATAGTTTTACCAATTAAAACTCATTTTAAACTATTTAGATCGACTTATGTCAATCTATTTGGATGTGTGTTGGATATTGATAAACAAACATATAGAAACATAAATATGTAATGAAAAGATAAAGAGTAAGAAGCACAAAACCACAACACGAGTATTTATAGTGGTTCGGCTACAAGGACACCTTCTTTGCCCTACTCCACTCCCCGAGTCACCTACTCGAGAGTTCGTAATCACTACACAACACCGACTCCTTATGGTGGAGAAACCTTCACAATGTTGCCTAAACTTTATCCGGTACAAGGCTAGATATCGGGTCCTTTTCACCAAGGAGAACCAATCCTATCACAACGTCGCCTACCCTTTATCCGGTACTAGGCTAGATACCGAGTTCCATTACATTGGAGGAACTACTACCCAACACTACACCAATCACCTAAGCCCAAAGGAGATTTATTCCTTATAATGTCAACAAGGATAACAATATCCTTTGACCCAATACTAATCTATCTTGTACATCGAATCACACCATATCGAATGTACATTTTAGGCACCTTTCACTAATGCCTTTGACTAGATCTTCAATACACTCTTCACTAATGTCTTGTGACTTGACTCTTAGGCACCCTTCACTAATACCTACAATACGGACAATCGACACCCTTCACTAATGTCTTTGTCTTGACACTTGAGATATCTTTCACTAATGTCTTCAACACTACACTTCTTAGTAGAAAGAAAGAACCATAAACAAGAGGACTTCAAGAGTCTTGATGATGAGGAAGCATGGCAACTCATGGACTTGAGCTTGCTTGACTTCAAAAGTGGTGATCTCGCCTTTAACAGAACCTAGAGAATCACACAAAACAAAACTACATACATAGATAACTTGGATATGGGGTTAGAGAGTTTTTAACTCAAGGAAAAAGTATGTGAGAAAGGGTGCGAAACAATGAAGAAATGGCTCACTATTTATAGATAAAATGTCTAATGTTTCACGGATCCCTCCCTCAAGGGGTCCATCTAGTCAAATGGGTATGGGTCAATACCATGGGTTATGGATAAGCTCCATGGGTTGTAGTTTTTACCCACTTATAATACATGCTAGTTATGTATATATTTGCCCAATATGTAAACACTAGTTGTTGTACATATGTATCATAAAATCACTTATACTTGTTTTAGTGTTTTATGTGAAAACGTAATTGTGTTAGAGAACTATTGGCTCAAACTATTTACGTATTTTATTTCTTTCGTTAAAATGATTTTACGTTTGTTATCGACAAAACATTAGAGAATCGTAAAATATAAATAAACGTTTTTACGGTTTATTTTTATTAACAATCTCTCCCTTTTTGTTGATGATAAAACATAAAATTATTTTAAGGAAAAGCTAAAATTGTAAACGTTTGAATTTGTAGTTTTACTTTCTTCTCCCTTTTTTCGAATCTGCACGTATTTGGTTATTCATCTCCCCGCTCACGGTGGTCGGTTCAAATTTAGCACTGTTCATATATGGCAACTTGTTCTTTATAGGCATTTAGTTCGAGACTATGGAATCATCGAGAGCACATGTAGTATATTCATTAAAAATATAGTCATCATTGACTACAGAAGATGCATCACTTGGTACAATTTCACTTTCATCTTGTTTCACTTATTGATCATATGGGACAATATTGCTATTACCCATATTTTCAATATTTGATTCAATGATTTCAGTTGATTGTACTTTGTCGTGAATCTTTTGCCCATCAACATCATCGTATAATTTTAATATCTATGATATGATCGATTCTTTGGAGGTACTGGCCTGTTATGGTGAAGAAACCTTTGGAGAGACCATCGGTGAAATGCTTGCCATGAAGATGGTCTGGCCAGTTGGTTCATCATCGACATCTGAATCAAATGCATCACAGTCTGCAACTTGAAATACATTGGTATTGTTTTGACCCATACCCAGCACTGGCTGTTCATCCACATCAGCATCATATGTTTTGGCGTTTCCCTCAGTAAGGAATATCAATTCTTCCTCATTCAACACTGCCCCACTATCTTGAGCTTGCACTAGTAACATTTTATCCCTGAAGTACTCTGCATTTTGTGGACATTTTGGAAGAGTGCAGTTCCTTGCTATGTGTCCTTCTTCACCACAGTTGTAGCACTTGATTGGCTTACCTTGTCCCTAGGCTATGTTCCTTCCACGATTCTGATTACCTACATATCCTCCATCTATAGCAGCATTTCCATAACCACCACCAATCCCAACATTTCCTTGCTCATTATGTGGAAGCTAAGCATTATGCCTTCCATGCACGTTTTGCACAACTACCCTTCCATCTTTAACCGTAGCATGATTGTGAAGGTTAGAAGCAGCTCTGAGATGATTGTTAGTGGGTGGGGTAAAGTTCAAGTCCCTGGCTTTGCTTCGTGCTGACATTCGAGGTCGTGGGTCGAAGGACTTTGCGGCTTTCTTGGTAGTGAGGATTTCCCTAGGAGATTTAACCAGGTTTGCCAAGAGTCCATGATGTGCTTGTCGTGTGCAAGTTTTAAAAATTTATAAACACGAATTATCCAGCTATTACTATAAACACATATGAGCAAGTATACTCGTTCGCGATAGCAAAGGTGGGTAAGTCGAGATCATCCCAAGGGATTTGTGTTTGAATATTGTTTTTAAAAGACTGGTAACAAGAAAGCTTTGTCAAGGCTCTCTCAAATTATTATGGTTTTAGTGAAAATCAATATTAAGAAACATATACTTGTGTGTAATCTATAGGCAATCATAGAAAGTGATCATGAAGGCTTGGTGTAAACTCTTGATGTGATGCACAAATCATAAGCAAATGATTTCCAACCCATAGTTTATGTTTTTTAAAATCATTTTAAGAACAATAACTTATAGGTAATCCTTTCGGTCCTTATCCTAATGATTATCCTTTTGAAAATCCATTTGTTTGTAAAATGTTCTTATTAAACTCGTTCCTACGAATCTTTCAACCTTTCATGATGAAAATGTTTCTAGTCTTGTTTCAATAAGTAAACATGGTGGATGTCAATCACCATGTCCCTATACTAGTTTGCCACTTAACTTTATGGAATAAAACACAAGAGAAATCCTTTCGGTCTTTTTTCTTAAAACATGTTTTACCGATAAATCAAACAAGACTAGTAGTTTTCCAACAAACTCATTTAAACAAGATCATATACATGCATCACATATAAGAACTCTAGTATGATTTCCTACATCCTTACACACAAGTATATTCAATAATTACTCCATGACAATCATAACAAAACACAAGTAGTAACAAAGTAATTCAAATAATTCAAGAGAATAGAAATTCATAACAAGTTCCATAGAATACCTAAGCTTTTGGATTACAAGAATTAGAATTTGTGGATTATAGCAACCACACGCCTCCAATCATCTAGCTTAACCGTATAACTCCGAATGATCAAACAATGGATGAGAATTGCCTCCAACCTCCTGGACATTTTACAAAGAAACAAGACTTTTGGGATGAATAATAAGAGTTGGTAATAGCTTTGGTGTAAACTATTACACTTTGGGTTGTGTCACACCTAGACTACTAAGTCTAGGTTCATTATATAGCTAGAGAACCTTAACTATTTGTCTAAAACGTTCTCACAAGTTAATAACAGAAATGATCGGCCTCCAATGATTATGGGAGTTAAGGCAACATTAAATAACAAAAGTTGTAACTCCGGTCTTGGCAACCGGATCGGTTGTGTGTT